>CM051236.1:335075882-335604051 GCA_027917425.1 Gastrophryne carolinensis | reverse complement strand
GAGCCTCGGTTCTCCCAGGTCGTTTTATGGTGACGCATCATATGTTGACGCAGGGCCGTGGTGCCAACATTTGGACCCTGGCCACGCTTCACCTTTTGCCTACATATCTTGCATGTGGCCATGTTACCCTCCTGCGGATGCCTCAGGAAAAACTGCCACACTGCCGAGTAGCTACTTTTCCCACCCCCTGGCCTCACTGATTCACTGCTGCTGTTGCCAACTCCAGGAACCCCTGCTCCACTACCTCCCGATAAGGTAGACTGCCGCACAGCAGGTGCTCTACCCCGGCCCCGGCCCCGGCCGGCTCCAGCCTTTGGAATTGTGCCCCCATGCTGACTGCTACCACTTTGCTGCCTCAGCTGCTGACTCCGGGGCAACCTGCACCCCTCTTCTCCTGATGATGACGATGAAGCCCCTTCATCACCCGGCTCCCAAGTGCGATCGGCTTCATCGTCATCATCATCATCATCACCGGGTTGTGGCTGTACGTCACTGATGTTCGTGGATTCGTCAACAGTGTCTGGCGCAGGAGCTGGAACGCTCGCAGCACCCACGACACTGTCCACATCACTATTTGTCTGCCTAGCTAAAGAAGCCACCTCCATTTCTTGGCTGGGCAGTAGCTGCTGACTGTCCTCTATCTGATGGTCCTCCTCACTAAAGAGTGGAGCTGAACCCAAAGCATAGGATACGTCGCTGGGGGAGGGAACGGCGTAGGCCAGAGGCAATGGGAGGACAGGGACTGCTCTCGGGGCATGCCAACTCAGGGTTGTGTCAGAGGAACCTACCGACCCTAGACTGGGGGTCTCAGACGTAAGTTGTGATGATGTTGTTGATGAGCGCGTCAACCAATCTACCACGGCAGATGCGTTACTGGTGGAGACCCGACCGCTAGCAGATACTGGCAGATTAGGTCTCTCAGCGTGACTCCTGCTGCTACTGGCCCCCAGTCTGATGCGAGCTCTTCCTGCGGAATCTTGGCCTCTGCCACTCCTCTTTTCACTTCCAGGCACTTGTCTGCCCGACATAGTCTAACTGGCGTGGTAGTAGGTGATATTTAAAAAAACCCCGGGCAGCGGTGGGTCTATATGAAACAGAATATAATGCACACCAAAAGTGAGCAGTAACACTCAGCCTCCAACAGGCCTGCTTAGTGTAAATAAGAGAGCTGCTTAGTGTAAATAAAGAGGGGTATGCTATGTTACAGAATGGGATGCCTCAACAGAAGTGCACCTGGCAGGCAGCAGTAAGCCTATGCCCAGCAAAAGTGTCTTATAATATAAATATAATAAGAGCAAATGCTTATATGGTCTTAAACAGAGGCTGCTTTAGTCACAGAATGGGATGCCCCGGGCAGGAATCGAGCTGCCAGGGTACAGTAGTGCTTTGGCCAGCAAAAGTGTCTTTATCAGGCCTAATTTCAAATATGATTAGAGCAAATGCTTATATGGTCTTAAACAGAGGCTGCTTTAGTCACAGAATGGGATGCCCCGGGCAGGAATCGAGCTGCCAGGGTACAGTAGTGCTTTGGCCAGCAAAAGTGTCTTTATCAGGCCTAATTTCAAATATGATTAGAGCAAATGCTTATATGGTCTTAAACAGAGGCTGCTTTAGTCACAGAATGGGATGCCCCGGGCAGGAATCGAGCTGCCAGGGTACAGTAGTGCTTTGGCCAGCAAAAGTGTCTTTATCAGGCCTAATTTCAAATATGATTAGAGCAAATGCTTATATGGTCTTAAACAGAGGCTGCTTTAGTCACAGAATGGGATGCCCCGGGCAGGAATCGAGCTGCCAGGGTACAGTAGTGCTTTGGCCAGCAAAAGTGTCTTTATCAGGCCTAATTTCAAATATGATTAGAGCAAATGGTTATATGGTCTTAAACAGAGGCTGCTTTAGTCACAGAATGGGATGCCCCGGGCAGGAATCGAGCTGCCAGGGTACAGTAGTGCTTTGGCCAGCAAAAGTGTCTTTATCAGGCCTAATTTCAAATATGATTAGAGCAAATGGTTATATGGTCTTAAACAGAGGCTGCTTTAGTCACAGAATGGGATGCCCCGGGCAGGAATCGAGCTGCCAGGGTACAGTAGTGCTTTGGCCAGCAAAGTGTCTTTATCAGGCCTAATTTCAAATATGATTAGAGCAAATGCTTATATGGTCTTAAACAGAGGCTGCTTTAGTCACAGAATGGGATGCCCCGGGCAGGAATCGAGCTGCCAGGGTACAGTAGTGCTTTGGCCAGCAAAAGTGTCTTTATCAGGCCTAATTTCAAATATGATTAGAGCAAATGCTTATATGGTCTTAAACAGAGGCTGCTTTAGTCACAGAATGGATGCCCCGGGCAGGAATCGAGCTGCCAGGGTACAGTAGTGCTTTGGCCAGCAAAAGTGTCTTTATCAGGCCTAATTTCAAATATGATTAGAGCAAATGCTTATATGGTCTTAAACAGAGGCTGCTTTAGTCACAGAATGGGATGCCCCGGGCAGGAATCGAGCTGCCAGGGTACAGTAGTGCTTTGGCCAGCAAAAGTGTCTTTATCAGGCCTAATTTCAAATATGATTAGAGCAAATGCTTATATGGTCTTAAACAGAGGCTGCTTTAGTCACAGAATGGGATGCCCGGGCAGGAATCGAGCTGCCAGGGTACAGTAGTGCTTTGGCCAGCAAAAGTGTCTTTATCAGGCCTAATTTCAAATATGATTAGAGCAAATGCTTATATGGTCTTAAACAGAGGCTGCTTTAGTCACAGAATGGGATGCCCCGGGCAGGAATCGAGCTGCCAGGGTACAGTAGTGCTTTGGCCAGCAAAAGTGTCTTTATCAGGCCTAATTTCAAATATGATTAGAGCAAATGCTTATATGGTCTTAAACAGAGGCTGCTTTAGTCACAGAATGGGATGCCCCGGGCAGGAATCGAGCTGCCAGGGTACAGTAGTGCTTTGGCCAGCAAAAGTGTCTTTATCAGGCCTAATTTCAAATATGATTAGAGCAAATGCTTATATGGTCTTAAACAGAGGCTGCTTTAGTCACAGAATGGGATGCCCCGGGCAGGAATCGAGCTGCCAGGGTACAGTAGTGCTTTGGCCAGCAAAAGTGTCTTTATCAGGCCTAATTTCAAATATGATTAGAGCAAATGCTTATATGGTCTTAAACAGAGGCTGCTTTAGTCACAGAATGGGATGCCCCGGGCAGGAATCGAGCTGCCAGGGTACAGTAGTGCTTTGGCCAGCAAAAGTGTCTTTATCAGGCCTAATTTCAAATATGATTAGAGCAAATGCTTATATGGTCTTAAACAGAGGCTGCTTTAGTCACAGAATGGGATGCCCCGGGCAGGAATCGAGCTGCCAGGGTACAGTAGTGCTTTGGCCAGCAAAAGTGTCTTTATCAGGCCTAATTTCAAATATGATTAGAGCAAATGCTTATATGGTCTTAAACAGAGGCTGCTTTAGTCACAGAATGGGATGCCCCGGGCAGGAATCGAGCTGCCAGGGTACAGTAGTGCTTTGGCCAGCAAAAGTGTCTTTATCAGGCCTAATTTCAAATATGATTAGAGCAAATGCTTATATGGTCTTAAACAGAGGCTGCTTTAGTCACAGAATGGGATGCCCCGGGCAGGAATCGAGCTGCCAGGGTACAGTAGTGCTTTGGCCAGCAAAAGTGTCTTTATCAGGCCTAATTTCAAATATGATTAGAGCAAATGGCTTATATGGTCTTAAACAGAGGCTGCTTTAGTCACAGAATGGGATGCCCCGGGCAGGAATCGAGCTGCCAGGGTACAGTAGTGCTTTGGCCAGCAAAAGTGTCTTTATCAGGCCTAATTTCAAATATGATTAGAGCAAATGCTTATATGGTCTTAAACAGAGGCTGCTTTAGTCACAGAATGGGATGCCCCGGGCAGGAATCGAGCTGCCAGGGTACAGTAGTGCTTTGGCCAGCAAAAGTGTCTTTATCAGGCCTAATTTCAAATATGATTAGAGCAAATGCTTATATGGTCTTAAACAGAGGCTGCTTTAGTCACAGAATGGGATGCCCCGGGCAGGAATCGAGCTGCCAGGGTACAGTAGTGCTTTGGCCAGCAAAAGTGTCTTTATCAGGCCTAATTTCAAATATGATTAGAGCAAATGCTTATATGGTCTTAAACAGAGGCTGCTTTAGTCACAGAATGGGATGCCCCGGGCAGGAATCGAGCTGCCAGGGTACAGTAGTGCTTTGGCCAGCAAAAGTGTCTTTATCAGGCCTAATTTCAAATATGATTAGAGCAAATGCTTATATGGTCTTAACAGAGGCTGCTTTAGTCACAGAATGGGATGCCCCGGGCAGGAATCGAGCTGCCAGGGTACAGTAGTGCTTTGGCCAGCAAAAGTGTCTTTATCAGGCCTAATTTCAAATATGATTAGAGCAAATGCTTATATGGTCTTAAACAGAGGCTGCTTTAGTCACAGAATGGGATGCCCCGGGCAGGAATCGAGCTGCCAGGGTACAGTAGTGCTTTGGCCAGCAAAAGTGTCTTTATCAGGCCTAATTTCAAATATGATTAGAGCAAATGCTTATATGGTCTTAAACAGAGGCTGCTTTAGTCACAGAATGGGATGCCCCGGGCAGGAATCGAGCTGCCAGGGTACAGTAGTGCTTTGGCCAGCAAAAGTGTCTTTATCAGGCCTAATTTCAAATATGATTAGAGCAAATGCTTATATGGTCTTAAACAGAGGCTGCTTTAGTCACAGAATGGGATGCCCCGGGCAGGAATCGAGCTGCCAGGGTACAGTAGTGCTTTGGCCAGCAAAAGTGTCTTTATCAGGCCTAATTTCAAATATGATTAGAGCAAATGCTTATATGGTCTTAAACAGAGGCTGCTTTAGTCACAGAATGGGATGCCCCGGGCAGGAATCGAGCTGCCAGGGTACAGTAGTGCTTTGGCCAGCAAAAGTGTCTTTATCAGGCCTAATTTCAAATATGATTAGAGCAAATGCTTATATGGTCTTAAACAGAGGCTGCTTTAGTCACAGAATGGGATGCCCCGGGCAGGAATCGAGCTGCCAGGGTACAGTAGTGCTTTGGCCAGCAAAAGTGTCTTTATCAGGCCTAATTTCAAATATGATTAGAGCAAATGCTTATATGGTCTTAAACAGAGGCTGCTTTAGTCACAGAATGGGATGCCCCGGGCAGGAATCGAGCTGCCAGGGTACAGTAGTGCTTTGGCCAGCAAAAGTGTCTTTATCAGGCCTAATTTCAAATATGATTAGAGCAAATGCTTATATGGTCTTAAACAGAGGCTGCTTTAGTCACAGAATGGGATGCCCCGGGCAGGAATCGAGCTGCCAGGGTACAGTAGTGCTTTGGCCAGCAAAAGTGTCTTTATCAGGCCTAATTTCAAATATGATTAGAGCAAATGCTTATATGGTCTTAAACAGAGGCTGCTTTAGTCACAGAATGGGATGCCCCGGGCAGGAATCGAGCTGCCAGGGTACAGTAGTGCTTTGGCCAGCAAAAGTGTCTTTATCAGGCCTAATTTCAAATATGATTAGAGCAAATGCTTATATGGTCTTAAACAGAGGCTGCTTTAGTCACAGAATGGGATGCCCCGGGCAGGAATCGAGCTGCCAGGGTACAGTAGTGCTTTGGCCAGCAAAAGTGTCTTTATCAGGCCTAATTTCAAATATGATTAGAGCAAATGCTTATATGGTCTTAAACAGAGGCTGCTTTAGTCACAGAATGGGATGCCCCGGGCAGGAATCGAGCTGCCAGGGTACAGTAGTGCTTTGGCCAGCAAAAGTGTCTTTATCAGGCCTAATTTCAAATATGATTAGAGCAAATGCTTATATGGTCTTAAACAGAGGCTGCTTTAGTCACAGAATGGGATGCCCCGGGCAGGAATCGAGCTGCCAGGGTACAGTAGTGCTTTGGCCAGCAAAAGTGTCTTTATCAGGCCTAATTTCAAATATGATTAGAGCAAATGCTTATATGGTCTTAAACAGAGGCTGCTTTAGTCACAGAATGGGATGCCCCGGGCAGGAATCGAGCTGCCAGGGTACAGTAGTGCTTTGGCCAGCAAAAGTGTCTTTATCAGGCCTAATTTCAAATATGATTAGAGCAAATGCTTATATGGTCTTAAACAGAGGCTGCTTTAGTCACAGAATGGGATGCCCCGGGCAGGAATCGAGCTTGCCAGGGTACAGTAGTGCTTTGGCCAGCAAAAGTGTCTTTATCAGGCCTAATTTCAAATATGATTAGAGCAAATGCTTATATGGTCTTAAACAGAGGCTGCTTTAGTCACAGAATGGGATGCCCCGGGCAGGAATCGAGCTGCCAGGGTACAGTAGTGCTTTGGCCAGCAAAAGTGTCTTTATCAGGCCTAATTTCAAATATGATTAGAGCAAATGCTTATATGGTCTTAAACAGAGGCTGCTTTAGTCACAGAATGGGATGCCCCGGGCAGGAATCGAGCTGCCAGGGTACAGTAGTGCTTTGGCCAGCAAAAGTGTCTTTATCAGGCCTAATTTCAAATATGATTAGAGCAAATGCTTATATGGTCTTAAACAGAGGCTGCTTTAGTCACAGAATGGGATGCCCCGGGCAGGAATCGAGCTGCCAGGGTACAGTAGTGCTTTGGCCAGCAAAAGTGTCTTTATCAGGCCTAATTTCAAATATGATTAGAGCAAATGCTTATATGGTCTTAAACAGAGGCTGCTTTAGTCACAGAATGGGATGCCCCGGGCAGGAATCGAGCTGCCAGGGTACAGTAGTGCTTTGGCCAGCAAAAGTGTCTTTATCAGGCCTAATTTCAAATATGATTAGAGCAAATGCTTATATGGTCTTAAACAGAGGCTGCTTTAGTCACAGAATGGGATGCCCGGGCAGGAATCGAGCTGCCAGGGTACAGTAGTGCTTTGGCCAGCAAAAGTGTCTTTATCAGGCCTAATTTCAAATATGATTAGAGCAAATGCTTATATGGTCTTAAACAGAGGCTGCTTTAGTCACAGAATGGATGCCCCGGGCAGGAATCGAGCTGCCAGGGTACAGTAGTGCTTTGGCCAGCAAAAGTGTCTTTATCAGGCCTAATTTCAAATATGATTAGAGCAAATGCTTATATGGTCTTAAACAGAGGCTGCTTTAGTCACAGAATGGGATGCCCCGGGCAGGAATCGAGCTGCCAGGGTACAGTAGTGCTTTGGCCAGCAAAAGTGTCTTTATCAGGCCTAATTTCAAATATGATTAGAGCAAATGCTTATATGGTCTTAAACAGAGGCTGCTTTAGTCACAGAATGGGATGCCCCGGGCAGGAATCGAGCTGCCAGGGTACAGTAGTGCTTTGGCCAGCAAAAGTGTCTTTATCAGGCCTAATTTCAAATATGATTAGAGCAAATGCTTATATGGTCTTAAACAGAGGCTGCTTTAGTCACAGAATGGGATGCCCCGGGCAGGAATCGAGCTGCCAGGGTACAGTAGTGCTTTGGCCAGCAAAAGTGTCTTTATCAGGCCTAATTTCAAATATGATTAGAGCAAATGCTTATATGGTCTTAAACAGAGGCTGCTTTAGTCACAGAATGGGATGCCCCGGGCAGGAATCGAGCTGCCAGGGTACAGTAGTGCTTTGGCCAGCAAAAGTGTCTTTATCAGGCCTAATTTCAAATATGATTAGAGCAAATGCTTATATGGTCTTAAACAGAGGCTGCTTTAGTCACAGAATGGGATGCCCCGGGCAGGAATCGAGCTGCCAGGGTACAGTAGTGCTTTGGCCAGCAAAAGTGTCTTTATCAGGCCTAATTTCAAATATGATTAGAGCAAATGCTTATATGGTCTTAAACAGAGGCTGCTTTAGTCACAGAATGGGATGCCCCGGGCAGGAATCGAGCTGCCAGGGTACAGTAGTGCTTTGGCCAGCAAAAGTGTCTTTATCAGGCCTAATTTCAAATATGATTAGAGCAAATGCTTATATGGTCTTAAACAGAGGCTGCTTTAGTCACAGAATGGGATGCCCCGGGCAGGAATCGAGCTGCCAGGGTACAGTAGTGCTTTGGCCAGCAAAAGTGTCTTTATCAGGCCTAATTTCAAATATGATTAGAGCAAATGGTTATATGGTCTTAAACAGAGGCTGCTTTAGTCACAGAATGGGATGCCCCGGGCAGGAATCGAGCTGCCAGGGTACAGTAGTGCTTTGGCCAGCAAAAGTGTCTTTATCAGGCCTAATTTCAAATATGATTAGAGCAAATGCTTATATGGTCTTAAACAGAGGCTGCTTTAGTCACAGAATGGGATGCCCCGGGCAGGAATCGAGCTGCCAGGGTACAGTAGTGCTTTGGCCAGCAAAAGTGTCTTTATCAGGCCTAATTTCAAATATGATTAGAGCAAATGCTTATATGGTCTTAAACAGAGGCTGCTTTAGTCACAGAATGGGATGCCCCGGGCAGGAATCGAGCTGCCAGGGTACAGTAGTGCTTTGGCCAGCAAAAGTGTCTTTATCAGGCCTAATTTCAAATATGATTAGAGCAAATGCTTATATGGTCTTAAACAGAGGCTGCTTTAGTCACAGAATGGGATGCCCCGGGCAGGAATCGAGCTGCCAGGGTACAGTAGTGCTTTGGCCAGCAAAAGTGTCTTTATCAGGCCTAATTTCAAATATGATTAGAGCAAATGCTTATATGGTCTTAAACAGAGGCTGCTTTAGTCACAGAATGGGATGCCCCGGGCAGGAATCGAGCTGCCAGGGTACAGTAGTGCTTTGGCCAGCAAAAGTGTCTTTATCAGGCCTAATTTCAAATATGATTAGAGCAAATGCTTATATGGTCTTAAACAGAGGCTGCTTTAGTCACAGAATGGGATGCCCCGGGCAGGAATCGAGCTGCCAGGGTACAGTAGTGCTTTGGCCAGCAAAAGTGTCTTTATCAGGCCTAATTTCAAATATGATTAGAGCAAATGCTTATATGGTCTTAAACAGAGGCTGCTTTAGTCACAGAATGGGATGCCCCGGGCAGGAATCGAGCTGCCAGGGTACAGTAGTGCTTTGGCCAGCAAAAGTGTCTTTATCAGGCCTAATTTCAAATATGATTAGAGCAAATGCTTATATGGTCTTAAACAGAGGCTGCTTTAGTCACAGAATGGGATGCCCCGGGCAGGAATCGAGCTGCCAGGGTACAGTAGTGCTTTGGCCAGCAAAAGTGTCTTTATCAGGCCTAATTTCAAATATGATTAGAGCAAATGCTTATATGGTCTTAAACAGAGGCTGCTTTAGTCACAGAATGGGATGCCCCGGGCAGGAATCGAGCTGCCAGGGTACAGTAGTGCTTTGGCCAGCAAAAGTGTCTTTATCAGGCCTAATTTCAAATATGATTAGAGCAAATGCTTATATGGTCTTAAACAGAGGCTGCTTTAGTCACAGAATGGGATGCCCCGGGCAGGAATCGAGCTGCCAGGGTACAGTAGTGCTTTGGCCAGCAAAAGTGTCTTTATCAGGCCTAATTTCAAATATGATTAGAGCAAATGGCTTATATGGTCTTAAACAGAGGCTGCTTTAGTCACAGAATGGGATGCCCCGGGCAGGAATCGAGCTGCCAGGGTACAGTAGTGCTTTGGCCAGCAAAAGTGTCTTTATCAGGCCTAATTTCAAATATGATTAGAGCAAATGCTTATATGGTCTTAAACAGAGGCTGCTTTAGTCACAGAATGGGATGCCCCGGGCAGGAATCGAGCTGCCAGGGTACAGTAGTGCTTTGGCCAGCAAAAGTGTCTTTATCAGGCCTAATTTCAAATATGATTAGAGCAAATGCTTATATGGTCTTAAACAGAGGCTGCTTTAGTCACAGAATGGGATGCCCCGGGCAGGAATCGAGCTGCCAGGGTACAGTAGTGCTTTGGCCAGCAAAAGTGTCTTTATCAGGCCTAATTTCAAATATGATTAGAGCAAATGCTTATATGGTCTTAAACAGAGGCTGCTTTAGTCACAGAATGGGATGCCCCGGGCAGGAATCGAGCTGCCAGGGTACAGTAGTGCTTTGGCCAGCAAAAGTGTCTTTATCAGGCCTAATTTCAAATATGATTAGAGCAAATGCTTATATGGTCTTAAACAGAGGCTGCTTTAGTCACAGAATGGGATGCCCCGGGCAGGAATCGAGCTGCCAGGGTACAGTAGTGCTTTGGCCAGCAAAAGTGTCTTTATCAGGCCTAATTTCAAATATGATTAGAGCAAATGCTTATATGGTCTTAAACAGAGGCTGCTTTAGTCACAGAATGGGATGCCCCGGGCAGGAATCGAGCTGCCAGGGTACAGTAGTGCTTTGGCCAGCAAAAGTGTCTTTATCAGGCCTAATTTCAAATATGATTAGAGCAAATGCTTATATGGTCTTAAACAGAGGCTGCTTTAGTCACAGAATGGGATGCCCCGGGCAGGAATCGAGCTGCCAGGGTACAGTAGTGCTTTGGCCAGCAAAAGTGTCTTTATCAGGCCTAATTTCAAATATGATTAGAGCAAATGCTTATATGGTCTTAAACAGAGGCTGCTTTAGTCACAGAATGGGATGCCCCGGGCAGGAATCGAGCTGCCAGGGTACAGTAGTGCTTTGGCCAGCAAAAGTGTCTTTATCAGGCCTAATTTCAAATATGATTAGAGCAAATGCTTATATGGTCTTAAACAGAGGCTGCTTTAGTCACAGAATGGGATGCCCCGGGCAGGAATCGAGCTGCCAGGGTACAGTAGTGCTTTGGCCAGCAAAAGTGTCTTTATCAGGCCTAATTTCAAATATGATTAGAGCAAATGCTTATATGGTCTTAAACAGAGGCTGCTTTAGTCACAGAATGGGATGCCCCGGGCAGGAATCGAGCTGCCAGGGTACAGTAGTGCTTTGGCCAGCAAAAGTGTCTTTATCAGGCCTAATTTCAAATATGATTAGAGCAAATGCTTATATGGTCTTAAACAGAGGCTGCTTTAGTCACAGAATGGGATGCCCCGGGCAGGAATCGAGCTGCCAGGGTACAGTAGTGCTTTGGCCAGCAAAAGTGTCTTTATCAGGCCTAATTTCAAATATGATTAGAGCAAATGCTTATATGGTCTTAAACAGAGGCTGCTTTAGTCACAGAATGGGATGCCCCGGGCAGGAATCGAGCTGCCAGGGTACAGTAGTGCTTTGGCCAGCAAAAGTGTCTTTATCAGGCCTAATTTCAAATATGATTAGAGCAAATGCTTATATGGTCTTAAACAGAGGCTGCTTTAGTCACAGAATGGGATGCCCCGGGCAGGAATCGAGCTGCCAGGGTACAGTAGTGCTTTGGCCAGCAAAAGTGTCTTTATCAGGCCTAATTTCAAATATGATTAGAGCAAATGCTTATATGGTCTTAAACAGAGGCTGCTTTAGTCACAGAATGGGATGCCCCGGGCAGGAATCGAGCTGCCAGGGTACAGTAGTGCTTTGGCCAGCAAAAGTGTCTTTATCAGGCCTAATTTCAAATATGATTAGAGCAAATGCTTATATGGTCTTAAACAGAGGCTGCTTTAGTCACAGAATGGGATGCCCCGGGCAGGAATCGAGCTGCCAGGGTACAGTAGTGCTTTGGCCAGCAAAAGTGTCTTTATCAGGCCTAATTTCAAATATGATTAGAGCAAATGCTTATATGGTCTTAAACAGAGGCTGCTTTAGTCACAGAATGGGATGCCCCGGGCAGGAATCGAGCTGCCAGGGTACAGTAGTGCTTTGGCCAGCAAAAGTGTCTTTATCAGGCCTAATTTCAAATATGATTAGAGCAAATGCTTATATGGTCTTAAACAGAGGCTGCTTTAGTCACAGAATGGGATGCCCCGGGCAGGAATCGAGCTGCCAGGGTACAGTAGTGCTTTGGCCAGCAAAAGTGTCTTTATCAGGCCTAATTTCAAATATGATTAGAGCAAATGCTTATATGGTCTTAAACAGAGGCTGCTTTAGTCACAGAATGGGATGCCCCGGGCAGGAATCGAGCTGCCAGGGTACAGTAGTGCTTTGGCCAGCAAAAGTGTCTTTATCAGGCCTAATTTCAAATATGATTAGAGCAAATGCTTATATGGTCTTAAACAGAGGCTGCTTTAGTCACAGAATGGGATGCCCCGGGCAGGAATCGAGCTGCCAGGGTACAGTAGTGCTTTGGCCAGCAAAAGTGTCTTTATCAGGCCTAATTTCAAATATGATTAGAGCAAATGCTTATATGGTCTTAAACAGAGGCTGCTTTAGTCACAGAATGGGATGCCCCGGGCAGGAATCGAGCTGCCAGGGTACAGTAGTGCTTTGGCCAGCAAAAGTGTCTTTATCAGGCCTAATTTCAAATATGATTAGAGCAAATGCTTATATGGTCTTAAACAGAGGCTGCTTTAGTCACAGAATGGGATGCCCCGGGCAGGAATCGAGCTGCCAGGGTACAGTAGTGCTTTGGCCAGCAAAAGTGTCTTTATCAGGCCTAATTTCAAATATGATTAGAGCAAATGCTTATATGGTCTTAAACAGAGGCTGCTTTAGTCACAGAATGGGATGCCCCGGGCAGGAATCGAGCTGCCAGGGTACAGTAGTGCTTTGGCCAGCAAAAGTGTCTTTATCAGGCCTAATTTCAAATATGATTAGAGCAAATGCTTATATGGTCTTAAACAGAGGCTGCTTTAGTCACAGAATGGGATGCCCCGGGCAGGAATCGAGCTGCCAGGGTACAGTAGTGCTTTGGCCAGCAAAAGTGTCTTTATCAGGCCTAATTTCAAATATGATTAGAGCAAATGCTTATATGGTCTTAAACAGAGGCTGCTTTAGTCACAGAATGGGATGCCCCGGGCAGGAATCGAGCTGCCAGGGTACAGTAGTGCTTTGGCCAGCAAAAGTGTCTTTATCAGGCCTAATTTCAAATATGATTAGAGCAAATGCTTATATGGTCTTAAACAGAGGCTGCTTTAGTCACAGAATGGGATGCCCCGGGCAGGAATCGAGCTGCCAGGGTACAGTAGTGCTTTGGCCAGCAAAAGTGTCTTTATCAGGCCTAATTTCAAATATGATTAGAGCAAATGCTTATATGGTCTTAAACAGAGGCTGCTTTAGTCACAGAATGGGATGCCCCGGGCAGGAATCGAGCTGCCAGGGTACAGTAGTGCTTTGGCCAGCAAAAGTGTCTTTATCAGGCCTAATTTCAAATATGATTAGAGCAAATGGTTATATGGTCTTAAACAGAGGCTGCTTTAGTCACAGAATGGGATGCCCCGGGCAGGAATCGAGCTGCCAGGGTACAGTAGTGCTTTGGCCAGCAAAAGTGTCTTTATCAGGCCTAATTTCAAATATGATTAGAGCAAATGCTTATATGGTCTTAAACAGAGGCTGCTTTAGTCACAGAATGGGATGCCCCGGGCAGGAATCGAGCTGCCAGGGTACAGTAGTGCTTTGGCCAGCAAAAGTGTCTTTATCAGGCCTAATTTCAAATATGATTAGAGCAAATGCTTATATGGTCTTAAACAGAGGCTGCTTTAGTCACAGAATGGGATGCCCCGGGCAGGAATCGAGCTGCCAGGGTACAGTAGTGCTTTGGCCAGCAAAAGTGTCTTTATCAGGCCTAATTTCAAATATGATTAGAGCAAATGCTTATATGGTCTTAAACAGAGGCTGCTTTAGTCACAGAATGGGATGCCCCGGGCAGGAATCGAGCTGCCAGGGTACAGTAGTGCTTTGGCCAGCAAAAGTGTCTTTATCAGGCCTAATTTCAAATATGATTAGAGCAAATGGTTATATGGTCTTAAACAGAGGCTGCTTTAGTCACAGAATGGGATGCCCCGGGCAGGAATCGAGCTGCCAGGGTACAGTAGTGCTTTGGCCAGCAAAAGTGTCTTTATCAGGCCTAATTTCAAATATGATTAGAGCAAATGCTTATATGGTCTTAAACAGAGGCTGCTTTAGTCACAGAATGGGATGCCCCGGGCAGGAATCGAGCTGCCAGGGTACAGTAGTGCTTTGGCCAGCAAAAGTGTCTTTATCAGGCCTAATTTCAAATATGATTAGAGCAAATGCTTATATGGTCTTAAACAGAGGCTGCTTTAGTCACAGAATGGGATGCCCCGGGCAGGAATCGAGCTGCCAGGGTACAGTAGTGCTTTGGCCAGCAAAAGTGTCTTTATCAGGCCTAATTTCAAATATGATTAGAGCAAATGCTTATATGGTCTTAAACAGAGGCTGCTTTAGTCACAGAATGGGATGCCCCGGGCAGGAATCGAGCTGCCAGGGTACAGTAGTGCTTTGGCCAGCAAAAGTGTCTTTATCAGGCCTAATTTCAAATATGATTAGAGCAAATGGTTATATGGTCTTAAACAGAGGCTGCTTTAGTCACAGAATGGGATGCCCCGGGCAGGAATCGAGCTGCCAGGGTACAGTAGTGCTTTGGCCAGCAAAAGTGTCTTTATCAGGCCTAATTTCAAATATGATTAGAGCAAATGCTTATATGGTCTTAAACAGAGGCTGCTTTAGTCACAGAATGGGATGCCCCGGGCAGGAATCAAGCTGCCAGGGTACAGTAGTGCTTTGGCCAGCAAAAGTGTCTTTATCAGGCCTAATTTCAAATATGATTAGAGCAAATGCTTATATGGTCTTAAACAGAGGCTGCTTTAGTCACAGAATGGGATGCCCCGGGCAGGAATCGAGCTGCCAGGGTACAGTAGTGCTTTGGCCAGCAAAAGTGTCTTTATCAGGCCTAATTTCAAATATGATTAGAGCAAATGCTTATATGGTCTTAAACAGAGGCTGCTTTAGTCACAGAATGGGATGCCCCGGGCAGGAATCGAGCTGCCAGGGTACAGTAGTGCTTTGGCCAGCAAAAGTGTCTTTATCAGGCCTAATTTCAAATATGATTAGAGCAAATGCTTATATGGTCTTAAACAGAGGCTGCTTTAGTCACAGAATGGGATGCCCCGGGCAGGAATCGAGCTGCCAGGGTACAGTAGTGCTTTGGCCAGCAAAAGTGTCTTTATCAGGCCTAATTTCAAATATGATTAGAGCAAATGCTTATATGGTCTTAAACAGAGGCTGCTTTAGTCACAGAATGGGATGCCCCGGGCAGGAATCGAGCTGCCAGGGTACAGTAGTGCTTTGGCCAGCAAAAGTGTCTTTATCAGGCCTAATTTCAAATATGATTAGAGCAAATGCTTATATGGTCTTAAACAGAGGCTGCTTTAGTCACAGAATGGGATGCCCCGGGCAGGAATCGAGCTGCCAGGGTACAGTAGTGCTTTGGCCAGCAAAAGTGTCTTTATCAGGCCTAATTTCAAATATGATTAGAGCAAATGGTTATATGGTCTTAAACAGAGGCTGCTTTAGTCACAGAATGGGATGCCCCGGGCAGGAATCGAGCTGCCAGGGTACAGTAGTGCTTTGGCCAGCAAAAGTGTCTTTATCAGGCCTAATTTCAAATATGATTAGAGCAAATGCTTATATGGTCTTAAACAGAGGCTGCTTTAGTCACAGAATGGGATGCCTCACAGCAGACTTAAGATCAGTTCAGTATATATGCACAGTTAGTTACTATAAGCAGCCTGAAAACGCTAACAAAGGCTGGATGAAAAAAAAAAAATCTCCCTGTCAGCCAGCTCCGTTTTTCCTACCTTTCCCTGGCTTTCTGTCTGTCTCCTGCCTGTCTCCTGCCTGTCTCCAGCCTGTCCCTGTCTGTCCCTGTCTCCAGCCTGTCTCCAGCCTGTCTAACTGCCTCAGCTACACAGCGTTCTGTCTGTCTGTCACGAATGCAATAGAGAAATGAGGAAAAGCAAGATGGCCGCCGTTAAATACCGCTGTGTGACGTCACCGGGCTTGCTGGCTGCTGATAGGCTGCATGTGACTGCCCCAGCTTGCACTGGCGCGGGATACATGTCCAGACATGTCCCGCCCGCCATCTTAGAATGCCTGTAATGTAAATGAATGGATGTTAAAGGAAAACTTCGAGTGATCGAATCGCGGGGAAATTCGGATTCGATCCGAATCGAATTTTTCCTGAAATTCGGATCGAATCCGGGTTCGTCCGGATCGATTCGCTCATCCCTAATCTTTAGCCACATGCTCGATGCCCTAACCCACCCATCACCTACCCGCTCAGGTTTTGCCGCTTGGTCAACCCCCATGCCCACTTGCTTGAGGATAGTGAAGACTTCAGGGCTGGCAAATACAGGTTTTGGTCCACGTTAAAGTGATCTATTCACCCCTAGCATGATGTCTGATCAGTGAACTTCCCCCACTTCACTTTTGCATTGCATCAACACCGGCTGCCACTTCACCTCACCGGTAGTGAGGACGTGCAGAAGTGTGATTGGGACTCCATCCTGTAGTCTTGCACAGGGTGCCTTCCATCCTGTAGTCTTGCATAGGGCCAGCCCTGATAGTTTCCATTACCCAAAGTGGTTAAAGAATATTCCCAAAGGCCAGCTTACCCAAGTAAGATGTAATTGTGCAGATTATGTTGTTCATCTACAACTACATAATTAGTAAAGGAATAGAGGAAAAGGGTAAGAGAAGCCAGTCATCCTTTCTAAACAAACAACCGACCCCACAAGGGGGAAACCCCACTAAATCTGTACTCCTGACAAACTATAGGAGTGATTATAAAAAAAGTTTTCCAACTAAGGGACAAACATTGAAACATACCAAAGCAGAACCAACCAGAGGACCATGATTTTTCTACGGGAGAGTGAGCAGAGGAGCAGGGCCACCGTTAGTAGTGTTGGCCATAAACAGGCCCCTCATCCCCCCATGTTGGGCTCAGTCATAGTACGAAGCACTACCTTCTGCTCAGAAAGAGGCACAGCATGGCACATGGCACATATTGATATCGGACAGCAGCAGCACCATAGGACAGTTAAGGAGGGGCAAATCTTTCCCTTCCTGCAGTGCTATTCTGCCTGGAAACTGCCCCGGAATCAATTATTAGGCCCTCTTCTGCCCAGTAAGTTGAAAATCATCTATTAAAACATGCAAGTAGTAATCCAATTTTAAGCATAAAAGCCTTTAGTAATAATAGGTCATATAAAATCCTGTCAATTATAACATGTAAGCTTGGTAATGTAGTGTACTGTATTGAGTGTCCATGTGGTAAGCAGTAGGTTGGTCATACCTCCCGATGCCTTAAAACCAGGATTAATGAACACATATATAACATCAAGAGGAGGTAGGCCAAACATAACTTATCCGCTCACTTTAAGGAAATACACAAGTGTAACCCTATGGGTAGGGATGAGCGAATCGATCCGGACGAACCCGGATTCGATCCGAATTTCAGGAAAAATTCGATTCGGATCGAATCCGAATTTCCCCGCGATTCGATCACTCGAAGTTTTCCTTTAACATCCATTCATTTACATTTACAGGCATTCTAAGATGGCGGACGGGACATGTCTGGACATCTATCCCGCGCCAGTGCAAGCTGGGGCAGTCACATGCAGCCTATCAGCAGCCAGCAAGCCCGGTGACGTCACACAGCGGTATTTAACGGCGGCCATCTTGCTTTTCCTCATTTCTCTATTGCATTCGTGACAGACAGAACGCTGTGTAGCTGAGGCAGTTAGACAGGCAGGGACAGACAGGGACAGGCTGGAGACAGGCAGGAGACAGACAGGAGACAGACAGAAAGCCAGGGAAAGGTAGGAAAAACGGAGGCTGTCACAGGGAGATTTTTTTTTTTTTTCATCCAGCCTGAGTGTTACTAGCTGGGTGACAGGCTTTGTTAGCGATTTCAGGCTGCTTATAGTAACTAACTGTGCATATATACTGAACTGATCTTAAGTCTGCTGTGAGGCATCCCATTCTGTGACTAAAGCAGCCTCTGTTTAAGACCATATAAGCATTTGCTCTTATCATATTTGAAATTAGCCTGATAAAGACACTTTTGCTGGGCAAAGCACTACTGGACCCTGCCAGGTCGATTCCTGCCCAGGGCATCCCATTCTGTGACTACAGCAGCCTCTGTTTAAGACCATATAAGCATTTGCTCTTATCATATTTGAAATTAGCCTGATAAAGACACTTTTGCTGGGCAAAGCACTACTGGACCCTGCCAGGTCCATTCCTGCCCAGGGCATCCCATTCTGTGACTAAAGCAGCCTCTGTTTAAGACCATATAAGCATTTGCTCTTATCATATTTGAAATTAGCCTGATAAAGACACTTTTGCTGGGCAAAGCACTACTGGACCCTGCCAGGTCGATTCCTGCCCAGGGCATCCCATTCTGTGACTACAGCAGCCTCTGTTTAAGACCATATAAGCATTTGCTCTTATCATATTTGAAATTAGCCTGATAAAGACACTTTTGCTGGGCAAAGCACTACTGGACCCTGCCAGGTCCATTCCTGCCCAGGGCATCCCATTCTGTGACTAAAGCAGCCTCTGTTTAAGACCATATAAGCATTTGCTCTTATCATATTTGAAATTAGCCTGATAAAGACACTTTTGCTGGGCAAAGCACTACTGGACCCTGCCAGGTCCATTCCTGCCCAGGGCATCCCATTCTGTGACTACAGCAGCCTCTGTTTAAGACCATATAAGCATTTGCTCTTATCATATTTGAAATTAGCCTGATAAAGACACTTTTGCTGGGCAAAGCACTACTGGACCCTGCCAGGTCCATTCCTGCCCAGGGCATCCCATTCTGTGACTACAGCAGCCTCTGTTTAAGACCATATAAGCATTTGCTCTTATCATATTTGAAATTAGCCTGATAAAGACACTTTTGCTGGGCAAAGCACTACTGGACCCTGCCAGGTCCATTCCTGCCCAGGGCATCCCATTCTGTGACTAAAGCAGCCTCTGTTTAAGACCATATAAGCATCTGCTCTTATCATATTTGAAATTAGGCCTGATAAAGACACTTTTGCTGGGCAAAGCACTACTGGACCCTGCCAGGTCCATTCCTGCCCAGGGCATCCCATTCTGTGACTAAAGCAGCCTCTGTTTAAGACCATATAAGCATTTGCTCTTATCATATTTGAAATTAGCCTGATAAAGACACTTTTGCTGGGCAAAGTACTACTGGACCCTGCCAGGTCCATTCCTGCCCAGGGCATCCCATTCTGTGACTAAAGCAGCCTCTGTTTAAGACCATATAAGCATTTGCTCTTATCATATTTGAAATTAGCCTGATAAAGACACTTTTGCTGGGCAAAGCACTACTGGACCCTGCCAGGTCCATTCCTGCCCAGGGCATCCCATTCTGTGACTACAGCAGCCTCTGTTTAAGACCATATAAGCATTTGCTCTTATCATATTTGAAATTAGCCTGATAAAGACACTTTTGCTGGGCAAAGCACTACTGGACCCTGCCAGGTCCATTCCTGCCCAGGGCATCCCATTCTGTGACTAAAGCAGCCTCTGTTTAAGACCATATAAGCATCTGCTCTTATCATATTTGAAATTAGGCCTGATAAAGACACTTTTGCTGGGCAAAGCACTACTGGACCCTGCCAGGTCCATTCCTGCCCAGGGCATCCCATTCTGTGACTACAGCAGCCTCTGTTTAAGACCATATAAGCATTTGCTCTTATCATATTTGAAATTAGCCTGATAAAGACACTTTTGCTGGGCAAAGCACTACTGGACCCTGCCAGGTCCATTCCTGCCCAGGGCATCCCATTCTGTGACTAAAGCAGCCTCTGTTTAAGACCATATAAGCATCTGCTCTTATCATATTTGAAATTAGGCCTGATAAAGACACTTTTGCTGGGCAAAGCAGTACTGGACCCTGCCAGGTCCATTCCTGCCCAGGGCATCCCATTCTGTGACTAAAGCAGCCTCTGTTTAAGACCATATAAGCATTTGCTCTTATCATATTTGAAATTAGCCTGATAAAGACACTTTTGCTGGGCAAAGCACTACTGGACCCTGCCAGGTCCATTCCTGCCCAGGGCATCCCATTCTGTGACTAAAGCAGCCTCTGTTTAAGACCATATAAGCATTTGCTCTTATCATATTTGAAATTAGCCTGATAAAGACACTTTTGCTGGGCAAAGCACTACTGGACCCTGCCAGGTCCATTCCTGCCCAGGGCATCCCATTCTGTGACTACAGCAGCCTCTGTTTAAGACCATATAAGCATTTGCTCTTATCATATTTGAAATTAGCCTGATAAAGACACTTTTGCTGGGCAAAGCACTACTGGACCCTGCCAGGTCCATTCCTGCCCAGGGCATCCCATTCTGTGACTAAAGCAGCCTCTGTTTAAGACCATATAAGCATTTGCTCTTATCATATTTGAAATTAGCCTGATAAAGACACTTTTGCTGGGCAAAGCACTACTGGACCCTGCCAGGTCCATTCCTGCCCAGGGCATCCCATTCTGTGACTAAAGCAGCCTCTGTTTAAGACCATATAAGCATTTGCTCTTATCATATTTGAAATTAGCCTGATAAAGACACTTTTGCTGGGCAAAGCACTACTGGACCCTGCCAGGTCCATTCCTGCCCAGGGCATCCCATTCTGTGACTACAGCAGCCTCTGTTTAAGACCATATAAGCATTTGCTCTTATCATATTTGAAATTAGCCTGATAAAGACACTTTTGCTGGGCAAAGCACTACTGGACCCTGCCAGGTCCATTCCTGCCCAGGGCATCCCATTCTGTGACTAAAGCAGCCTCTGTTTAAGACCATATAAGCATCTGCTCTTATCATATTTGAAATTAGGCCTGATAAAGACACTTTTGCTGGGCAAAGCACTACTGGACCCTGCCAGGTCGATTCCTGTTGGGGCATCCCATTCTGTGACTACAGCAGCCTCTGTTTAAGACCATATAAGCATTTGCTCTTATCATATTTGAAATTAGGCCTGATAAAGACACTTTTGCTGGGCAAAGCACTACTGGACCCAGCCAGGTCGATTCCTGTTGGGGCATCCCATTCTGTGACTAAAGCAGCCTCTGTTTAAGACCATATAAGCATTTGCTCTTATCATATTTGAAATTAGCCTGATAAAGACACTTTTGCTGGGCAAAGCACTACTGGACCCTGCCAGGTCCATTCCTGCCCAGGGCATCCCATTCTGTGACTACAGCAGCCTCTGTTTAAGACCATATAAGCATTTGCTCTTATCATATTTGAAATTAGCCTGATAAAGACACTTTTGCTGGGCAAAGCACTACTGGACCCTGCCAGGTCCATTCCTGCCCAGGGCATCCCATTCTGTGACTAAAGCAGCCTCTGTTTAAGACCATATAAGCATCTGCTCTTATCATATTTGAAATTAGGCCTGATAAAGACACTTTTGCTGGGCAAAGCACTACTGGACCCTGCCAGGTCCATTCCTGCCCAGGGCATCCCATTCTGTGACTACAGCAGCCTCTGTTTAAGACCATATAAGCATTTGCTCTTATCATATTTGAAATTAGCCTGATAAAGACACTTTTGCTGGGCAAAGCACTACTGGACCCTGCCAGGTCCATTCCTGCCCAGGGCATCCCATTCTGTGACTACAGCAGCCTCTGTTTAAGACCATATAAGCATTTGCTCTTATCATATTTGAAATTAGCCTGATAAAGACACTTTTGCTGGGCAAAGCAGTACTGGACCCTGCCAGGTCCATTCCTGCCCAGGGCATCCCATTCTGTGACTAAAGCAGCCTCTGTTTAAGACCATATAAGCATTTGCTCTTATCATATTTGAAATTAGCCTGATAAAGACACTTTTGCTGGGCAAAGCACTACTGGACCCTGCCAGGTCCATTCCTGCCCAGGGCATCCCATTCTGTGACTAAAGCAGCCTCTGTTTAAGACCATATAAGCATTTGCTCTTATCATATTTGAAATTAGCCTGATAAAGACACTTTTGCTGGGCAAAGCACTACTGGACCCTGCCAGGTCCATTCCTGCCCAGGGCATCCCATTCTGTGACTACAGCAGCCTCTGTTTAAGACCATATAAGCATTTGCTCTTATCATATTTGAAATTAGCCTGATAAAGACACTTTTGCTGGGCAAAGCACTACTGGACCCTGCCAGGTCCATTCCTGCCCAGGGCATCCCATTCTGTGACTAAAGCAGCCTCTGTTTAAGACCATATATGCATTTGCTCTTATCATATTTGAAATTAGCCTGATAAAGACACTTTTGCTGGGCAAAGCACTACTGGACCCTGCCAGGTCCATTCCTGCCCAGGGCATCCCATTCTGTGACTAAAGCAGCCTCTGTTTAAGACCATATAAGCATTTGCTCTTATCATATTTGAAATTAGCCTGATAAAGACACTTTTGCTGGGCAAAGCACTACTGGACCCTGCCAGGTCCATTCCTGCCCAGGGCATCCCATTCTGTGACTACAGCAGCCTCTGTTTAAGACCATATAAGCATTTGCTCTTATCATATTTGAAATTAGCCTGATAAAGACACTTTTGCTGGGCAAAGCACTACTGGACCCTGCCAGGTCCATTCCTGCCCAGGGCATCCCATTCTGTGACTAAAGCAGCCTCTGTTTAAGACCATATAAGCATCTGCTCTTATCATATTTGAAATTAGGCCTGATAAAGACACTTTTGCTGGGCAAAGCACTACTGGACCCTGCCAGGTCGATTCCTGTTGGGGCATCCCATTCTGTGACTACAGCAGCCTCTGTTTAAGACCATATAAGCATTTGCTCTTATCATATTTGAAATTAGGCCTGATAAAGACACTTTTGCTGGGCAAAGCACTACTGGACCCAGCCAGGTCGATTCCTGTTGGGGCATCCCATTCTGTGACTAAAGCAGCCTCTGTTTAAGACCATATAAGCATTTGCTCTTATCATATTTGAAATTAGCCTGATAAAGACACTTTTGCTGGGCAAAGCACTACTGGACCCTGCCAGGTCCATTCCTGCCCAGGGCATCCCATTCTGTGACTACAGCAGCCTCTGTTTAAGACCATATAAGCATTTGCTCTTATCATATTTGAAATTAGCCTGATAAAGACACTTTTGCTGGGCAAAGCACTACTGGACCCTGCCAGGTCCATTCCTGCCCAGGGCATCCCATTCTGTGACTAAAGCAGCCTCTGTTTAAGACCATATAAGCATCTGCTCTTATCATATTTGAAATTAGGCCTGATAAAGACACTTTTGCTGGGCAAAGCACTACTGGACCCTGCCAGGTCCATTCCTGCCCAGGGCATCCCATTCTGTGACTACAGCAGCCTCTGTTTAAGACCATATAAGCATTTGCTCTTATCATATTTGAAATTAGCCTGATAAAGACACTTTTGCTGGGCAAAGCAGTACTGGACCCTGCCAGGTCCATTCCTGCCCAGGGCATCCCATTCTGTGACTAAAGCAGCCTCTGTTTAAGACCATATAAGCATTTGCTCTTATCATATTTGAAATTAGCCTGATAAAGACACTTTTGCTGGGCAAAGCACTACTGGACCCTGCCAGGTCCATTCCTGCCCAGGGCATCCCATTCTGTGACTAAAGCAGCCTCTGTTTAAGACCATATAAGCATTTGCTCTTATCATATTTGAAATTAGCCTGATAAAGACACTTTTGCTGGGCAAAGCACTACTGGACCCTGCCAGGTCCATTCCTGCCCAGGGCATCCCATTCTGTGACTACAGCAGCCTCTGTTTAAGACCATATAAGCATTTGCTCTTATCATATTTGAAATTAGCCTGATAAAGACACTTTTGCTGGGCAAAGCACTACTGGACCCTGCCAGGTCCATTCCTGCCCAGGGCATCCCATTCTGTGACTAAAGCAGCCTCTGTTTAAGACCATATAAGCATTTGCTCTTATCATATTTGAAATTAGCCTGATAAAGACACTTTTGCTGGGCAAAGCACTACTGGACCCTGCCAGGTCCATTCCTGCCCAGGGCATCCCATTCTGTGACTAAAGCAGCCTCTGTTTAAGACCATATAAGCATTTGCTCTTATCATATTTGAAATTAGCCTGATAAAGACACTTTTGCTGGGCAAAGCACTACTGGACCCTGCCAGGTCCATTCCTGCCCAGGGCATCCCATTCTGTGACTACAGCAGCCTCTGTTTAAGACCATATAAGCATTTGCTCTTATCATATTTGAAATTAGCCTGATAAAGACACTTTTGCTGGGCAAAGCACTACTGGACCCTGCCAGGTCCATTCCTGCCCAGGGCATCCCATTCTGTGACTACAGCAGCCTCTGTTTAAGACCATATAAGCATTTGCTCTTATCATATTTGAAATTAGCCTGATAAAGACACTTTTGCTGGGCAAAGCACTACTGGACCCTGCCAGGTCCATTCCTGCCCAGGGCATCCCATTCTGTGACTAAAGCAGCCTCTGTTTAAGACCATATAAGCATCTGCTCTTATCATATTTGAAATTAGGCCTGATAAAGACACTTTTGCTGGGCAAAGCACTACTGGACCCTGCCAGGTCGATTCCTGTTGGGGCATCCCATTCTGTGACTACAGCAGCCTCTGTTTAAGACCATATAAGCATTTGCTCTTATCATATTTGAAATTAGCCTGATAAAGACACTTTTGCTGGGCAAAGCACTACTGGACCCTGCCAGGTCCATTCCTGCCCAGGGCATCCCATTCTGTGACTAAAGCAGCCTCTGTTTAAGACCATATAAGCATTTGCTCTTATCATATTTGAAATTAGCCTGATAAAGACACTTTTGCTGGGCAAAGCACTACTGGACCCTGCCAGGTCGATTCCTGTTGGGGCATCCCATTCTGTGACTACAGCAGCCTCTGTTTAAGACCATATAAGCATTTGCTCTTATCATATTTGAAATTAGCCTGATAAAGACACTTTTGCTGGGCAAAGCACTACTGGACCCTGCCAGGTCCATTCCTGCCCAGGGCATCCCATTCTGTGACTAAAGCAGCCTCTGTTTAAGACCATATAAGCATCTGCTCTTATCATATTTGAAATTAGGCCTGATAAAGACACTTTTGCTGGGCGAAGCACTACTGGACCCTGCCAGGTCCATTCCTGCCCAGGGCATCCCATTCTGTGACTACAGCAGCCTCTGTTTAAGACCATATAAGCATTTGCTCTTATCATATTTGAAATTAGCCTGATAAAGACACTTTTGCTGGGCAAAGCAGTACTGGACCCTGCCAGGTCCATTCCTGCCCAGGGCATCCCATTCTGTGACTAAAGCAGCCTCTGTTTAAGACCATATAAGCATTTGCTCTTATCATATTTGAAATTAGCCTGATAAAGACACTTTTGCTGGGCAAAGCACTACTGGACCCTGCCAGGTCCATTCCTGCCCAGGGCATCCCATTCTGTGACTACAGCAGCCTCTGTTTAAGACCATATAAGCATTTGCTCTTATCATATTTGAAATTAGCCTGATAAAGACACTTTTGCTGGGCAAAGCAGTACTGGACCCTGCCAGGTCCATTCCTGCCCAGGGCATCCCATTCTGTGACTAAAGCAGCCTCTGTTTAAGACCATATAAGCATTTGCTCT
The DNA here is from genome assembly GCA_027917425.1 of Gastrophryne carolinensis. NCBI lineage: Eukaryota > Metazoa > Chordata > Amphibia > Anura > Microhylidae > Gastrophryne > Gastrophryne carolinensis. The sequence continues at coordinate 335,578,681 of CM051236.1, read as the reverse complement.
TATCATATTTGAAATTAGCCTGATAAAGACACTTTTGCTGGGCAAAGCACTACTGGACCCTGCCAGGTCCATTCCTGCCCAGGGCATCCCATTCTGTGACGAAAGCAGCCTCTGTTTAAGACCATATAAGCATTTGCTCTTATCATATTTGAAATTAGCCTGATAAAGACACTTTTGCTGGGCAAAGCACTACTGGACCCTGCCAGGTCCATTCCTGCCCAGGGCATCCCATTCTGTGACTACAGCAGCCTCTGTTTAAGACCATATAAGCATTTGCTCTTATCATATTTGAAATTAGCCTGATAAAGACACTTTTGCTGGGCAAAGCACTACTGGACCCTGCCAGGTCCATTCCTGCCCAAGGGCATCCCATTCTGTGACTAAAGCAGCCTCTGTTTAAGACCATATAAGCATTTGCTCTTATCATATTTGAAATTAGCCTGATAAAGACACTTTTGCTGGGCAAAGCACTACTGGACCCTGCCAGGTCCATTCCTGCCCAGGGCATCCCATTCTGTGACTACAGCAGCCTCTGTTTAAGACCATATAAGCATTTGCTCTTATCATATTTGAAATTAGCCTGATAAAGACACTTTTGCTGGGCAAAGCACTACTGGACCCTGCCAGGTCCATTCCTGCCCAGGGCATCCCATTCTGTGACTAAAGCAGCCTCTGTTTAAGACCATATAAGCATCTGCTCTTATCATATTTGAAATTAGGCCTGATAAAGACACTTTTGCTGGGCAAAGCACTACTGGACCCTGCCAGGTCGATTCCTGTTGGGGCATCCCATTCTGTGACTACAGCAGCCTCTGTTTAAGACCATATAAGCATTTGCTCTTATCATATTTGAAATTAGCCTGATAAAGACACTTTTGCTGGGCAAAGCACTACTGGACCCTGCCAGATCGATTCCTGTTGGGGCATCCCATTCTGTGACTACAGCAGCCTCTGTTTAAGACCATATAAGCATTTGCTCTTATCATATTTGAAATTAGCCTGATAAAGACACTTTTGCTGGGCAAAGCACTACTGGACCCTGCCAGGTCCATTCCTGCCCAGGGCATCCCATTCTGTGACTAAAGCAGCCTCTGTTTAAGACCATATAAGCATTTGCTCTTATCATATTTGAAATTAGCCTGATAAAGACACTTTTGCTGGGCAAAGCACTACTGGACCCTGCCAGGTCCATTCCTGCCCAGGGCATCCCATTCTGTGACTACAGCAGCCTCTGTTTAAGACCATATAAGCATTTGCTCTTATCATATTTGAAATTAGGCCTGATAAAGACACTTTTGCTGGGCAAAGCACTACTGGACCCTGCCAGGTGCACTCCTATTTGGGGCATCCCATTCTGTGACTACAGCAGCCTCTGTTTAAGACCATATAAGCATTTGCTCTTATCATATTTGAAATTAGCCTGATAAAGACACTTTTGCTGGGCAAAGCACTACTGGACCCTGCCAGGTCGATTCCTGTTGGGGCATCCCATTCTGTGACTACAGCAGCCTCTGTTTAAGACCATATAAGCATTTGCTCTTATCATATTTGAAATTAGGCCTGATAAAGACACTTTTGCTGGGCAAAGCACTACTGGACCCTGCCAGGTCGATTCCTGTTGGGGCATCCCATTCTGTGACTACAGCAGCCTCTGTTTAAGACCATATAAGCATTTGCTCTTATCATATTTGAAATTAGCCTGATAAAGACACTTTTGCTGGGCAAAGCACTACTGGACCCTGCCAGGTCCATTCCTGCCCAGGGCATCCCATTCTGTGACTAAAGCAGCCTCTGTTTAAGACCATATAAGCATTTGCTCTTATCATATTTGAAATTAGGCCTGATAAAGACACTTTTGCTGGGCAAAGCACTACTGGACCCAGCCAGGTCGATTCCTGTTGGGGCATCCCATTCTGTGACTACAGCAGCCTCTGTTTAAGACCATATAAGCATTTGCTCTTATCATATTTGAAATTAGCCTGATAAAGACACTTTTGCTGGGCAAAGCACTACTGGACCCTGCCAGGTCGATTCCTGTTGGGGCATCCCATTCTGTGACTACAGCAGCCTCTGTTTAAGACCATATAAGCATTTGCTCTTATCATATTTGAAATTAGCCTGATAAAGACACTTTTGCTGGGCAAAGCACTACTGGACCCTGCCAGGTCCATTCCTGCCCAGGGCATCCCATTCTGTGACTAAAGCAGCCTCTGTTTAAGACCATATAAGCATTTGCTCTTATCATATTTGAAATTAGCCTGATAAAGACACTTTTGCTGGGCAAAGCACTACTGGACCCTGCCAGGTCGATTCCTGTTGGGGCATCCCATTCTGTGACTACAGCAGCCTCTGTTTAAGACCATATAAGCATTTGCTCTTATCATATTTGAAATTAGCCTGATAAAGACACTTTTGCTGGGCAAAGCAGTACTGGACCCTGCCAGGTCCATTCCTGCCCAGGGCATCCCATTCTGTGACTACAGCAGCCTCTGTTTAAGACCATATAAGCATTTGCTCTTATCATATTTGAAATTAGCCTGATAAAGACACTTTTGCTGGGCAAAGCACTACTGGACCCTGCCAGGTCCATTCCTGCCCAGGGCATCCCATTCTGTGACTAAAGCAGCCTCTGTTTAAGACCATATAAGCATTTGCTCTTATCATATTTGAAATTAGCCTGATAAAGACACTTTTGCTGGGCAAAGCACTACTGGACCCTGCCAGGTCCATTCCTGCCCAGGGCATCCCATTCTGTGACTACAGCAGCCTCTGTTTAAGACCATATAAGCATTTGCTCTTATCATATTTGAAATTAGCCTGATAAAGACACTTTTGCTGGGCAAAGCACTACTGGACCCTGCCAGGTCCATTCCTGCCCAGGGCATCCCATTCTGTGACTAAAGCAGCCTCTGTTTAAGACCATATAAGCATCTGCTCTTATCATATTTGAAATTAGGCCTGATAAAGACACTTTTGCTGGGCAAAGCACTACTGGACCCTGCCAGGTCGATTCCTGTTGGGGCATCCCATTCTGTGACTACAGCAGCCTCTGTTTAAGACCATATAAGCATTTGCTCTTATCATATTTGAAATTAGCCTGATAAAGACACTTTTGCTGGGCAAAGCACTACTGGACCCTGCCAGGTCGATTCCTGTTGGGGCATCCCATTCTGTGACTACAGCAGCCTCTGTTTAAGACCATATAAGCATTTGCTCTTATCATATTTGAAATTAGCCTGATAAAGACACTTTTGCTGGGCAAAGCACTACTGGACCCTGCCAGGTCCATTCCTGCCCAGGGCATCCCATTCTGTGACTAAAGCAGCCTCTGTTTAAGACCATATAAGCATTTGCTCTTATCATATTTGAAATTAGCCTGATAAAGACACTTTTGCTGGGCAAAGCACTACTGGACCCTGCCAGGTCCATTCCTGCCCAGGGCATCCCATTCTGTGACTACAGCAGCCTCTGTTTAAGACCATATAAGCATTTGCTCTTATCATATTTGAAATTAGGCCTGATAAAGACACTTTTGCTGGGCAAAGCACTACTGGACCCTGCCAGGTGCACTCCTATTTGGGGCATCCCATTCTGTGACTACAGCAGCCTCTGTTTAAGACCATATAAGCATTTGCTCTTATCATATTTGAAATTAGCCTGATAAAGACACTTTTGCTGGGCAAAGCACTACTGGACCCTGCCAGGTCGATTCCTGTTGGGGCATCCCATTCTGTGACTACAGCAGCCTCTGTTTAAGACCATATAAGCATTTGCTCTTATCATATTTGAAATTAGGCCTGATAAAGACACTTTTGCTGGGCAAAGCACTACTGGACCCTGCCAGGTCGATTCCTGTTGGGGCATCCCATTCTGTGACTACAGCAGCCTCTGTTTAAGACCATATAAGCATTTGCTCTTATCATATTTGAAATTAGCCTGATAAAGACACTTTTGCTGGGCAAAGCACTACTGGACCCTGCCAGGTCCATTCCTGCCCAGGGCATCCCATTCTGTGACTAAAGCAGCCTCTGTTTAAGACCATATAAGCATTTGCTCTTATCATATTTGAAATTAGGCCTGATAAAGACACTTTTGCTGGGCAAAGCACTACTGGACCCAGCCAGGTCGATTCCTGTTGGGGCATCCCATTCTGTGACTACAGCAGCCTCTGTTTAAGACCATATAAGCATTTGCTCTTATCATATTTGAAATTAGCCTGATAAAGACACTTTTGCTGGGCAAAGCACTACTGGACCCTGCCAGGTCGATTCCTGTTGGGGCATCCCATTCTGTGACTACAGCAGCCTCTGTTTAAGACCATATAAGCATTTGCTCTTATCATATTTGAAATTAGCCTGATAAAGACACTTTTGCTGGGCAAAGCACTACTGGACCCTGCCAGGTCCATTCCTGCCCAGGGCATCCCATTCTGTGACTAAAGCAGCCTCTGTTTAAGACCATATAAGCATTTGCTCTTATCATATTTGAAATTAGCCTGATAAAGACACTTTTGCTGGGCAAAGCACTACTGGACCCTGCCAGGTCGATTCCTGTTGGGGCATCCCATTCTGTGACTACAGCAGCCTCTGTTTAAGACCATATAAGCATTTGCTCTTATCATATTTGAAATTAGCCTGATAAAGACACTTTTGCTGGGCAAAGCAGTACTGGACCCTGCCAGGTCCATTCCTGCCCAGGGCATCCCATTCTGTGACTAAAGCAGCCTCTGTTTAAGACCATATAAGCATTTGCTCTTATCATATTTGAAATTAGCCTGATAAAGACACTTTTGCTGGGCAAAGCACTACTGGACCCTGCCAGGTCGATTCCTGTTGGGGCATCCCATTCTGTGACTACAGCAGCCTCTGTTTAAGACCATATAAGCATTTGCTCTTATCATATTTGAAATTAGCCTGATAAAGACACTTTTGCTGGGCAAAGCACTACTGGACCCTGCCAGGTCCATTCCTGCCCAGGGCATCCCATTCTGTGACTAAAGCAGCCTCTGTTTAAGACCATATAAGCATTTGCTCTTATCATATTTGAAATTAGCCTGATAAAGACACTTTTGCTGGGCAAAGCACTACTGGACCCTGCCAGGTCCATTCCTGCCCAGGGCATCCCATTCTGTGACTAAAGCAGCCTCTGTTTAAGACCATATAAGCATTTGCTCTTATTATATTTATATTATAAGACACTTATGCTGGGCATAGGCTTACTGCTGCCTGCCAGGTGCACTTCTGTTGAGGCATCCCATTCTGTAACATAGCATACCCCTCTTTATTTACACTAAGCAGCTCTCTTATTTACACTAAGCAGGCCTGTTGGAGGCTGAGTGTTACTGCTCACTTTTGGTGTGCATTATATTCTGTTTCATATAGACCCACCGCTGCCCGGGGTTTTTTTAAATATCACCTACTACCACGCCAGTTAGACTATGTCGGGCAGACAAGTGCCTGGAAGTGAAAAGAGGAGTGGCAGAGGCCAAGATTCCGCAGGCAGAGCTCGCATCAGACTGGGGGCCAGTAGCAGCAGGAGTCACGCTGAGAGACCTAATCTGCCAGTATCTGCTAGCGGTCGGGTCTCCACCAGTAACGCATCTGCCGTGGTAGATTGGTTGACGCGCTCATCAACAACATCATCACAACTTACGTCTGAGACCCCCAGTCTAGGGTCGGTAGGTTCCTCTGACACAACCCTGAGTTGGCATGCCCCGAGAGCAGTCCCTGTCCTCCCATTGCCTCTGGCCTACGCCGTTCCCTCCCCCAGCGACGTATCCTATGCTTTGGGTTCAGCTCCACTCTTTAGTGAGGAGGACCATCAGATAGAGGACAGTCATCAGCTACTGCCCAGCCAAGAAATGGAGGTGGCTTCTTTAGCTAGGCAGACAAATAGTGATGTGGACAGTGTCGTGGGTGCTGCGAGCGTTCCAGCTCCTGCGCCAGACACTGTTGACGAATCCACGAACATCAGTGACGTACAGCCACAACTCGGTGATGATGATGATGATGATGACGATGAAGCCGATCGCACTTGGGAGCCGGGTGATGAAGGGGCTTCATCGTCATCATCAGGAGAAGAGGGGCGCAGGTTGCCCCGGAGTCAGCAGCTGAGGCAGCAAGGTGGTAGCAGTCAGCATGGGGGCACAATTCCAAAGGCTGGAGCCGGCCGGGGCCGGGGCCGGGGTAGAGCACCTGCTGTGCGGCAGTCTACCTTATCGGGAGGTAGTGGAGCAGGGGTTCCTGGAGTTGGCAACAGCAGCAGTGAATCAGTGAGGCCAGGGGGTGGGAAAAGTAGCTACTCGGCAGTGTGGCAGTTTTTCCTGAGGCATCCGCAGGAGGGTAACATGGCCACATGCAAGATATGTAGGCAAAAGGTGAAGCGTGGCCAGGGTCCAAATGTTGGCACCACGGCCCTGCGTCAACATATGATGCGTCACCATAAAACGACCTGGGAGAACCGAGGCTCCCAAGGGGTGGTCCAGTCTGCTTCCTCACCAAGTGAGCTCCCAATTTCTGCCAGCCAAGGCTCCAGCACCTCAGCCGAAGGCAGCTGTGCGTCATACCCATCCTCTGTCGCTCCTGCTCCTCCTCCTCCTCCTCCAAGTCATGCATCCCGCCAGCAATCCATCAGCGAAGCCATGTCCAAGAGACAGCAGTATGCGCCCACTCATCCTACGGCGCAGAAGCTGAATGTGCTCCTGTCCAAGTTGCTGGTGCTGCAGTCGCTCCCTTTTCAGGTGGTGGAATCTGCACCTTTCAGAGAACTGATGGCTTGTGCCGAGCCGAGGTGGAGAGTCCCAAGCCGTCATTTCTTTGCCAAGAAGGCAGTACCAGCGCTGCACACTTTTGTTGAACAGAAGGTGGGCCAGTCCTTGAGCCTGTCGGTGTGTAGCAAAATACATGGCAGCGCCGACATCTGGAGCTGTAACTACGGTCAGGGGCAGTACATGTCGTTTACGGCCCACTGGGTGAATGTGGTCCCTTTGCAGCAGCAACTTGGACAGGTCACGCCGCTTCGGCCTCCGCGCTCTCTGCCCATTGGGCCTGTGACACCGTGCGACTCGGCCTCCTCATCCTCCGCCATCTCCTCACCCTCCACTGTAGGCTCAAGTCTCAGTGCCCCTCCAGTCTACCATGTGTGCAGGGCACGGAGGTGTCACGCAGTGCTTCACATGGTTTGTCTTGGCGAACGGAGTCACACAGGGGAGGAACTGCTTAAATGTATTCATCAGGAAATCCAAACATGGCTTACTCCGAGAAAACTTAAAATGGGAATCATGGTTACCGACAATGGGAAGAACATTTTGTCTGCGCTGCGCCAAGGAAGCCTGACCCATGCCCCCTGCATGGCTCACGTCTTCAATCTGGTTGTCAAGCGGTTTCTGAAGTGTTCCCCCCATCTGCAAGACATCCTAACAACTTCAAGGAAACTTTGCATGCACTTCAGCCACTCCTACACCGCCAAACACACCCTTCTTGAGCTACAGCGTCAGAATGGTATCCCCCAACATAGTCTGATTTGCGATGTTTCCACCCGTTGGAATTCCACCCTTCACATGTTGGACCGATTATATGAACAGAGAAAAGCCATCACGGATTTCCTGATGATCCAAGCAGATAGGGGGACTCCCCTGTGTAACTTCAATGTCAACCAGTGGCAGCTCATACGTGACACCTGCCGTTTGCTCAGGCCCTTTGAGGATGCCACTTTATTTGTCAGTCGGCAGGATTACGGGATGAACGACGTGATTCCACTGCTTCATGTACTACAGCACATGTTGGAAACCATGGCTGGTCAGGGCACTGGAGACATGGCGTTTACATCTTACGGCCACATGAACCCCGCTGGAGCTGAACTGGAGGAGGAGGAAGAGGAGGAGGAGGAGTTGCCCAGCGAAACACAGTTTAGGCTTGGCGAAATGGCTGGTTTATCTAGTCAGCGGACAGGAGAGGAGGAGCAGGAGCAGCCAGAGGAGCTAGAGGTTTTTGAGGAAGGCGAGACAGAGGACCCGGGCACACCGTGGCAGTATGCAGTGGAGATGGAGACAGGTAGTCCATCCGAGTCACTTGCGCAAATGGCACGAAGCATGCTCACGTGCTTGCGTAGTGACCCCAGAATTGTTTCCATCTGTCGGCGGGATGACTTCTGGCTGTCCACCTTATTGGACCCTCGCTTCCGGCACAAAATGGGGGCATTTTTTAAACCCACCGAGAGGGAGGACAAACTCAACTACTACAAAGACATTCTACGTAGGCAGTTGGCCGATGCCTATCTGCGCCATGGTCCATACTCTCGCAGGTCTGACTCGAGGGGACCTCTGCGCTCACCTTCCACTGCCATGGCCGCTGGGGGGGTTGGCAGCAGCAGCAGCAGAAGCTCCATCAGCAGCAGCAGCCTCAGTCTTCAGTCGCTAATGAGTAGCTTTCTACACCCGCATAGTGAGGCTACTCATGAGCAGCAGGAAGACCTGGAGCAGGACCTGAACCAGCAGGTCATGTCATACTTTGACATGACCATGCCAACACACCTTGAGGATCCGCTGGACTTCTGGGCAGCCAAACTTGATTTGTGGCCGCAACTAGCAGAGTTTGCCCTGGAAAAGCTGTCCTGCCCGGCAAGTAGCGTGCCATCTGAGCGGGTGTTTAGTGCGGCGGGGGCCATAGTTACGGCGAGGAGAACTCGTCTGTCAACTAAAAATGTGGAGAGACTCACCTTTGTCAAAATGAATCAGGGATGGATCAGCCAGGATTTCCACCCACCAATGCCTGATGCATGCGACTAGATTCAGCATGGTGCCACGTTTTACACTTTCCAAATGGTGCAAAACATATTTATGTCTTTAGGCCATTTTTTGGGCTCCTGCTGCTGCTACTGTCAACTCCTGCCAACTCCAGGGTGTGATTCATCCAATTTTTGGGCTCCTGAAGCCAACTCCAGTGTATATTTGGGCTCCTGCTGCTGCTGCTGTCAACTCCTGCCAACTCCAGGGTGTGATTCATCCAATTTTTGGGCTCCTGAAGCCAACTCCAGTTTATATTTGGGCTCCTGCTGCTGCTACTGTCAACTCCTGCCAACTCCAGGGTGTGATTCATCCAATTTTTGGGCTCCTGAGGCCAACTCCAGTGTATATTTGGGCTCCTGCTGCTGCTGCTGCCAACTTCTGCCAACTCCAGGGTGTGATTCATCCAATTTTTGGGCTCCTGAAGCCAACTCCAGTGTATATTTGGGCTCCTGCTGCTGCTGCTGTCAACTCCTGCCAACTCCAGGGTGTGATTCATCCAATTTTTGGGCTCCTGAAGCCAACTCCAGTGTATATTTGGGCTCCTGCTGCTGCTACTGTCAACTCCTGCCAACTCCAGGGTGTGATTCATCCAATTTTTGGGCTCCTGAGGCCAACTCCAGTGTATATTTGGGCTCCTGCTGCTGCTGCTGCCAACTTCTGCCAACTCCAGGGTGTGATTCATCCAATTTTTGGGCTCCTGAAGCCAACTCCAGTGTATATTTGGGCTCCTGCTGCTGCTGCTGTCAACTCCTGCCAACTCCAGGGTGTGATTCATCCAATTTTTGGGCTCCTGAAGCCAACTCCAGTGTATATTTGGGCTCCTGCTGCTGCTACTGTCAACTCCTGCCAACTCCAGGGTGTGATTCATCCAATTTTTGGGCTCCTGAAGCCAACTCCAGTGTATATTTGGGCTCCTGCTGCTGCTGCTGTCAACTCCTGCCAACTCCAGGGTGTGATTCATCCAATTTTTGGGCTCCTGAAGCCAACTCCAGTGTATATTTGGGCTCCTGCTGCTGCTGCTGTCAACTCCTGCCAACTCCAGGGTGTGATTCATCCAATTTTTGGGCTCCTGAAGCCAACTCCAGTGTATATTTGGGCTCCTGCTGCTGCTACTGTCAACTCCTGCCAACTCCAGGGTGTGATTCATCCAATTTTTGGGCTCCTGAGGCCAACTCCAGTGTATATTTGGGCTCCTGCTGCTGCTGCTGCCAACTTCTGCCAACTCCAGGGTGTGATTCATCCAATTTTTGGGCTCCTGAAGCCAACTCCAGTGTATATTTGGGCTCCTGCTGCTGCTGCTGTCAACTCCTGCCAACTCCAGGGTGTGATTCATCCAATTTTTGGGCTCCTGAAGCCAACTCCAGTGTATATTTGGGCTCCTGCTGCTGCTACTGTCAACTCCTGCCAACTCCAGGGTGTGATTCATCCAATTTTTGGGCTCCTGAGGCCAACTCCAGTGTATATTTGGGCTCCTGCTGCTGCTGCTGCCAACTTCTGCCAACTCCAGGGTGTGATTCATCCAATTTTTGGGCTCCTGAGGCCAACTCCAGTGTATATTTGGGCTCCTGCTTCTGCTGCTGCCAACTTCTGCCAACTCCAGGGTGTGATTCATCCAATTTTTGGGCTCCTGAGGCCAACTCCAGTGTATATTTGGGCTCCTGCTGCTGCTGCTGCTGCCAACTTCTGCCAACTCCAGGGTGTGATTCATCCAATTTTTGGGCTCCTGAGGCCAACTCCAGTGTATATTTGGGCTCCTGCTGCTGCTGCTGCCAACTTCTGCCAACTCCAGGGTGTGATTCATCCAATTTTTGGGCTCCTGAAGCCAACTCCAGTGTATATTTGGGCTCCTGCTGCTGCTACTGTCAACTCCTGCCAACTCCAGGGTGTGATTCATCCAATTTTTGGGCTCCTGAAGCCAACTCCAGTGTATATTTGGGCTCCTGCTGCTGCTGCTGCTGCCAACTTCTGCCAACTCCAGGGTGTGATTCATCCAATTTTTGGGCTCCTGAGGCCAACTCCAGTGTATATTTGGGCTCCTTCTGCCCCTCATAGTGATGCCACTTCAACTCTCTGCAATTGTGCCGCTCTGCGATTCTATTAGCGATGCCTCTGATCTGCATGTGATATTTCTTCAAAGTATTATTTAACTAACCCAGCACGCATCCTGTGCGTGTTACAGCAAGGCTGAATGGTTTACAACCCTATTGAGGCTCTAGGAGGCTCAGAAATAGCCGTTTTTAATAGCGATTCGTCGCGAATTTATTCGGGTCGAAACGATTTTTGTCGGAAAATTCGGCGAATCAGTCGAATCGACAGACTGGGCCCACACTAACAGGGGAAGGATATAATTAAAAGTCTTTACCAAAGAGAAAATATTACATATATTTCACTTATCCCACCTTTTTGCCCATTTTGATATTCTCCTGTTGTTGTCTTTAATCTATGTACGTTTATGTTATTTCTCTTATTTATGTTAATATACATATCCATTGTTTTATTATATAGGTTGTTTTAAATAGAATGCATTGTAATGATAGGGCGGTATGTCATTCTGCATGGCTATTAAAATAGGTGCGCAAAATAGAATGAATTTTTTAGAAAAGGGTGTTATGCTAACTTGCATGGTGATTAAATGTTAATGCCATACTGACAGATTTTTGCTATTATTGCAGAAACCATAGGATTAATCCCCAATATCTTTCAATGTTTAACCCTTTCCATGCCATCTACGCAGAATCTGCGTAGTTGCCTCTCTGATCATTAAGTGGCAGGTAGGAGATACATACCTGGTGTTTCCCCCAGATGGTAGCCCAAAAAAAAAATCGCTCACCACCTGGGATCCAGTGCCCAGTCTTCAGCGGTGCAGCGAATACCCGCTCCCTGGTTCGTGCAGCAGCTTCTGTCGGGTGTAACATGACATCAATTCACTCAGCTGGTATAAAAACCACTCCTACCAATGGGAGACAGCAGAAAGCCGAAGGTGATGGGCTGGAGTCCTCTGCCTCCACACCCGATCACTTCCATCTGTCAGTGACAGCAGGGCTGCAGACAGAACGATCACTTATGGATCAGAGGTAAGTAGAAGAAAAAAAAACATAAAGGACTTTATTGACATAAAGACTCAGTTTGTGTTTGTCTGCGTGTGTGTATGTGTGTGTTTTTTTACGTTTAACCCTTTGTGAATTGTAAGGGGTCTTTGAGACCTCCTATTCCATTTTACAGGACAAGAGGGACTGGCAAGTCAGCTACCAGCAAGCGGGGACTTGCTATTAGCCTTTCCATTACCTGCATCCCCCAAAGCTAGTGCCTGGGTTGGGGGGACCCCATGCTATTTATTTTTGTAACCCTCCATTGTGCTCATAGTAGTTGTATTTTATTTGAAAATCTCATAAAGTGGTCATTTCAGTTTGAGGGGTCTTCTGGGCAGGAACAGGCGTCTACCAATACATATGTGGTATTTGGGAGAAACTGGGCTTTTACACAAAATATGCGTATCTTGAAAAACGTTATTTTTAATATTAAAAAGCAAATTTTAATGGTTAATGGGTTTAATGGTTTCACCCAAAATATTCGTGCCCAAACTCTGCCGAACATAAACATATGTAGCCCAACATGGCGAAAAATAGCCTGGCAACAGATGGTGACAAAATCTCAAGTAGGCTGGCAGTTAAATGGATTAAAAGAACCTATGCATGTTGAGTATTGCTCTTTACAAGAGACCCTCCTGTTTCATATTTAGTTTGATTATCTTGTTTGTATATTGATATTTTCAGAAAATGTGTTTTTTATTTTGTTTTTTTTACACATTTTTTAGTTTTTACTTTTGTAACTGGGAGGAATGGGGCTTTTAAGCGCGATATGATTTTCTTTAAAAACATACATTTTTTTATTTATAAAAAGCTAAAAATATTGAGAAAGCACTGAACAAGACATTTCATGTTAAAGCCCAAACTCTGCTGAAAAAAACAACATTTAACAGTCCTGGGAAATTCCCAGACATTCCTTCAAAAAACACAGCTAAACATTTATAGTGCAAAATGGTGAAAATGGTCTGGCAACAGAGGGTGACAAAATCTCTATGTAGGCTGACAGTTAAAGGGTTAAAATAATCACGATACCCGAGCAGCCTCGAGTCAAAGTCATTGAAATAAGAATCTGCCCACATATAGAGGATAAGTGTATACCTGCAAAAAGTGTTATATATTTATTTGTTTTTTATATATTTACATCTATAGTGGTGGGCACTTGTAATATATATGTATCACATGGTGTAGTATCCATGTATTGAGCCTCATGGGTACAAATAATAAACAACTGATACTTCAATGAGGAACAGAGTTTTACTGACTTTGGTTCCCTGCTCCCTTGGCATTTTTATCCAGAACATTTGCAAACTATTATTTAACTATAATAGAAATACTCTAATAGTTGTATTTAATCTAATTGTTATCACACAGACAATACACAGCAAGACAACAATTGCCTAGATCAACTGTGGAAATCAAAACATTCTAATGCTAAGAACATTATCTATTTTGGAAATATATATATATATATATATATATTTTTTTTTTTTTTAATTATACTGTATAATTTAAATAATATTGTCATTATGTAAATCTAAATGCTTTTGACAAAAATCTATTGATACTCATGTATCAGACTTTACAGTCTCTCTTGCATTGTAGTGAGAAGGCCAACAGTGGCAACATACCCTTTAGAGTAAAATGAACGTCGTTTACTTCTTCTACCAGGTGACATACAAATCAAGATTCAGTAAGCCTCCTTGTCAGCCAACCTTAACAGTCAATGAGGTCACAAAATATTTGTTTTTATTGTGCTATAAATGAACATAAATGCCACGCTGTGTCCAGCATTTTCCACATGGCATTGTATGGTTCCTTAGCACAGGTTTCCAGCCACACTTCACACCTTATTTTCTAGTGGCTGTCGCACTCTTACTCATATGTATCCAATGTCGGGTGGGTGCACGGTCCACGGAGACACCGCCAAGTCCAAGAGTTTTGTAAAAGAACCAGCACTCCAATGCAAAGGTAAAAGTGAATGAGCTTATATTTGTAATTCAAACACCATAAATCGTGCAAAACAAGGTTTGGTTTCTGGTCGACGTTTCGGGTTGCACTGTGGCCCCCTTCCTCAGGACCAACCACATACAACCAGAACAGACAGTGAATAGCCATTAAATACAAAAAGGGGGCCTACTGGCCCATAACCATTCAAAAATCCGCGCCTGACGTCATCAAGGACGTCACCGGCGCTCGGAACTTAGCATATCAATAAGAATGTAAATTAATGCTGTAAATGACAATTGAGGGGCCCCTTGAGGTCCCGGCTTACCTCTGCTATGCGCCCCTGCCAATAGAATCTGCAGGGCGCTGCCGCTATTGTCAGCAGGGGGTTGCCAAGCAATGCTGTCCCCCAATCAGGGAAGGTCAGGCGTGATGTCACAGGTCCCGGGAAATCTGCCTGGCAACCGATGACGCTACCCAGGAGCCAATTGATTGGCTCTCGGGTGTAGCAGAGCTAGCACTCTATTTCCAGCAAAATCTTTGCTGGAGGCAGAGCATCAGCTTCTGCACCCGACCCCAGTGCGGCGCAGACCCGCAACTGCAGGATATTGAAGAAGATATTCACTAAATATCCATATAACAATTGGGAATAACAATTTGAAAAATTTGAAAAATAATAATGTGAAAAACATATCCTACATAAGGAGAAAAGCCCTTAGGGATGGAAATGGAACACCAATGATTTGCTTGGACTGAAGAATTGGGGTACATACAGTCAGTCCTAAAGATAGGGGGAAGGTTAATTAATCTGAAAAGGGGGGGAAAGGAAAAGGTTAGTTCATCTGGAAATGGGGGGAACACTTCACACCTTGCCTACAATGAATGGTTAGACTAAGAGAGTATCTCCTGAAATGCGTCACCTGAGCATGCATTGTCACTGGATTGATGTTTTTACCTAATGAAATAATAAATGCCAAGTTTTAACAAGAACTTGGGGCGCGGAAATCACCATTTCTTCTGCCTTCAGTAAAAGCACACCGAAGGAGTTCTGTTTCCTGGAATCTACCACTGATGCATTCCTGCTAACAGGTCTGCCTTGAGTTTAAGACACAAGCTTCCTTTAATGACAGCCCACTAAAGAAATCATGTCGCCTTGACTTAACCTGTAGTTTGAATTTCTTGCTAATGCATATAACATACATGGCTGAAATGCAATACTACTAACCCTGCTTGAGTTTAAGGTACAAGATTTATTCAGTGACAGAACACTAATGGAATGCCGGTGCCTTGACATGTTGCACCTGTGAGAGACCTGTCATTTTATAAAGGCACCTGCTGGCTTCTTTTTTGGCAGTGATACCTGATGCCCAAAGAAATCCCCCCTATGCCCCCTTACAGTGACACATGGGGAGGCCGATTCATTAATAGCGCCAGGTAGCGACAGATGAGCGCCAGTAGCGTGATTTTCACAGCGCCAGCTAGTATTCGCTGTGCTTGGCCGGGGTTTGCTTGTTGACAGCGACTCAGTCGGTGTGCGGTAATGTTGAATACGGGCTGGGGGGTCGCTGTTTCACAGGTTCCGCGTTGTATGGGTGCACCTGACAGCGAATGGCCAGAGCGAACGGCTTGCTGCAGATTCATTAACAAATCACGCTCCAAAATTTCTCGCGCTGTGAATTCCTTGTTTAAACCCCAGAGCACTGGCGGCGATGTGTGTAAAGTAGTTTTTAACCCCCAAACAACCTTTTTTTTTATGTAAAAATTATACAAGTTTTTCTAAACATTTTGTAATATGAATACATGAATATCAGACCTGTAATATCAATTCTGCACAATTTTTTTATTTTTTTTTTTTACCTTAAAAAAAAATCCTAACATTGCAGAAGTGGTCACAGAATTTTTGACATTAAAAAAAAAAAAAAACATTAATAGCAATTAATTATGATTATTTAAAGATTGCTCCATTGAAATGCATTGGACAACGCCAGGAAGCGCCAGGTCATACCTGTCGCTGTGATGGGATTAGCAGCGGCGCTGTTCGTTGCAGTCGGCTACATAATGAATCCCGCGCTAGCTGACGCTCTCGCCGGCGCTAGCCTCATTTAGCGTGATAAATGCGTCATTGTGACCGCCGCCGGGCGTACTTGATTCGGTAGCCGCCGTTAGCTGGCGGTACCTGGCGCTCATCAGACACTACCTGGTGCTAGCCCTTGATAAGTAAGGCCATTATTCTACTAAAGTTGCAGCCATCAGAAGACACCAAGGCCATTGGCCTTGATTCACAAAGAGTTGAAAAAGATTCTCATGGTAGTAAAAATTTCAATTCATGAGAAAAAAGCCTGAGAATTTCACTGTTAGTGAATCACCAGATAGAAAGACATTGAAAGTCAATGGCACTACAGAGTAAAAAGGAGTAAAAAGTTCAATCCTTTTTTCAAAAGTAAAAAGTGCCTTTGACTTTCATTGTCTTGAAAGTGACATTCTCAGGCTTTTTTCTCATGAATTGAATCTTTTTCTACCATGAGATTTTTTTTCAATACTTTAATACTAGTGAATCAAGGCCACTGACCCTGATTCAGAACCTTTCCCCTATGCATTTCTGCATGCAGGAATGGCCTAAAAGTCCCTGTTTTCAGCTTTTTTCCTGGTCGTGCTATTCAGGGATATGTTTTGTCTGAATTGCCTTTTTTGCAGGACTTTTCGCTTTGAATACACGAAACCTGGTATTCGCTGTATTAATATGGGTAAGCACAGTTTAGGCGTTCTCATTAGTGTAAGTCTACAGATATGCCTGCGCTTGTGCATTATTGTGACCCTTGATTTGAGCCTTTTTGGACCAATAAATACTGGAGGTTTCCGGTGTCAAATTTCTTGTGTGCCCGGGAACCAGCATACACGATGATGTTCTGTGAAGAGTTTGAGCATCTGCAGCTGGTTGCTTACCATGTACTTTCTAGAGCTTAGGCATACCCATCGTCGCCTGAATGTCGATTGGATGTTAAATCAGCAGGCGTTGGGATTGATCCGACAATTTGTCTCAGCAGCCTCAAAGTTGTTGTTAAGCACCTTACCATTAAGGCGCTGCTATTCCACCACCCCTGCAGCCGGGTCCCCATGGATCAAACTGGGGGTCCGATGCACCACTTTAAAAGAACATGTAGAATTTCATCAAAAGGTGTTGTTTTTGGCCTGCCAGTTTGCCTCCATGAGTTGGCAACATCAGTGCCATGGACAGGTGGCGTCTGACTGCAGGGTGTGGCTGGCTGACTCGGGTGAGATGGTGCTGGTAGACTCCTGACCAATGTCCTGGGTGTTGGAACTGCTAGAATGGCACGGGGTCTTGTGTGGCTGCAGTGGGTGGTGAGGTCCATATCAGATTTGGAGACAGATGCTCTCCTGTCTTTGGCTTTCCTCCAGGTCCTGGATTTCTTCCAAGTAGAGATGGTGTCTGTGTGGAGAAAAACATGGTGTATATTGTTTGTTTTGGGACACGGTCCCACACAGCAAAGAAATGTCTTCTCCACCCTACACATCCCCCCTGTCATTTTTTATCTGCTCATTGCGGCCCCACATTTACCTCATCTAAGACTTGGGTTGCATCACTGTAGGGGGGATGCTGGCGGATGGGGCAGGCCTTGCCGCTGGATCCAGAGGAGGTACAGAAGACAGAGCTGCTAGAGTTGCAGGTGAAGGCAGGGCTGCTGGCTGGGTGGTTGCTGCAAAGCAAGAGAAAAGCAATTCAAGCAATAACTTTCCACAGCTGCGCTCCTTCAGTTACTCCATCTGGGTTACACACTGGGCACCCCAGCAGCAAGTGCCTACAGCACATATGCTAGAGCTTAAATTGGCTGGTTGTCATTATAATTGTAGGTCACCACATCTGTGTGCTAGGTGGGCAAACATGTTGGGTTTTTTGGGGGTTGTTTGAGGGTGTTGGAAAACAGGAGGTGAAAGAAGGTAAGAACACAGAAGAAGAGTGTGAGTGACAGTGAGAGGATGGAGGTGACATGGGTTGCCCCTCCAGGAACCAACAGAATGTAAGTCACACAACATTGATCAACACTACATGGGATGCCTCAGGAGGAACCAACTGGGAGAAGGTAAGTCACAAAGCAGGCATCAAGACTACATGAGATGCCCCAGAATGAACCAACTGGGAGAAGGTAAGTCACACAACAGGCATTAACACTACATAGGATTTCCTGGCAGTAAGCAACTGGGGGAAGGTAAGTCACAATACTGCCAGCAACACTACATGGGATGCCCCTCCAGGAACAAGGAAAACAGGACGAAAAGGTGAGTGTCAGTGCAGCCATCTATACTACATGGGAACCAGCAGGTTGAAGCTAAGTCACACCGCAGAGAGGCACACAAACATGGGATGCCCCTCAGGTGGGGGGTCAGCGAGGTTTAATTAACACTGGATGTATATGCAAGAATGCCTGCAATATGGCCACATAACACTGAGATTGAAGGACTCCGTGGCAACATACTGCAAAACACAGGTACAAACTCGGCTTCTGAGATGAGTTCGCAAGCCAAAACTGTAATTGCTCAACTAAACCGTATGGATACGTGAAGTAATTACGGTCGCATACGTCTGGCCGAGGAAATTTTGGGACGTGGCTGTGAATCAGATGTCTGTTCGCCAATTCCTGGTTCCTGAGGTCACTTCTGCAAAGAAAAGAGTAATCACAGTTGTGAATCTGGCTTATTATCCCAGCTGGAATCCATGTAATGCATCCATGTCTCGATGCTAGATGAATCAGTTTCTGCAACTATAGTATTACATTTCATTTCCTATATTAAAGCATACTGATGAATGGAGATGATATGCATTACTCTTTCTTGGATTCCCATTTGCATACAGTTGGGTAAACAATGTATTATGATTGATTAACTGCATCACTCTGATCCAAATAAATACTACCTGGCACATTCAAACAGGCAATATATCTAATATATTTTGACTGATATATGGGTTTGGAAATCTTTTGCAGCTAATACAGTGAGATGCAACGTTAGGTTTCTTTCCTGAAAATAGAAAGAAGTAAATGATGATGACCTATCACTACCATCAGTTATGTAATATACAATGATTGGAAGAGAAAATGATAAAAGGGAATTGTTATTAAATTTTGGCAATTACTTGGATCCTGCTGGGCGATTCAGCCTTACCCCTATTAAGACATTTGACAGTGCTGTGAGTCTGCATGCTATTCCCAGCAATGTTGCTGGAATATTGCTTTGTTCAGTTCGCATGTAAAGTAATTTAGGTGACTGGCCTAATGTACAGCAGTTGGTCTCTAAAAACCAACCAAATAAGCATTATATTCTAAATGATAATATATATATATATATATATATATATATATATATATATATATATAAAAAAACACTAAATAAATATATATATTCATATGTCTACTTGGTATAGAGTATGGCTTGGATATAACTTGGATATAACTTTTGTATATATAAGCTATAAAGTTCTTCTTTAAAGAATAAATTATTTTTACCTTGATAAGGAGTGAACTTTAGTAAACGTATTAACCATTAAATGCTTTTACCATTAGTTATACACTTTTAACACCCAATGATAAAGTAATTCAGTAGGTGTTTGTATCGCTAGGCTGTATCACTGAAGATGCTAAAAGCCGTTAATTCTGTGATTCCATGATTCCAGGGCCACCTAATTCTCTAACCCCAGGGCATCCAAATTTGGGGTGCCTGGTAAACTCACCTTCTCCCCAGATCTAATGGCGCATGTGAGAGTAGCAGCCGCTGCCTGCTATACCTTTAGAAGGACACGGGCCCATACCAGACATTTTCGAATGGCCTGCATTGGCATGCTCCCTGCTAGAGAGTAGTATGCTGGAGAAGAGCCCTAGATGAATTGATGTGAAGCAGCAGAATCACCCTTTAAAAGTTTAGAATCAGCACTGAGCTGATACTGAATTATTCATAAAATGTTGAGTGAGTATGCTAATATTAAAGGACTGTTGTTCCTCAGCTTAGCCAGCAGGTGGCAACAGCAACATCTGTATTCACTAGCTGTTCCATAGCCGATTTAGTACCATTTAAAACTGCTGCCTTTATTTAACCCTATTTACTTTGGCCTCCATCTGTCTCGTTGACTTTCCCTCTTACTAATATACCCCAAACCTCTCCATTCCCTCTCTCTTGCTACGAATTGTTAAAGGAGGCAAAGATTGGCAGAGTAAAAGGTGAGTATCTAATGCAGAATTCACTGATGGTGGGTTAGGTTGGTTTAGTGTCCTTGTGAACCAGGTCCCTCCCTGACCCAGAGTTGCAAGGGAGGTTGTAGTTCTGGTTTAAGAGATACATTCCTTACTACTCAATAACCTTGATTCAAAGCCTCTCCCGAGTGCATTTCCGCATGCAGGATTGTTTCAAAATATCAGGTTTAGCCATTTTTCAGCCTTGTGCCCTTCAGTATAGTCCTTTTTTGTCTGAGTTTGCTGTTTTGCGTGAGTACGAGCAACTTCAGTGCTGTGGGCTGCCCACCTTGTACCTTCTGGAGCTTAGGCGTACCCACCATCATCTGGACAATAGGCTCGATTCAGAGACACATTCGTCTGGACTTCCGTAGCTGTCTGTGAAAGTTTTGGTGGGTGTCAACTTCCGTTGTTGGGATGGGTTTCCGTCTGATTCAGAGAGCTGATTTCCGACGGACCACCACCCTATAAATCCGTTTCATTTCCGATCCACTTACGGGACCTTTGAGGGCTCGGATTGCTATTGTTGAACATGTTTTGCGGCTATGTGGAGGAGTCTGCGCGCCTTTAGCACCAAGGCATTGCATGTATCAGCATGGCCGAGGCCATAAATTGTATAGCAATGCATACCTAAATCAATACATTTCATGTATGCCTTATAGAAGCATTTTAATGCTGACCTTTATTTTCCCACACATCCATATAATTGCTATTTTTTTTTAGACTTATGTCCTTTGTGAATTATATTTGGATTGTTAAACTTGAATCTTAATTTGTTGTAGGAGTTATTGTTTTAGTTGGTTACCTTTGCTTTGTGTAATTATTTTATATCGCAAGATGTGCCACTCGCCCTTGCTCCTGATGCCCGTTCTTTGCCTGCAGAATGCGGGCCAGGGGTTCTCTAATCGGGCACTATGCAAAACCCGGCCCGTGGCGATTTAGGTGTTTGGACCATACGGGGGGGGGGGGGGGCACTGCAGTATGACCCCAACAAGGTTATACCAATATTTTAATTTACGTTTTTTAACAGGGACCACACTGAGTGTCAGGGTCCTTCAGTCGGTGGGCGAGATGCAGGAGCTGCGCAACTCATTGGGGACCACAGATGAAGAATAATGTTCTGTGGCCTGCCATTGCTATGTATTTTGTTTTTTATAGTTGTAAAAATTTGAAATTTTCTAAATTTTTTAACATTTTATATTTTATAATGGAAAAAAAAATGTTACATTGTCATTTCATTTACAAAATACATTAACACAAAACTAATGGGCCCAGAAATATTTAAAGATGAATATTCACATGACCGAGAATTGATTTGGGTAATTTTTAGGGGGCTAAAATGGAAGAAGAACCTAACCGAGAAGTGGTTTGGGTGAGGTTTAAGGGTCCAAAAGGGAAGATGGAGGATAGTGCTAAGTGATTTAACTAAACATTGTAGTAGAAGTGAGGGTGGCAAATATGTAGGCGAGCACTTTAATGAGTTAAGTTTGTAGTGCGCAGGCGCAAGATCATAAGGATTTCCATCTGGACGATTATTTATTGAAAAAGGGAAACAGAAACTAACGGGAAACGTAAAGGATTCGTGGGAGGATACGATGGGAAATGGGCAAAAACAAAAGCCTATGTTGTAACATGTGAAAATGAAACGGAAAAGTCTGGATGGAAAATGACATCCTCGTATTCGTAATCTGCCGTACGAACAGACGGAAACTTTACAGAAGGTTTTCAATGCATGCACAGAATCGCTCGTACACTCATACGAGAGAAACATTTCCAAAAAAAATCAGATCGGAACTAAAACGGAAGTTTTTTTTTGTCTCTCTGAATCAAGCCTATTGATCAGATGTCCGAACAACGTGTTTCAAATTAACCCGGGTGAACCACCTTTCGCTTGCAAAGCTTTACTCAGAGGTGCGGCCATGGTTGGCCCCCACCACAAGAAAGGGGCATGTAATTGATGGTATTACCAAATTGGTTGGTTACCTTTGATTTATAGCAAATAACTCCTTCCAGAGGCTTTGGGCACTGTCTGTCATGGTTTTTAGTGTCATTTATTTTGAGAGCTACCACACTGGGTGGTCACAACGTGCAACAAGCAAAGTTTTTGACAAACTCAAAACGGTTGGTCCCCCAGGCCCAAAAATCCACAAGGCATCAATGAACCAGGCACTCAGCTTCCCCAGGATCAGCTTCCACCTGCTCTGTGGGGCAGCAGCTGCTCCCTGTGGACTGGGGTGAGCAGGGGATGCAGAGCCACTGCAGCCACTCCCAGGCCCAGAAGGGGTGGTGCGCAGGCTGGTAAGGAAACATGTGGATCCGCTGCTCCACTCTAGGCATAACCATGAGCTCCGCACTGGGGCCTGCAGTGGGCTCTGGTGTCCTGACCAGTGCCTAGAGCATGGTGGGATGTGCCGGGAGCACAGGATATAGCTCTCCCATTGCTTCTGGGCCACGCTGCTGTCAGTGATTAGTGTGGCTGGCAGCAGGGGAGTGTCTGAGGCCTGAGCAGTGGTGTCTGGGGCTTGAGCGGTGGTGAATTGGGTGGGTGTTGTGTTCCCATCTGCCATGTCTGGCATCTGAACTCTGGGGGAAACCTTGTGGCATCTTTCTGACATGAGTAAGAACTGCCATCAAAGTACAAGTGTTAGGTGTGTGCTTTTATACACAAGTGAGTGGGTAATTGGGCCCCAATTGAGACTTTATTTAACAGGCAAGCACAGTCATTTGCAAACTATAGGCTACAACATTATGGGCGGCTGCAATTCGACCAGCACACTTGGCGCAGGGATGTTTCAACTTGCTGAAAGAAGACAGAAAAGACACTCTGCACCATGGCACCCTCCCTGTTTATGACCGACGATTATGATGGTAAGTACCCATCAGCTACGCATGTTTGCTGCTTTACAAACAGGCAAATGGGTGGACAGGTGTACAGTGTGTCTGCCCGAAGTGAAGGCACATAATGTGGCACACTGTAATAGAGGAGGCCTGGTTTTAAAAGTCAAACAGGGTTTGGGTCAACTTCTGAGCACAAAAATGTGTAGACCACAACCCTGTCTGACTGACCTAACAGGCTGCCACCATTAGTGTGCCACCCCACATGTGCCTTAGTGAACATGTTTTATGCTCCGGCCACTGTAACATGTACCACCCTTACCTGTTTGTATGGGGATGATGGTGGGCCTCAGATTTTTGTATGCCGAGGGGTAGGTTGCAGGATGAAACAGTAATGGCCACCAGTAATAGCGGCCTAGAGAGCTGGGTCAGCCAGTTTGCCTAGGTGCGTCAGTGATTCTCTGCAGCAGAAGGGAGCAATTTGGAGATGCTTTTTATATGCTGTTTTGGAGTAGCGTCATGCACCTACTCAGTGGAGCTTATGCAAATATTGGCGAGATCAATCGCCAGCCATAACTGGTAGCCCAACACATGAATTGGCCTGCTGCACATGGGGGAGATGTGAAATGGCCAACGGCTTACATGCACACCCAAACAATGTAGCACTGGTTGGACCTCAAAAGAAGACAAAGGCCCTGGGTGAGGCAGTTTTTTTTACCAAAAAAGTAGCTGGCCCATAGATAAGTTACCCACTAATGCAGAAATGTGTGATTGAATTGTGCTTTTGTTCTAACATCAGAGTTCTGATGAATGAGAGAATAAGGCCCACGCGGAGCAGAAAAGTCCGACCAGAGACTGGCCAAAGTTTGGGTGTTTGGTTAAGGCGTCGACCCCCAAGATTGCTAGCATCCTCATCCTCCTCTACAAGATCTCCACAACCAGCCGAAGAGGAGGTGGCCCAGGTGTTGGATTGGAGTCAAAATAAACACACCCCAAGGCAAGGAACTTCCAATCACATGTATGCTAAGTGCTGGTGTTTTGTACTTCTCTTTCCCTACAGACTCCTCGAACCAGGGAAAATATGCTGCTATGGGGCCACTCGAGGCTGGACCCTCACACAATTCAGGTGGGTTCCAGAAAATTTAAGCTGACGCCTCCAGGAGCGGACGCAACATCACAACAGGGATGCAGTAAGCATTTAGGGGCATTTGACGGGGTTCAAGCAGATGTTGACATGCCTTTCTTTTGTCTTTACAGGTGCCATGGAGCAAGGAAGAAGGTGAGACACGCACTACATGGGATGCCCCTAAAGGGACCAGAAGGGAGAAGGTAAGTCACACTGTGGGAGGCACACTACATGGGATGCTCGGAAAGGAACCAGGAGGGAGAAGGTAAGTCACACTGCGGGGAGACACACTACATGGGATGGTCAAAAAGGAACCAGGAAAAACAGGAAGAAAAGGGTGAGTGATGTGCGGGGAAGCACAATACATGGGATGCCCCTTAGGAACCAGGAGGAAGAAGGCAAGTCACACTGTGGAGAGACACATAAACATGGGATGCCCCAAAGGTGGGGTTCAGCAAGGGGAAAACAACCAACCCATATACATATGCCGGCATGCAAGTGAGATGGCCACAGAGTACCAAGAACAACATACGTCTGGAAACAGGTACAAATTTGGCTTACACGGCTAGTCCCCAGCCAAATCCATAAGTGCTCAGCTAAAATGAAAGTTTACGCAAAACACTTACGCTCGCGTATGCCTGGCCAAGAAAATCTCGGATGCGGCGAGGAGTGATACACCCCTTACAAAATCCTGGATTTGCGAGTTTGCTTCCACACAAAAATAGAGAGCAATCATGGAGAGGCTTTGAATCAGTGTCAATATGTTGACATACACATAACCACACTGCTTCCAGGCATCCACCCCGCATCAAGCTTAGAACTTGGCAATGCTGCAAAAAAAAGCATCTGGAAGGCTTTTCAGAGAGTCACACAAGAAAAGAGGGATGATCTTTTACAGACTCGGAAAAGAAATTAGATACATTACAGACACTCAATGTTCCGATTTGAGAAGAGTACTACATCATCACTGACACATTTTCCGAAGTGATGCAGACCTGAAACCATGGTTGGATTTAAGACCTCAGATGACGGCAAGACTTGCCAAAAACTTGAAGGACAGGCTTTGTCATAGCCATTTTCAAACAACTAAAAATTGCTGCAGATTAGTGTCCAGCAGGATGGTTCGTATACGTGTGGGTCTTGCCCATATGTAACATCGACCCCGAAGTTGTCAATTTGAAAACAGAACACACATATAAGGTAAGGGGCAGAATTAATTTCAATACCACTTTGGTGGTTTATATGTTGTGATGTCCTTGTGACAAAATATATATGGGCGAAAATAAGAATGCACTAAAGGTAAGGATGCAAGCACATTTTTCTACAATCAGCTTGGCACAAAGGGACACTGAACTAAACAACACTAAACAACATTCACACTGGTGATGAGGCAACATCTGCAACACCACCATGGTGTATGTGCGGGGCACAAGGATTGTTGGTCCACAGAAGTTAAGTGTAAACAGTAGGGGTAGTAATATTAAACTCAGTTTTCTCAGGGACTTAATGAGAATGTTTCCCTTGCACCATAATTGTGATAGTTTCCATTTCAATGTGGTTTTCCTCTTGATAATTAAGTAATGCTGTATCATAAAAGAAAAAAGTTTATTTTCTCTTCATGCTGTACACTTACATACATATATATTTGTTACTAACACATTTTTTCTTTGTTTTAGCGCACAACTGCTTTTGTTTGGCAATGCTTTGATGGCAAGCTCAGAGTTTAAAGTATTTTATGGAAAAGCTTTTATCTACAGCTGCTTGTAATGGAGTCAGTTTTGTCAAGGATATCCATTGGTTCTGGGTGTATGACTTAAAGGAAAGTAAGTTTAATGTACTGGTTCCCCATTATCCCTATATAAATAATAAAATATGTATGTTACAGCTGACATGAATCTACACTTATTGTGTAAATGATAAAGATACACCAACTTAAAGCTGAAAATCATATGAATTTTACAAAAGGGTCAGTCACCATAATTTACATCAACATTCCCATGGGGATCTGCACATAGATAAGGCTCTCTATTTATGTTACAATTTATAGTCTTTATTTTTAGTCTTTATGGATTAGGATAGATTAGGATTTTCATTTCCACCAGTAGTTTGCAGAGGCAACTATGTGGTCATTACAGTTTAATGCTCACTAGAGTATAAGTCTGTTTCAAGGCCTCTTGTTTTTCTGTGTAAGCAAACTCGCAAACCCAGGATTTTGCGAGCACTTGTGTTATTGTCAGTAGAGATGAGCGAACTTTTGAAAAATTCGATTCGACTGATTCGCCGAATTTTCCGACAAAAATCGTTTTGACCCGAATAAATTCGCGACGAATCGCTATTAAAAACGGCTATTTCTGAGCCTCCTAGAGCCTCAATAGGGTTGTAAACCATTCAGCCTTGCTGTAACACGCACAGGATGCGTGCTGGGTTAGTTAAATAATACTTTGAAGAAATATCACATGCAGATCAGAGGCATCGCTAATAGAATCGCAGAGCGGCACAATTGCAGAGAGTTGAAGTGGCATCACTTTGAGGGGCAGAAGGAGCCCAAACATTGCTTTAAAGAGACACTGGAGTTGGCAGCAGCAGGAGCCCAAAAATTGGATGAATCACACCCTGGAGTTGGCAGGAGTTGACAGCAGCAGCAGCAGCAGGAGCCCAAATATTACTTTAAAGAGACCCTGGGGTTGGCCTCAGGAGCCCAAAAATTGGATGAATCACACCCTGGAGTTGGCAGCAGCAGCAGGAGCCCAAATATTACTTTAAAGAGACCCTGGGGTTGGCTTCAGGAGCCCAAAAATTGGATGAATCACACCCTGGAGTTGGCAGCAGCAGCAGCAGGAGCCCAAATATACACTGGAGTTGGCTTCAGGAGCCCAAAAATTGGATGAATCACACCCTGGAGTTGGCAGGAGTTGACAGCAGCAGCAGCAGCAGCAGGAGCCCAAATATACACTGGAGTTGGCTTCAGGAGCCCAAAAATTGGATGAATCACACCCTGGAGTTGGCAGAAGTTGGCAGCAGCAGCAGCAGGAGCCCAAATATACACTGGAGTTGGCTTCAGGAGCCCAAAAATTGGATGAATCACACCCTGGAGTTGGCAGCAGCAGCAGCAGGAGCCCAAATATACACTGGAGTTGGCTTCAGGAGCCCAAAAATTGGATGAATCACACCCTGGAGTTGGCAGAAGTTGGCAGCAGCAGCAGCAGGAGCCCAAACATTACTTTAAAGAGACCCTGGGGTTGGCTTCAGGAGCCCAACAATTGGATGAATCACACCCTGGAGTTGGCAGGAGTTGACAGCAGCAGCAGCAGGAGCCCAAATATACACTGGAGTTGGCTTCAGGAGCCCAAAAATTGGATGAATCACACCCTGGAGTTGGCAGCAGCAGCAGCAGGAGCCCAAATATACACTGGAGTTGGCTTCAGGAGCCCAAAAATTGGATGAATCACACCCTGGAGTTGGCAGAAGTTGGCAGCAGCAGCAGCAGGAGCCCAAATATACACTGGAGTTGGCTTCAGGAGCCCAAAAATTGGATGAATCACACCCTGGAGTTGGCAGCAGCAGCAGCAGGAGCCCAAATATACACTGGAGTTGGCTTCAGGAGCCCAAAAATTGGATGAATCACACCCTGGAGTTGGCAGAAGTTGGCAGCAGCAGCAGCAGGAGCCCAAATATACACTGGAGTTGGCTTCAGGAGCCCAAAAATTGGATGAATCACACCCTGGAGTTGGCAGCAGCAGCAGCAGGAGCCCAAATATACACTGGAGTTGGCTCCAGGAGCCCAAAAATTGGATGAATCACACCCTGGAGTTGGCAGGAGTTGACAGCAGCAGCAGCAGCAGGAGCCCAAATATACACTGGAGTTGGCTTCAGGAGCCCAAAAATTGGATGAATCACACCCTGGAGTTGGCAGAAGTTGGCAGCAGCAGCAGCAGGAGCCCAAATATGCACTGGAGTTGGCTTCAGGAGCCCAAAAATTGGATGAATCACACCCTGGAGTTGGCAGCAGCAGCAGCAGGAGCCCAAATATACACTGGAGTTGGCTTCAGGAGCCCAAAAATTGGATGAATCACACCCTGGAGTTGGCAGAAGTTGGCAGCAGCAGCAGCAGGAGCCCAAACATTACTTTAAAGAGACCCTGGGGTTGGCTTCAGGAGCCCAACAATTGGATGAATCACACCCTGGAGTTGGCAGGAGTTGACAGCAGCAGCAGCAGGAGCCCAAATATACACTGGAGTTGGCTTCAGGAGCCCAAAAATTGGATGAATCACACCCTGGAGTTGGCAGCAGCAGCAGCAGGAGCCCAAATATACACTGGAGTTGGCTTCAGGAGCCCAAAAATTGGATGAATCACACCCTGGAGTTGGCAGCAGCAGCAGCAGGAGCCCAAATATACACTGGAGTTGGCTTCAGGAGCCCAAAAATTGGATGAATCACACCCTGGAGTTGGCAGCAGCAGCAGCAGGAGCCCAAATATACACTGGAGTTGGCTTCAGGAGCCCAAAAATTGGATGAATCACACCCTGGAGTTGGCAGAAGTTGGCAGCAGCAGCAGCAGGAGCCCAAACATTACTTTAAAGAGACCCTGGGGTTGGCTTCAGGAGCCCAACAATTGGATGAATCACACCCTGGAGTTGGCAGGAGTTGACAGCAGCAGCAGCAGGAGCCCAAATATACACTGGAGTTGGCTTCAGGAGCCCAAAAATTGGATGAATCACACCCTGGAGTTGGCAGCAGCAGCAGCAGGAGCCCAAATATACACTGGAGTTGGCTTCAGGAGCCCAAAAATTGGATGAATCACACCCTGGAGTTGGCAGCAGCAGCAGCAGGAGCCCAAATATACACTGGAGTTGGCTTCAGGAGCCCAAAAATTGGATGAATCACACCCTGGAGTTGGCAGAAGTTGGCAGCAGCAGCAGCAGGAGCCCAAATATACACTGGAGTTGGCTTCAGGAGCCCAAAAATTGGATGAATCACACCCTGGAGTTGGCAGCAGCAGCAGCAGGAGCCCAAATATACACTGGAGTTGGCTTCAGGAGCCCAAAAATTGGATGAATCACACCCTGGAGTTGGCAGCAGCAGCAGCAGGAGCCCAAATATACACTGGAGTTGGCTTCAGGAGCCCAAAAATTGGATGAATCACACCCTGGAGTTGGCAGAAGTTGGCAGCAGCAGCAGCAGGAGCCCAAACATTACTTTAAAGAGACCCTGGGGTTGGCTTCAGGAGCCCAACAATTGGATGAATCACACCCTGGAGTTGGCAGAAGTTGGCAGCAGCAGCAGCAGGAGCCCAAATATACACTGGAGTTGGCTTCAGGAGCCCAAAAATTGGATGAATCACACCCTGGAGTTGGCAGCAGCAGCAGCAGGAGCCCAAATATACACTGGAGTTGGCTTCAGGAGCCCCAAAATTGGATGAATCACACCCTGGAGTTGGCAGAAGTTGGCAGCAGCAGCAGCAGGAGCCCAAATATACACTGGAGTTGGCTTCAGGAGCCCAAAAATTGGATGAATCACACCCTGGAGTTGGCAGAAGTTGGCAGCAGCAGCAGCAGGAGCCCAAATATACACTGGAGTTGGCTTCAGGAGCCCAAAAATTGGATGAATCACACCCTGGAGTTGGCAGCAGCAGCAGCAGGAGCCCAAATATACACTGGAGTTGGCTTCAGGAGCCCAAAAATTGGATGAATCACACCCTGGAGTTGGCAGCAGCAGCAGCAGGAGCCCAAATATACACTGGAGTTGGCTTCAGGAGCCCAAAAATTGGATGAATCACACCCTGGAGTTGGCAGGAGTTGACAGCAGCAGCAGCAGCAGGAGCCCAAATATACACTGGAGTTGGCTTCAGGAGCCCAAAAATTGGATGAATCACACCCTGGAGTTGGCAGAAGTTGGCAGCAGCAGCAGCAGGAGCCCAAATATACACTGGAGTTGGCTTCAGGAGCCCAAAAATTGGATGAATCACACCCTGGAGTTGGCAGAAGTTGGCAGCAGCAGCAGCAGGAGCCCAAATATACACTGGAGTTGGCTTCAGGAGCCCAAAAATTGGATGAATCACACCCTGGAGTTGGCAGCAGCAGCAGCAGGAGCCCAAATATACACTGGAGTTGGCTTCAGGAGCCCAAAAATTGGATGAATCACACCCTGGAGTTGGCAGAAGTTGGCAGCAGCAGCAGCAGGAGCCCAAATATACACTGGAGTTGGCTTCAGGAGCCCAAAAATTGGATGAATCACACCCTGGAGTTGGCAGAAGTTGGCAGCAGCAGCAGCAGGAGCCCAAATATACACTGGAGTTGGCTTCAGGAGCCCAAAAATTGGATGAATCACACCCTGGAGTTGGCAGCAGCAGCAGCAGGAGCCCAAATATACACTGGAGTTGGCTTCAGGAGCCCAAAAATTGGATGAATCACACCCTGGAGTTGGCAGAAGTTGGCAGCAGCAGCAGCAGGAGCCCAAACATTACTTTAAAGAGACCCTGGGGTTGGCTTCAGGAGCCCAACAATTGGATGAATCACACCCTGGAGTTGGCAGGAGTTGACAGCAGCAGCAGCAGGAGCCCAAATATACACTGGAGTTGGCTTCAGGAGCCCAAAAATTGGATGAATCACACCCTGGAGTTGGCAGCAGCAGCAGCAGGAGCCCAAATATACACTGGAGTTGGCTTCAGGAGCCCAAAAATTGGATGAATCACACCCTGGAGTTGGCAGAAGTTGGCAGCAGCAGCAGCAGGAGCCCAAATATACACTGGAGTTGGCTTCAGGAGCCCAAAAATTGGATGAATCACACCCTGGAGTTGGCAGAAGTTGGCAGCAGCAGCAGCAGCAGGAGCCCAAATATACACTGGAGTTGGCTTCAGGAGCCCAAAAATTGGATGAATCACACCCTGGAGTTGGCAGAAGTTGGCAGCAGCAGCAGCAGGAGCCCAAATATACACTGGAGTTGGCTTCAGGAGCCCAAAAATTGGATGAATCACACCCTGGAGTTGGCAGCAGCAGCAGCAGGAGCCCAAATATACACTGGAGTTGGCTTCAGGAGCCCAAAAATTGGATGAATCACACCCTGGAGTTGGCAGCAGCAGCAGCAGGAGCCCAAATATACACTGGAGTTGGCTTCAGGAGCCCAAAAATTGGATGAATCACACCCTGGAGTTGGCAGGAGTTGACAGCAGCAGCAGCAGCAGGAGCCCAAATATACACTGGAGTTGGCTTCAGGAGCCCAAAAATTGGATGAATCACACCCTGGAGTTGGTAGAAGTTGGCAGCAGCAGCAGCAGGAGCCCAAATATACACTGGAGTTGGCTTCAGGAGCCCAAAAATTGGATGAATCACACCCTGGAGTTGGCAGAAGTTGGCAGCAGCAGCAGCAGGAGCCCAAATATACACTGGAGTTGGCTTCAGGAGCCCAAAAATTGGATGAATCACACCCTGGAGTTGGCAGCAGCAGCAGCAGGAGCCCAAATATACACTGGAGTTGGCTTCAGGAGCCCAAAAATTGGATGAATCACACCCTGGAGTTGGCAGAAGTTGGCAGCAGCAGCAGCAGGAGCCCAAATATACACTGGAGTTGGCTTCAGGAGCCCAAAAATTGGATGAATCACACCCTGGAGTTGGCAGAAGTTGGCAGCAGCAGCAGCAGGAGCCCAAATATACACTGGAGTTGGCTTCAGGAGCCCAAAAATTGGATGAATCACACCCTGGAGTTGGCAGCAGCAGCAGCAGGAGCCCAAATATACACTGGAGTTGGCTTCAGGAGCCCAAAAATTGGATGAATCACACCCTGGAGTTGGCAGCAGCAGCAGCAGGAGCCCAAATATACACTGGAGTTGGCTTCAGGAGCCCAAAAATTGGATGAATCACACCCTGGAGTTGGCAGAAGTTGGCAGCAGCAGCAGCAGGAGCCCAAATATACACTGGAGTTGGCTTCAGGAGCCCAAAAATTGGATGAATCACACCCTGGAGTTGGCAGAAGTTGGCAGCAGCAGCAGCAGGAGCCCAAATATACACTGGAGTTGGCTTCAGGAGCCCAAAAATTGGATGAATCACACCCTGGAGTTGGCAGCAGCAGCAGCAGGAGCCCAAATATACACTGGAGTTGGCTTCAGGAGCCCAAAAATTGGATGAATCACACCCTGGAGTTGGCAGCAGCAGCAGCAGGAGCCCAAATATACACTGGAGTTGGCTTCAGGAGCCCAAAAATTGGATGAATCACACCCTGGAGTTGGCAGAAGTTGGCAGCAGCAGCAGGAGCCCAAACATTACTTTAAAGAGACCCTGGGGTTGGCTTCAGGAGCCCAACAATTGGATGAATCACACCCTGGAGTTGGCAGGAGTTGACAGCAGCAGCAGCAGGAGCCCAAATATACACTGGAGTTGGCTTCAGGAGCCCAAAAATTGGATGAATCACACCCTGGAGTTGGCAGCAGCAGCAGCAGGAGCCCAAATATACACTGGAGTTGGCTTCAGGAGCCCAAAAATTGGATGAATCACACCCTGGAGTTGGCAGAAGTTGGCAGCAGCAGCAGCAGGAGCCCAAATATACACTGGAGTTGGCTTCAGGAGCCCAAAAATTGGATGAATCACACCCTGGAGTTGGCAGAAGTTGGCAGCAGCAGCAGCAGGAGCCAAAATATACACTGGAGTTGGCTTCAGGAGCCCAAAAATTGGATGAATCACACCCTGGAGTTGGCAGGAGTTGACAGTAGCAGCAGCAGGAGCCCAAATATTACATTAAAGAGACCCTGGGGTTGGCTTCAGGAGCCCAAAAATTGGATGAATCACACCCTGGAGTTGGCAGAAGTTGGCAGCAGCAGCAGCAGGAGCCCAAAAAATGGCCTAAAGACATAAATATGTTTTGCACCATTTGGAAAGTGTAAAACGTGGCACCATGCTGAATCTAGTCGCATGCATCAGGCATTGGTGGGTGGAAATCCTGGCTGATCCATCCCTGATTCATTTTGACAAAGGTGAGTCTCTCCACATTTTTAGTTGACAGACGAGTTCTCCTCGCCGTAACTATGGCCCCTGCCGCACTAAACACCCGCTCAGATGGCACGCTACTTGCCGGGCAGGACAGCTTTTCCAGGGCAAACTCTGCTAGTTGCGGCCACAAATCAAGTTTGGCTGCCCAGAAGTCCAGCGAATCCTCAAGGTGTGTTGGCATGGTCATGTCAAAGTATGACATGACCTGCTGGTTGAGGTCCTGCTCCAGGTCTTCCTGCTGCTCATGAGTAGCCTCACTATGCGGGTGTAGAAAGCTACTCATTAGCGACTGAAGACTGAGGCTGCTGCTGCTGATGGAGCTGCTGCTGCTGCTCCTGCCAACCCCCCCAGCGGCCATGGCAGTGGAAGGTGAGCGCAGAGGTCCCCTCGAGTCAGACCTGCGAGAGTATGGACCATGGCGCAGATAGGCATCGGCCAACTGCCTACGTAGAATGTCTTTGTAGTAGTTGAGTTTGTCCTCCCTCTCGGTGGGTTTAAAAAATGCCCCCATTTTGTGCCGGAAGCGAGGGTCCAATAAGGTGGACAGCCAGAAGTCATCCCGCCGACAGATGGAAACAATTCTGGGGTCACTACGCAAGCACGTGAGCATGCTTCGTGCCATTTGCGCAAGTGACTCGGATGGACTACCTGTCTCCATCTCCACTGCATACTGCCACGGTGTGCCCGGGTCCTCTGTCTCGCCTTCCTCAAAAACCTCCAGCTCCTCTGGCTGCTCCTGCTCCTCCTCTCCTGTCCGCTGACTAGATAAACCAGCCATTTCGCCAAGCCTAAACTGTTTTTCGCTGGGCAACTCCTCCTCCTCCTCCTCTTCCTCCTCCTCCTCCAGTTCAGCTCCAACGGGGTTCATGTGGCCGTAAGATGTAAACGCCATGTCTCCAGTGCCCTGACCAGCCATGGTTTCCAACATGTGCTGTAGTACATGAAGCAGTGGAATCACGTTGTTCATCCCGTAATCCTGCCGACTGACAAATAAAGTGGCTTCCTCAAAGGGCCTGAGCAAACGGCAGGTGTCACGTATGAGCTGCCACTGGTTGACATTGAAGTTACACAGTTACCCCTATCTGCTTGGATCATCAGGAAATCCGTGATGGCTTTTCTCTGTTCATATAATCGGTCCAACATGTGAAGGGTGGAATTCCAACGGGTGGAAACATCGCAAATCAGACTATGTTGGGGGATACCATTCTGACGCTGTAGCTCAAGAAGGGTGTGTTTGGCGGTGTAGGAGTGGCTGAAGTGCATGCAAAGTTTCCTTGAAGTTGTTAGGATGTCCTGCAGATGGGGGGAACACTTCAGAAACCGCTTGACAACCAGATTGAAGACGTGAGCCATGCAGGGGGCATGGGTCAGGCTTCCTTGGCGCAGCGCAGACAAAATGTTCTTCCCATTGTCGGTAACCATGATTCCCATTTTAAGTTTTCTCGGAGTAAGCCATGTTTGGATTTCCTGATGAATACATTTAAGCAGTTCCTCCCCTGTGTGACTCCGTTCGCCAAGACAAACCATGTGAAGCACTGTGTGACACCTCCGTGCCCTGCACACATGGTAGACTGGAGGGGCACTGAGACTTGAGCCTACAGTGGAGGGTGAGGAGATGGCGGAGGATGAGGAGGCCGAGTCGCACGGTGTCACAGGCCCAACGGGCAGAGAGCGCGGAGGCCGAAGCGGCGTGACCTGTCCAAGTTGCTGCTGCAAAGGGACCACATTCACCCAGTGGGCCGTAAACGACATGTACTGCCCCTGACCGTAGTTACAGCTCCAGATGTCGGCGCTGCCATGTATTTTGCTACACACCGACAGGCTCAAGGACTGGCCCACCTTCTGTTCAACAAAAGTGTGCAGCGCTGGTACTGCCTTCTTGGCAAAGAAATGACGGCTTGGGACTCTCCACCTCGGCTCGGCACAAGCCATCAGTTCTCTGAAAGGTGCAGATTCCACCACCTGAAAAGGGAGCGACTGCAGCACCAGCAACTTGGACAGGAGCACATTCAGCTTCTGCGCCGTAGGATGAGTGGGCGCATACTGCTGTCTCTTGGACATGGCTTCGCTGATGGATTGCTGGCGGGATGCATGACTTGGAGGAGGAGGAGGAGGAGCAGGAGCGACAGAGGATGGGTATGACGCACAGCTGCCTTCGGCTGAGGTGCTGGAGCCTTGGCTGGCAGAAATTGGGAGCTCACTTGGTGAGGAAGCAGACTGGACCACCCCTTGGGAGCCTCGGTTCTCCCAGGTCGTTTTATGGTGACGCATCATATGTTGACGCAGGGCCGTGGTGCCAACATTTGGACCCTGGCCACGCTTCACCTTTTGCCTACATATCTTGCATGTGGCCATGTTACCCTCCTGCGGATGCCTCAGGAAAAACTGCCACACTGCCGAGTAGCTACTTTTCCCACCCCCTGGCCTCACTGATTCACTGCTGCTGTTGCCAACTCCAGGAACCCCTGCTCCACTACCTCCCGATAAGGTAGACTGCCGCACAGCAGGTGCTCTACCCCGGCCCCGGCCCCGGCCAGCTCCAGCCTTTGGAATTGTGCCCCCATGCTGACTGCTACCACCTTGCTGCCTCAGCTGCTGACTCCGGGGCAACCTGCGCCCCTCTTCTCCTGATGATGACGATGAAGCCCCTTCATCACCCGGCTCCCAAGTGCGATCGGCTTCATCGTCATCATCATCATCACCGAGTTGTGGCTGTACGTCACTGATGTTCGTGGATTCGTCAACAGTGTCTGGCGCAGGAGCTGGAACGCTCGCAGCACCCACGACACTGTCCACATCACTATCTGTCTGCCTAGCTAGAGAAGCCACCTCCATTTCTTGGCTGGGCAGTAGCTGCTGACTGTCCTCTATCTGATGGTCCTCCTCACTAAAGAGTGGAGCTGAACCCAAAGCATAGGATACGTCGCTGGGGGAGGGAACGGCGTAGGACAGAGGCAATGGGAGGACAGGGACTGCTCTCGGGGCATGCCAACTCAGGGTTGTGTCAGAGGAACCTACCGACCCTAGACTGGGGGTCTCAGACGTAAGTTGTGATGATGTTGTTGATGAGCGCGTCAACCAATCTACCACGGCAGATGCGTTACTGGTGGAGACCCGACCGCTAGCAGATACTGGCAGATTAGGTCTCTCAGCGTGACTCCTGCTGCTACTGGCCCCCAGTCTGATGCGAGCTCTGCCTGCGGAATCTTGGCCTCTGCCACTCCTCTTTTCACTTCCAGGCACTTGTCTGCCCGACATAGTCTAACTGGCGTGGGAGTAGGTGATATTTTAAGATCCCCCGGGCAGCGGTGGGTCTATATGAAACAGAATATAATGCACACCAAAAGTGAGCAGTAACACTCAGCCTCCAACAGGCCTGCTTAGTGTAAATAAGAGAGCTGCTTAGTGTAAATAAAGAGGGGTATGCTATGTTACAGAATGGGATGCCTCAACAGAAGTGCACCTGGCAGGCAGCAGTAAGCCTATGCCCAGCAAAAGTGTCTTATAATATAAATATAATAAGAGCAAATGGTTATATGGTCTTAAACAGAGGCTGCTTTAGTCACAGAATGGGATGCCCTGGCAGGGACAAGTAGTACTATGCCCAGCAAAAGTGTCTTTATCAGGCTAATTTCAAATATAATAAGAGCAAATGCTTATATGGTCTTAAACAGAGGCTGCTTTAGTCACAGAATGGGATGCCCTGGCAGGGACAAGTAGTACTATGCCCAGCAAAAGTGTCTTTATCAGGCTAATTTCAAATATAATAAGAGCAAATGCTTATATGGTCTTAAACAGAGGCTGCTTTAGTCACAGAATGGGATGCCCTGGCAGGGACAAGTAGTACTATGCCCAGCAAAAGTGTCTTTATCAGGCTAATTTCAAATATAATAAGAACAAATGCTTATATGGTCTTAAACAGAGGCTGCTTTAGTCACAGAATGGGATGCCCCCAAAAAAGATCCAGTAGTACTATGCTCAGCAAAAGTGTCTTTATCAGGCTAATTTCAAATATGATAAGAGCAAATGCTTATATGGTCTTAAACAGAGGCTGCTTTAGTCACAGAATGGGATGCCCTGGCAGGGACAAGTAGTGCTATGCCCAGCAAAAGTGTCTTTATCAGGCTAATTTCAAATATAATAAGAACAAATGCTTATATGGTCTTAAACAGAGGCTGCTTTAGTCACAGAATGGGATGCCCCCAAAAAAGATCCAGTAGTACTATGCCCAGCAAAAGTGTCTTTATCAGGCTAATTTCAAATATGATAAGAGCAAATGCTTATATGGTCTTAAACAGAGGCTGCTTTAGTCACAGAATGGGATGCCCTGGCAGGGACAAGTAGTGCTATGCCCAGCAAAAGTGTCTTTATCAGGCTAATTTCAAATATGATAAGAGCAAATGCTTATATGGTCTTAAACAGAGGCTGCTTTAGTCACAGAATGGGATGCCCCCAAAAAAGATCCAGTAGTACTATGCCCAGCAAAAGTGTCTTTATCAGGCTAATTTCAAATATGATAAGAGCAAATGCTTATATGGTCTTAAACAGAGGCTGCTTTAGTCACAGAATGGGATGCCCCCAAAAAAGATCCAGTAGTACTATGCCCAGCAAAAGTGTCTTTATCAGGCTAATTTCAAATATGATAAGAGCAAATGCTTATATGGTCTTAAACAGAGGCTGCTTTAGTCACAGAATGGGATGCCCTGGCAGGGACAAGTAGTGCTATGCCCAGCAAAAGTGTCTTTATCAGGCTAATTTCAAATATAATAAGAGCAAATGCTTATATGGTCTTAAACAGAGGCTGCTTTAGTCACAGAATGGGATGCCCTGGCAGGGACAAGTAGTGCTATGCCCAGCAAAAGTGTCTTTATCAGGCTAATTTCAAATATGATAAGAGCAAATGCTTATATGGTCTTAAACAGAGGCTGCTTTAGTCACAGAATGGGATGCCCCCAAAAAAGATCCAGTAGTACTATGCCCAGCAAAAGTGTCTTTATCAGGCTAATTTCAAATATGATAAGAGCAAATGCTTATATGGTCTTAAACAGAGGCTGCTTTAGTCACAGAATGGGATGCCCTGGCAGGGACAAGTAGTGCTATGCCCAGCAAAAGTGTCTTTATCAGGCTAATTTCAAATATGATAAGAGCAAATGCTTATATGGTCTTAAACAGAGGCTGCTTTAGTCACAGAATGGGATGCCCCCAAAAAAGATCCAGTAGTACTATGCCCAGCAAAAGTGTCTTTATCAGGCTAATTTCAAATATGATAAGAGCAAATGCTTATATGGTCTTAAACAGAGGCTGCTTTAGTCACAGAATGGGATGCCCCCAAAAAAGATCCAGTAGTACTATGCCCAGCAAAAGTGTCTTTATCAGGCTAATTTCAAATATGATAAGAGCAAATGCTTATATGGTCTTAAACAGAGGCTGCTTTAGTCACAGAATGGGATGCCCTGGCAGGGACAAGTAGTGCTATGCCCAGCAAAAGTGTCTTTATCAGGCTAATTTCAAATATAATAAGAGCAAATGCTTATATGGTCTTAAACAGAGGCTGCTTTAGTCACAGAATGGGATGCCCTGGCAGGGACAAGTAGTGCTATGCCCAGCAAAAGTGTCTTTATCAGGCTAATTTCAAATATGATAAGAGCAAATGCTTATATGGTCTTAAACAGAGGCTGCTTTAGTCACAGAATGGGATGCCCTGGCAGGGACAAGTAGTGCTATGCCCAGCAAAAGTGTCTTTATCAGGCTAATTTCAAATATAATAAGAGCAAATGCTTATATGGTCTTAAACAGAGGCTGCTTTAGTCACAGAATGGGAGGCCCCAAAAAAGATCCAGTAGTACTATGCCCAGCAAAAGTGTCTTTATCAGGCCTGATTTCTATGAGAATAAGTGCAAATGGTTATTATGCTATTAAATAGAGGCTGGTGTTGTCACAGAATGGGATGCCACAAAAACCAGAGAGCATGCACAGCAAAAGTGTCTTTATCAGGCCTGATTTCTATGAGAATAAGTGCAAATGGTTATTATGCTATTAAATAGAGGCTGGTGTTGTCACAGAATGGGATGCCACAAAAAACAGAGAGCATGCACAGCAAAAGTGTCTTTATCAGGCCTGATTTCTATGAGAATAAGTGCAAATGGTTATTATGCTATTAAATAGAGGCTGGTGTTGTCACAGAATGGGATGCCACAAAAACCAGAGAGCATGCACAGCAAAAGTGTCTTTATCAGGCCTGATTTCTATGAGAATAAGTGCAAATGGTTATTATGCTATTAAATAGAGTCTGGTGTTGTCACAGAATGGGATGCCACAAAAACCAGAGAGCATGCACAGCAAAAGTGTCTTTATCAGGCCTGATTTCTATGAGAATAAGTGCAAATGGTTATTATGCTATTAAATAGAGGCTGGTGTTGTCACAGAATGGGATGCCACAAAAACCAGAGAGCATGCACAGCAAAAGTGTCTTTATCAGGCCTGATTTCTATGAGAATAAGTGCAAATGGTTATTATGCTATTAAATAGAGGCTGGTGTTGTCACAGAATGGGATGCCACAAAAACCAGAGAGCATGCACAGCAAAAGTGTCTTTATCAGGCCTGATTTCTATGAGAATAAGTGCAAATGGTTATTATGCTATTAAATAGAGGCTGGTGTTGTCACAGAATGGGATGCCACAAAAACCAGAGAGCATGCACAGCAAAAGTGTCTTTATCAGGCCTAATTTCTATGAGAATAAGTGCAAATGGTTATTATGCTATTAAATAGAGGCTGGTGTTGTCACAGAATGGGATGCCACAAAAACCAGAGAGCATGCACAGCAAAAGTGTCTTTATCAGGCCTGATTTCTATGAGAATAAGTGCAAATGGTTATTATGCTATTAAATAGAGGCTGGTGTTGTCACAGAATGGGATGCCACAAAAACCAGAGAGCATGCACAGCAAAAGTGTCTTTATCAGGCCTGATTTCTATGAGAATAAGTGCAAATGATTATTATGCTATTAAATAGAGGCTGGTGTTGTCACAGAATGGGATGCCACAAAAACCAGAGAGCATGCACAGCAAAAGTGTCTTTATCAGGCCTGATTTCTATGAGAATAAGTGCAAATGGTTATTATGCTATTAAATAGAGGCTGGTGTTGTCACAGAATGGGATGCCACAAAAACCAGAGAGCATGCACAGCAAAAGTGTCTTTATCAGGCCTGATTTCTATGAGAATAAGTGCAAATGGTTATTATGCTATTAAATAGAGGCTGGTGTAGTCACAGAATGGGATGCCACAAAAACCAGAGAGCATGCACAGCAAAAGTGTCTTTATCAGGCCTGATTTCTATGAGAATAAGTGCAAATGGTTATTATGCTATTAAATAGAGGCTGGTGTTGTCACAGAATGGGATGCCACAAAAACCAGAGAGCATGCACAGCAAAAGTGTCTTTATCAGGCCTAATTTCTATGAGAATAAGTGCAAATGGTTATTATGCTATTAAATAGAGGCTGGTGTTGTCACAGAATGGGATGCCACAAAAACCAGAGAGCATGCACAGCAAAAGTGTCTTTATCAGGCCTGATTTCTATGAGAATAAGTGCAAATGGTTATTATGCTATTAAATAGAGGCTGGTGTAGTCACAGAATGGGATGCCACAAAAACCAGAGAGCATGCACAGCAAAAGTGTCTTTATCAGGCCTGATTTCTATGAGAATAAGTGCAAATGGTTATTATGCTATTAAATAGAGGCTGGTGTAGTCACAGAATGGGATGCCACAAAAACCAGAGAGCATGCACAGCAAAAGTGTCTTTATCAGGCCTGATTTCTATGAGAATAAGTGCAAATGGTTATTATGCTATTAAATAGAGGCTGGTGTAGTCACAGAATGGGATGCCTCACAGCAGACTTAAGATCAGTTCAGTATATATGCACAGTTAGTTAGTATAAGCAGCCTGAAAACGCTAACAAAGCAGGCTGGATGAAAAAAAAAAAAAAACTGACAGCCTCCGATTTTCCCTTCCTTTCCCTGTTTTTCGCTTACTTTCTGTCTGTCTCCTGTCTGTCTCCTGCCTGTCTCCAGCCTGTCCCTGTCTGTCCCTGCCTGTCTAACTGTCTGTCTCTCCCTCAGCTACACAGCGTTCTGTCTCTCACGAATGCAATAGAGAAATTAGGCTGGAAAGCAAGATGGCCGGCCTTAAATACCGCTGTGACGTCACCGGGCTTGCTGGCTGCTGATAGGCTGCATGTGACTGTCCCAGCTTGCACTGGCGCGGGGTTGATGTCTGGACATGTCCCGTCCGCCATCTTAGAATGCCTGTAATGTAAATGAATGGATGTTAAAGGAAAACTTCGAGCGATCGAATCGCGGGGAAATTCGGATTCGATCCGAATCGAATTTTTCCTGAAATTCGGATCGAATCCGGGTTCGTCCGGATCGATTCGCTCATCCCTAATTGTCAGCTCTGCCTGAGATTTTCTTGGCTAGGCATACATGAGTTTGTTTCACCTAAGTTTTTGTTTTAGCCAAGCAATTGCGGATCTGGTCGGCAATCTAGCCTTGTAAGTTTGCACCTGTTTCCAGCCGTATGTTGCCATGGAATCCTTAGTTCTCGGTACTCTGCGGCCATCTTGCTTGCATGCCGACATATGCATACAGGTTGTTTTTTTTTTTCCCTCACAGAACCCCACCTTTGGGGCATCCCATGTTTCTTCCTCCAGGCTCCTTTAGGGGCATCTCATGTAGTGTGTGTTCCAAGTATCACTAATCCTTTTCTTCCTTGTTGTTGTCTTTTTCCTCCTAGTTGTTGCTGTCACCTTCATGTTTGTTGTAAAAGAAAAACACTGCACTGCATAATTTTCTGTTTTAACATTTGGTTTTATTTGTATATTTTTAGTTTGTTTTTTAGTTATTTCACATTTGTGGCTCCTTTTGGGATGAGAAGCGCAAAACACTAGCAGTTAGCATACATGTGAAAGTTCTTTGCCTTGAGATGCGTGTTTTTTGTTATCCTACCTGAGTTCTGTGGCTCCAAGCCCAACACCTGGGCCTCCTCCTCTGCAGCAGGTTCCTGTGCTGGTGGTGGGGATTCCTAATGAGAATGAGGAGGCTGACAATCTCAGGGGTCAATGCGTTAACCACACACTTTGGCACAGCATTGGTTGGAACCTTCTGCTCCCTGTGGGTTTTATTCTCTTGTATAACTCCAATGCTAGAAGAGAAGCACATGCACATTCAATCACACAATTCTGCATTAGTGGACAACTTATCTATCCAGTCACCTACCTCTGAAGTTCTGGCAGAAAACTGCCTCACCTTGGGCCTCTGCCTTCTTTTGAGGTACAACCAATGCTGCATTATTTTGGTGTGCGTGTAAGTTCCCTGGCCATTCAGGTGTGGCGCCACCTCCATTGCCAACTTTCTCTTGGTGTGGGTGTTGTGCTTGAAGTCATTTAGCTTCGTTACAAAAGTCTGCAATGGGAAAACACAATAAATATGTCACTTTACTGTAGTACATGTATTGCCCTAGTTTATGGCCACATGCACACTAATCTCCCCCTAATTGCTGTGTGACCCTTTTCCCAGCAATGTTTCCTCTTTAAATACCTGTGTCTCACATCTCCCCCATGTGCAGCAGACCAATACATGTATGACTGGTGATTGATGCACCAGTGAATCACTGATGCACCTAGTCAAACCAGTCAAACCCAACTCTCCAGGCCACCATTACTGGTGGATTGCAAGGTCTATGGCCTCGCTCCTGTCTCAAATGAACATTAATTATTGGTCCAGCGCACCCCTTAAATATCAGGAGCTACAAATATCCTCTTTCCAAGTGCTGCAGCCTCACCAAGGATTTCCACCTCTAAAATTCCTCAATCAAATACTATAAACTTCAGATTGAGGAGCGCACTCAATTTATATTGCAAAAAAGGCAGAAGATCTATATACTCAAAACTACATCAATTTATTAGAAAGAAATCACATTATAAATAATAAAGAAATCAAAAATACCACATAATTACAACAAAGAATAAATCCATATATCAATATTGTGCAGCTTCAGGTCTGCTTTAAGTGTATTAATAATCCATTTTTAGCTTGAAATCACTCATGATAAATTCATTTCAGTATACGGCTAAAGTGCATTGTGCAATTAGACACAGCCATGAAATCTATAATGAATACAAGTAAAGAGATGTATCAAGTATGAATAAAAGTAAATATTGCACAAGTCCAGCAGCAGTATATTGCACCTAACTCACATAGTAACATATTGCACATTCCATTGTAAACAATAATTCAGCAGCACAAATAAAAGATACATGAGACCATATTACAAAAGGCAAACAACAAACATAGTTACCCATACAAATAACCTTTATTCATAGCATGTATCAACCACCTGACGGCCGTTTCGGGCCATTACAGCCCTTTCTCAAAAGTACGCTTCCTATCCTCCCCCACATGCTGTTTTCATACTCACTCACCCTCGCTCCCAGGCGCCACGTGACTCAGAGTGACGCGGCCGCGTCACTGTGACTCACTTCCTGTCCAGTGTCAGTCCCGGCGCACACGCCATCCACGCTAACTGGCAGGCCGAACTCAGCCAACCACAGCATGGAGGCGCGCACGCGCACGGGGCCGGCGTCGTCGGGAACCGTCCCTTCTAAATCAGAATAATTGTACACCATGAAAAAAAGCAAAAGTGGAACTCAAAAACAAAGGCACACCAGCAGATATATGAAAAATAGACAATATAATTTATTACTGGCATATAAAGGTTAAAAATACACAAAAGGACAAGACAAAGTTAAAAAAGGGGTCTCCTGGTGATAATCTCCTACTGATTGTGCAACCACCAGCACTAACACCAAAATGTGCTGGATTAATCCTATAGTTACCGATACAATGGGTAAATAAATCCTATACACAATGTAAATGCAATTAACAAATGAATTAGTACATGATTAAAAATGCCAAGTGAGGGCGTTAGCAAATAAAGAGCTATGCAACGTGAATTTAATCAAAAATATAACTATATGACTGTGTAATAAGGAAAACCCGTGCTATGAAGGGAAAAAATATGTGAAACCTAATGAATAATCACCTACCATGAGGTGATTGCAGTGACTGTGTCTAATATGCAAAAAATATGTGCAAAAAATGAAAAAAACATACGTGGTGCCGCTACCCTAATATAGGAATAAATAAATATATACAAGTATGTGCCAAATCCAAAAGCCTGAAAATGAAAAAACAGGCTGCTAATAAATAAGCAAAAATACAGACGTGCTGGAATTTCACATATATATGTCTACATGGCTCAAGCAATGATACATAGTAAAGAAATAGTTGTGTACCAAACATTAACAACACTAAGTCAAGCACATAAATATCAAATGATTCAGTGATTGCAAAGTGCCCAGAAGAGGGATATGAACATCAATCAAGAAAACAATGAAAGGTAAATACTGCCCAAGCTTGGTAATGTAACACCAGGAGACCGAAGCTGCCCCGCGCGCTCCGCCGTTGCTACACGGCTTCTGATAGGGGATCAGAATACACACAAACTAATACAGCTTAAGCACATGCTTGATAGGGACGATCTTCTGTCTCATCCTGCAACAGTTTTCCCTACCCATCAATGTACAAACATCTGAGCCCCCCCAGCATCCCCTACAAACAGGCAAGGGTGGTCCATGTTACAGTGGCCGGAATGTATTACTGGCAGCATGTTCACTAAGGCACATGTAATGGTGGCGGCCTATTTCACATCTAGGGTTGTGGTCTACACATTTTTGCGCTCAGAATTCAATCTAAATCCTGTTTGACGTAAAAAAACAGGCCTCAGCC
Source organism: Gastrophryne carolinensis (assembly GCA_027917425.1). NCBI lineage: Eukaryota > Metazoa > Chordata > Amphibia > Anura > Microhylidae > Gastrophryne > Gastrophryne carolinensis. Next base: position 335,533,841 of record CM051236.1, on the reverse strand, counting down.
ATTGCTGTGTGCCACACCATGTGCCTTGGTTCATATGGCTTCACTCCAGTAAACATGTAAGCATGTAAAGCATGGCATAGCATGGGTATTTACCAGCATGATATACTCCTGCACGTCAAGGATTAACTGGGAGGGTGCTATGATGCAGAGTGTCTCTTCTGGCTTCTTCCAGCAGCACGACGCACCCCTGTGCCAAGACATCCCAGCAGATCCTGGAAGTACTGTGATGGCCAAGTTGCAGACACCCATGATGTTGTGTTGTAGCCTATAGGTTGCAAACGCCTATGCTTGCTTATTAAATGAAGTCCTAATTGGGATCCAATTACCCACACACTTGTGCATATTTATGGCAGTGCTTACTCAGGCCAGAAAGATGCCACAAGGTTACCGCCACCGCAGCCCTCAGAGCCTGGAAGTCAGGTATGTTAAATGGGAACACAGCACCCACTCAAGGCACCACAGCCCCAGACCCAGGCAACACCACTCGGGTAGGGGTTATCCGAGGTAGTGTGCCAAACCCCACCATGCTCCAGGCACTGCTCAGGAAAGCGGAGCCCAGTGTGCACCCCCAGTGCAGGCCTGACTGTGGAGCCATGATTCCACGCCTCTTTTAATGCATGATAATATCTTGGTGGCCTTGAAAGCAGCTGCTTGACATTGCATACTGTTATTTAGCTTGTGGTCTACCAGTGCCCCCAGATCCTTCAAAACAAGTGTTTTTCCCAGTTTTACTCTCCTGGGGACATATGTGGCCTACAAGTTATTAGACCCCAAGTGCATGACATTTCTCCATACTGAACTTAATTTGCCAAGTGGATGCCCAGACACAAGCTTGAAGCTTGTGAACATCTTCAATATAGTGTGCTGTGCTACATATATCTCTGTCATAGAGACAGTGCATTAAAATTCCATCTTTTATTTTGTTTATAAACAAGTTGAATAATATTGGGCCCAGCCCTGAACCCTGGGGTAGACCGCTTATAACTGGTAACCAGTTCAGAGTAGGTATTAACCACAACTCTCTACACACGATCCTTCAGACAGTTTTCAATCCAGTTACAAACTGTATTTTCTAATCCTGAAGACTTCAACTACCCCAATAAGCATCTATGGGGGGACAGTGTCATCTACAGCCACCCCTCTGTCCAGGCTTCTACTCACCTCCTCATAGATGCCAATCAGGCTAGTCGGACAGCTTCTGTCCTTAGTTACATATTCATGTATGTAGTCCATTAAAAGCCACTCAAGCATTTTTCCCAAAATAGTTGTTGAACTTACAGTTGTGTAATTGTCTGGAGAAGACCTAGAGCCCTTTTTAAAAATGGGCTCCACATTTGCCTTGCACCAATCTCTTGGCACTATACCAGTTTTTAGTTAATCTTTAAAGATCAAGAACAGGGGTGATGAGATTACTGAGCTGAATTCTTTAAGAACTCTTGGGTGAAGTCCATCTGGTTCTGCAGTCTTATTCTTTAGTTTTTATTATTTAGTTTTTCTTGAATGATATCCATGTTTGGCTTGTTGAGTATTATGTTATTATATTATATTATATATTATAGCCCATTATTATGGGCTATTGCTATCAGTGGCATCTCCTGTGTTGGCTCCTTGCTCCTCTCTTGTATACACAGGGCTAAAGAATCCATTTAACAGCTCTGCCTTCTCTTTATCTCAAGTGACCATTTCTCCATTATCATTAATTAGGGCAACTTCCTGTTTAGTTTTCTTTGGAATTATGAATATAAAAAAGCGTTTAGAGTTTGTTTTGATTTATTTGGCCACATTTATTCCATTTTGTGCTTTTGCCAACCATATTTCTTTCTTAAATGCTTTATTTACCATTTTTTTACTTTTCAAGAGTTGCAGCTGAGAGTTCAGCCCTGCAATGTTTAAATGCCCTTTTTTAGTTCTTTATTGTCCTTTTAACTGCAGGTGTCAGCCATGAGGGGTTTAACTTTAGTTGCTTATATTTGTTACCCATAAGAATACATTTTGCAACACTACTACTCACAATTGATTTAACTCTTTAAGTGCCAGCCTACCTAGAGTTTTTGTCACGCTCTGTTGCCAGACCATTTTTTGTTTTTCACGTATTTTTCACGTGTTCAACTGTGATATTTGAGGGGATTTCCAGGGTTTTCCCAGGAAAATTATATATTGTTTTTTTTTTTCAGCAGAGTCTGGGCTTTAACGAGAAATTTCTAGTTTGTCATTTTTTAAATCCATTCTCAATATTTTTTTGGGAAAAAACTATATATATTTTTTACAATTTGTAGTGTTTCCTGTTATATTTTTTAATACTTACCTCCCATTGATCTATCCCTGAACACTGTGTCCGAGGCCGCCAATTACTTTGGCTTCTCCTTTCCTGCTGATGCTGGAAACCTTTTATACCAGCTAAGTGATGAGACATAAAGGGTTAACAAAAAAGAGGATGATGGGGGGTCCCCCCTACCCAGGATAACCAGCCTAGCGACCAGCTATGCAGGGCTTGTAGAACAGGGCGCAGGGGCCAGATTTGGTGGACTCCCATCCTGCAGGCTACAAACCTGCATAGACTCTATGGCCCTGGGCTCTTCTGCCCCCCAGGCTTTGGGGAAGCAGGTAATGGGGGCCTGGGGGTTAATGGCAAGTCACCCGCTAGCTGCAGGTGACTTACCAGCCCCCGAGCCTTGTGAACTGGTATAGGGGCCTCATGGATCCCTCACCAGTTCCCAAAGGGTTAAATGTAAAAATAAACACACACAGGCACAGAGAAAAAAAAAACGATTTATTTATTTTTCTTTACTAACCTCCGATACTGTGTCCCACGCTGCTGTCCGATGCCAATGGCAGCTTCCAGTGACAGATCTGGAAACTACAAGGAGTGGGATGACGTCATCCCGCTCCTTCCACAACAAGCCGAACCCTGGCACCAGGGAGACAGCAGACCATTTGGTTGAGGAGGTCTTGGTGACAAGTTATTCTATCAGTACACCTGATAATAGAATCCCCTGTTACTACTAACTGTCTAGTCTTACCTGCAGTCTCAACCACCCACTCACTAGCTGGGCTGTTCTCCCGGCTGTTAGGGAGAGCAGTATCCGGAGGAGTATCCTAGGGCTGCCATTTCTGAAACTTGGCAATTTTACTAGGGTGCACAGACACAGGTATAGCCTTCCTTTTCTGTGCACCCTTACTACTCCCTCTATCTACATTAACCCAGGTACTAATCTACTCCTCCTAACCCATTACTCCACCCTCTATTTCTGCCCCACTTAATGACCGCTCAGTGAGCAGAATTCCATAATGTCAATCTTCCTCAATGTTGCATTTTAGCGTCTCCAGATCTATAACCTGAGCTTCCAAGGTTGCAATATGCTCACATTTAAACAGTGGTATTCACGCTGGAAGTGTATACATATGACAAATTGTGCACTGAAGTAGACCTCCAATGTTGCTAGCGATTATCTCAGTTACAAAAACAGCAGTAGAAGCACCTTTGGCTTTTAACTTCTTATATTAGATCTATAACAATTCTGCAATAAACACTTAAAGTCCCCCAATATAAAGTCCCTTAGTGAAAAGTCCCCCCACTTATAAAACAACCTCACTTGAAAATACAACCAGAACTGGCAAAAGCTCCAAATCTCGCTTTAAAACAATCTTATTTATAGCAAAGCAATACTTCCAGTTTTGACTAGTCTGGCAAACAAAATTTTGCCTTGCCATAGGCCAAATCAGGGCTCAGAATAGTGTGCAAGCGCAAGCTAAATCCTTAAAGTTAAGAAAGCGAGAACGTTGAATACTCATTTTCGCATATACAAACTAAAAGGTCACCAGAAAACAGCAAACTCAGACAAAAAAATATATAATATATAAAATATACTGCATATCCCGCATGTGGGAATGCATTCAGGAGAGGCTATGAATTGGGCTCGAGCCTGCAGGAGGCGATAACGGCTTCAAGATCTGTGCCTCGTTGGGTTGAAGTGAAGGTTACAGCTTTCGAGTGTTTTACAAATCAAATTGCTTCACCGTTTTTTCTGCAAACCGATAAAAATAATTGCCTCTTTGCAACCAGTATGCTGTTCAAACTTAGCTGTTTTAAATTTAAATTTTCCCCCTCCTTAAGAACCCCATAACAGTCAGTGTGCAAAATACCCCCAAGAGCCTGATGTTCATACAGTAAAGTCCTCACTTTGCAGAGTATGCACTGAAAGCGTCTAACTCTTATTTGCTGTTGGTGCTGAAGTCTGCTGATGCTTCTTGCACCAATGCATCCTGCATTTTCTTGTCTCTGTGGTGGAGCATCCTAAATTGGGATGCCAATCCTCTTGAGGAGCCATGGGAGGCCCAGAATAAGGCAAAATACTCACTCTTCTGCATTACCCCAGGGGTGCATGCACTAAGAGATTCTGTTGATACATATTATTCTCATTTTGAGAGAGGAGCAAATGCACATCATGGAATGCATGGAGGGATTTATGACCTGGGCTCCTTGATTCATGGCACCATGCACTAGAATGGAGCACATGTGGCAGTGCGAGGTGTGATCGCAAGTTTCTGATTCATGCGCAAACTTGAGCATTGCGCATAGAATTCAGGTCTTTTAATGCGAAAGTGGCAAAGCTTTGTGCACATTGTGCAGGCTAAGGCCGTCACTGGTCCCCTGGCCCCCATGTTTCTTCCCCGTTTTTACTGTTTAGCAGTGGCGAATTTGTCTCTCCAGCTTCTGTGCTTGAGCAAATCTCTATTCTCCAATCTGTAGTGGATGCCATGTGGTGCTTATGTTTTTATCTGTAGTGTTTTATTTCGCGATATCTTTCCATTGACCTACTGTGTTGTGTTTCCCAATGATTTGTCACAGATGTTTTCTATACCCCTCCCTCACTGCCTGTTTGTTTAGTGGCTTGGTGCTTAAAGGGATACAGAAAGCAAAGACAATTGTTAGACCATTGTGTCTGGCATATGTTTGGCACTGTCCTAAACTGTTTTCCTTTTTTAAATTAAAGATGAAATTGTCAAAATATCAAGTTTTAGAGTTTCACCTTATGATTTTATCTTTTGAAATATTTGGGCGTAGTCCCTTGGCTCTGTGATGCTGCATAATAGTCAGCATAATGGGCAGGGTCTGTAAGACAGGAATTCTCATCACCCTGGCTGTTCTCCCTCTCTCCCAGTGTCCACAGTCTTATGATGCAGAGCTTTAGACCACCAGCTTAGCTGTACTATTGATGGTAAAGGAATTGAGGGGGTGTGCCACTACTCTTTGGCTTGCTTCTACTTTCAGAAGCAGCTGTGTTCTGACAGGAATGGAGAGGGCAGCCATGATGAGGTGAGCTGCTGAATGACAGTTTTTGCACTTTGTCTATGGAATTCCTTTAATAATTGAGCTACTAACATATTGTTTCTTTTTTTTTTTATAAAACATTTGTGTCATAAATGTGTCTCATGAATCTGGAGGAAGGGGACAAACTTGAGTAAACCATTTTTACACATGAAAAGTGTGCGCAGATCCATGCCTCTAAATTCAGTTGGTGGAAAGCTAATGGTATAGAGGTGGTACAGGATCTGTGCACATCTGGAGGTGTGACATCCTTTGAGGATCTTAGGGTGGCAAAGCAGATTCCGCCAGCTGAGATTTTTAGGTATCTGCAGATTTCCCATTTTGTTAGAAGTAATTTGAAAAGGGGATCTCCGCCATTTAAAAAGACAACTTTGGAACAGATGTGCTCTCAGCAACCATTTGCTACGGGGGTGATCACGTGCCTCTATTGGGCACTGGTCAACCGGATGGAACCCCCCAGGCATGGATATATGGCGAGGTGGGAGGCGGAGCTTGGAGTGGTCATTGATGAAGCCTGGAGGAAAATTTGGAATGAGGTGCGCTCCACCTCGCTTAATGTGCTAGCAATGGAGAATGCTTTTAAATTGGTATTGAGATGGTACTACACCCCGGCCAGACTCCATAAGTGCTCTGCCTCCCACTCCCCCATGTGGTTTAGAGGTTGTGGGGAGGTGGGGGATTACCTTCATGTCTGGTGGACTTGCCCGGGGGTCCAATCTCTCTGGCAGGAAGCATATGCAGTATTGTCCGGAGTTCTGGGGAGGTTATGTATCCCGTTGGAGGCATTGCTATCCCTGAAGCAGAATGCTTCCTCCAGGGATGAGTGGCTCTTGACTAGACACCTCTTGGTAGCTGTGAGACTCACGATAGCGGCTAACTGGAAAGCCCCGAGGCTATCATGGAGATCATATCTGATATCACAATTTCCCCCTTCTGGTGTCAATGGAGATCACCTGCAGGCTATGTCACAACAATATGCTATGCAGCAGGAAACCAACTGCTCATTGATATAGCAAGGTACTGCTCACGCTGGGAAAAGGAAACCATCCCTCCTGTGACTTGTAATTTGAGGAAAGCTATGCAGCATACATTACAAAAAATGACTTCTGCTGATGACGTTGAAGCCTATCTCACTGTGTTTGAAAGAATTACTGAAACAGAGAAACTTCTGGGAGGTGAATGAGCGGAGGTTCTGTCCCCATAGCTGGTTGGGGAGCCACAGAAAGCCTATTTTGATCTGACTCCAACACAAGTCAAGGACTATAAATTATTTAAAGCAGAGATAGTGGAGTTACTGTTGCTGTGCAAGACCCCAAGGTCCATGAATGGTGTTTTGAAAAAAATCAAGCCCTCACACTCCCAGATGTTTGATCTACTGCACCTGGTTCAGAAATAGCTGCAGCCAGAGACTCTAAGTCCCTCAATTAATTTGGACTAGGTGATGTCCCTTGTAGAGTCTTACACAACTACAGAGTATTAGTTGTGAACCTAAGGTTTCCACGCTGCACCCCAGCTTCTGGTGTCCCCTATGTCCCCAGGAGTTGGAGTGTGGAGCCAGTCACCACTGCTTTTTGTTTGCCGGTTCTGCCTGCAGTGCAGGTACACTACCAGAAGTTGGTCCCTAATAGCACTAAGAAGTATCCACTTGCCAAGGCTGACATAGTGGTGGGGCTAAGTTCCACTCCCATGAGGTTAGAGTGGTAAAATACTTGCTACTTGAACTCATTAATTAAATGGGACTTTCCTTTGTTTTGGGAATTGTGGATTCAGCCAAACAAAATCTGTCCCTGTTGTTGAGAAGGTCCACAATGAACTTCTAGAGGAACCCCGTGACCTAACAGAAGATTTTCCTCCAGTGGTTCTGGATGGAGAAGCTGAGCCCTCTGTATCTGAGAAGTACTGTTCAGCTGCAAGATCTCTCCCTAAAACATGCATATTAAAATGTGATTTTGATGAATGGCATGCCACAAGTATCTATTGCTGATCAGTGCTTTCCACATTTTGCTATTGACAGTCATTTGTTATTGTCCCAATCTCTTTCCTGCCACTGTACGTTCTCACAAAATAACCATACAGTTACATGTCCCAAAAGGTAAGTATATGGGACAAGGAATAGGAGGAAGAAGAAGGATAAGAAGAAGAAGGAGAAGAGATTAAGGTAAGCATTAAACACAGGGAAGAAGAAGAAGAAGAAGGAGAAGAGATTAAGGTAAGCATTAAACACAGGGAGGAGGAAGAAGAAGAAGAAGGATATTAGTTTAAGGTAAGTTTTGGTGTTGGTAAAAGTGTCAGTTTGATGTATGAGGAAAGCTTGAGGAAGGACTAGGGATGTGCGCTTGCGTGGACCCAGATTGTCAACAGGAAATCCATGGAAAGTATACATGGAAAAACAATTAGAATCGGGCTGAAAACGGAAACAGATGGCAAGAAGCTACGTTTGGAAACGCATTAAAAAGGAGCGAAAAACGGATCGTCCGTGTGAATGGCAACGGAACCCACGACCACACGGAAAGCACCCGAGAGGGGAAAAAACACTTCCCGAATGAAGACACATAAACGGATCAGTAACGGAGCTCTCCCGACGGCGGCTCTGAATCACATTTGAACCCCGAGACAAACGGAATGAAAACGGGACTTCAGAGAAACGGAACAAAATAAGGTCAGATCGGGGGGAGGCTCTGCATCAGGCCATATATTTGTATGTGTTAAAGGGACTCTGTAGGCAAAGTGCATAAACTGTCATTCAGCAGCTCACTTCATCATGGCTGCCCTCTCGTCCCATCAGAATGCAGCTGCTTCTGAAAATAGAAAAGGTAAAGAGCAGTGGCAAACCCCCTGAAATCCTTTGCCATAGACCACAGACTGTGGACAATGGGATAGATGGGGAACCGCCAGGTTGATGAGAATGTCTTACAGACCCCGCCTATAATGCTGAATATTACAGGTAGGTGGGTCAACAGTTAGGTGGGTGGGAGGTCACACAGGTAGGCGGGCTTACATACAGGTATGTGTTTTGGTAGGCAGGCAGGTAGATGGGAAGATAGGTAGGTGGGTAGTTAGGTATATAAGAGGTTGGTAGCTAGGTAGGTAAGTGGTTCAGGAGGTAGGTGGTTGGTGGGTAACTAGGTAAGTGGGCTGCAGGCAGGTAGGTGACTGGGTGGTCAGGCAAGTAGATGGCTGGGTGGTCAAGCATGTAGATGGCTGAGTTATCCGACAGGCAGGTAGATGGCGGTAAGTAGCTGGGTGGGTGTTCAGGCAAGTAGGTGAGCAGCAGGCAGGTGGATGGGCAGGAAAGTGGGTAGGTGGTTGGCAAGTAGGTAGTTGGACAGTAGGCAAATATGTGAGTGGTCTCGTAGGTAGGTAGGTGGGTAGCAGGCAGGCAGGTAGGTAAGTGGGCGGGCAAATAGGTGGGGGGTGGCAGGCAGGTGGGCTGCAGGTGGGTGGGTGGTCAGGAAAGTAGGTAGGAGGTCATTAGGCAGGATGGGGCAGGTATGTAGGTGGGTGGATTTGGGCAGGGAAGTAGGTATGTGGGCAGCAGGCAGGTGGGTGGCTGGGCATGCAAGTAGGTAGGTGGCTGGGCAGGCAAGTAGGTGGGTGAGCAGGTAAGTAGGTAGGTGAGCAGTTAAGTAGGCAGGTGGCTGGGTAGGCAAATATGTAGGTAGGTGGCTAGCAGACAGCTAGTCGGCTGGGCAGGTAAGTAGGTTGGTGGGTGGGTGGGCAGGCAGGCAGATAGGTGGCTGGGCAGGCAAATAGGTAGGTAGATAGCTGGGCAGGTAAGTAGGTAGGTGGATGGGCAGTAGAGATGAGCGAACTTTTGAAAAATTCGATTCGGGCGATTCGCCGAATTTTCCGGGAAAATTTGTTTCGGTCCGAATTTATTCGCAACAAATCGCTATTAAAAACGGCTATTTCTGGGCTTCCGAGAGCCTCCATAGGGTTGCAGAACGTTTTGCTTGGCTGTAACATGCATAGGATACATTCTGGATTAGTGAAATAATAATGTAAAGAAGTATGACATGCAGATCAGAGGCGTCGCTATTAGATTAGCTGTCGCAGAGCAGCACAATTACAGAGCCTTGAGTTGGCATAAGCATGATGAGCCCATATATTGCCTGAAAAACACACCCTGAATTTGGCAACAGCATAGGCAGCCCATATATTGCCTGAAAGACACATTGGAGTTGGCAGCAGCATTAGGAGCCCATATATCACCTGAAAAACACACCCTGGAGTTGGCAGCAGCATTAGGAGCCCATATATTGCCTGAAAGAGACACTGGAGTTGGCAGCAGCATAAGAAATCCATATATTGCCTGAAAAACACACCCAGGAGTTGGCAGCAGCATTAGGAGCCCATATATTGCCTGAAAGGCACACTCTGGACTTGGCAGCAGCATAGGAAGCCCATATATTGCCTGAAAGAGACACTGGAGTTGGCAGCAGCATTAGGAGCCCATATATTGCCTGAAAAGCACACCCTGGAGTTGGCAGCAGCATAGGGAGCCCATATATTGCCTGAAAAACACACCCTGGAGTTGGCAGCAGCATAGGGAGGCCATAAATTGCCTGAAAGACACACCCTGACGTTGGCAGCAGCTTAGGGAGGCCATATATTGTCTGAAAAACACACCCTGGAGTTGGCAGCAGCATAAGGAACCCATATATTGCCTGAAAGACACACCCTGGATTTGGCAGCAGCATTAGGAGTCCATATATTGCCTGAAAGACACACAGTGGAGTTGGCAGCAGCATAGGGAGCCCATATATTGCCTGAAAAACACATTGGAGTTGGCAGCAGTATTAGGAGCTCATATATTGCTGAAAAACACATTGAAGTTGGCAGCAGCATAGGATCCCATATATTGTCTGAAAGACACACAGTGGAGTTGGCAGCAGCATTAGGAGCCCATATATTGCCTAAAAGACACACAGTGGAGTTGGCAGCAGCATGAAGAGAACATATACAAATTTTGGGCACATATATCTTATCCGAAGAATATTAATAAAAATTAAGATTAACGTAAAGCATTTCCTCAATAATTACTTGTGGTCTGATGCGGAGGAATGTCTGTAACTGCAGAGCAGCCCCTTAAATCTGTTTTGCATATTTCTTTAGTGTTGGTCTGGCACCATGATCAATCTACTCTGATGCATCAGGCATTGGTGGGTGGAAATCTTGGCTGATCCATGCCCTCATTTTCACGCAGGACAGTCTCTCAAAAAACATTTTTCAAGCGTACTGGAGCACATTAAATTGCCTCATCAGAGCATCACATACGCACATCTAAGAGTTTCATCACTTTGTTTCTGTTAAAGTCTTCAGGGCCTAGTTACTACTTAGTGAAAGGCCATAGATAGTTACACACCTGCTGCTGTTATCGACAAATCCGGTTTTAAGTGTAGTGTAATGTTTTGTTCTTCCCTCATATACGCACTAAGTATGTCAGGCAGAGAAGTGCCAGGATGGGCACAGAGAAGTTGCAGAGGCCAAAATTCATCAAGCAGAGGTCGCAGCAGACTAGGGGTGAGTGGCCGCAGGAGTCTCAGTGAGAGGCCTGATCTCCCGGTATCAGCTAGCAGTCATGTCTCGACCAGCAACCCATCTGCCATCATCCATTGGTTAACACGATCATCCAGTTCATCACAAGTGACATCTGACACCCCCAGTCAACTGTCGGTTATATCTTATGCTTTGGGTTCAGCTCCACTATTCAGTGAGGACGATCTTTTTTCATTTTCTTTTTTAATATTTTGTATTTTTTAAAAAATATATATTTTTTTACATTTTTTTTGTATTTTGTTTTTTTTTTAATATTTTTTTTTCATTGCCTTTTTAATATTTTGTTAATTTTTTTACATTTTTTTTTCATTTTTTATTTATTTTTTTTTTGTATTTTGTTTTTTCTAAATATTTTTTTTTCGGTATTTTTATTTATTTATTTTTTTCAGTGCCCTTCCAGCCTACTATGTGTGCAGGACACGGCGGGTTCACGCTGTTCTTCACATGGTTTACCTTGAGCCACAGAGTCACACATGGGAGGAACTGCTAAAAATCATAAATCAATAAATGAAATCATGGCTTACTCCACGAAAAATGCAAATTGGAACCATGGTGACTGACAATGGGAAGAACATCTTGTCTGCGCTGCGACAAGGAAGCCTGAGCCATGCACCCTGTATGCCACACGTGTTCAACCTAGTTGTCAAGCGTTTTCTGAAGTCTTCCCCCCATCTGTAAGACATCCTAACAACGGGAAGGAAACTTTGCATGCACTTCAGCCACTCCTACACTGCCAAGCACACCCTTCTTGAGAAGGGTACACCCTTCATCAGAACCGTATCCCCCAACATAGTCTGATTTGCGATGTTTCCTCCCGTTGGAATTCCACCCTCCATATGTTGGATCAACTATACAAACAGAGAAAAGCCATCACTAATTTCTTGATGATCCAAGCGGATAGGGTGACTCCCCTGTGTAATTTCAATGTAAACCAGTGGCAGCTCATATGTGACACCTGTCATTTGCTCAGGCCCTTTGAGGAAGCCAATTATTAGTCAGTCGCCAGGACTATGGGATGAATGATGTGATTCCACTGCTTCATATACTACAACACATGTTGGAAACAATGGCTGGTCAGGGCACTGGAGACATGGTGCCTACATTTCATGGCCACATGAAGCCTGTGGGGGCTGAAGTGGAGGCGGAGGAGGGGGTGGGGCACAGCGAAGCACAGTTTAGGTTTGACAAAATGGCCATTTTATCTAGTCATTTGACAGGAGAGGAGGAGCAGGAGCAGCCAGAGGAGCTAGAGGATTGTGAGGAAGGCGAGGCAGAGAGCCCAGACACACCATGGCAGTATGCAGTGGAGATGGAGACAGGTAGTCCCCACTGAGAGGGAGGACAAACTGACCTACTACAGAGACATTCTACGTAGTCAGTTGGTCGATGCCTATCTGCACCATGGTCCATACTCTCGCAGGTCTGACTCGGGGGGACCTCTGCGCTCACCTTCCACTGCCATGGCTGTTAGGGGGGGTGGTAGGAGCAGCAGCAGCAGCTCCATCAGCAGCAGCCTGAGTCTTTAGTCGCTAATTACTAGCTTTCTTCACCCGCATAGTGAGGCTAAACATGAGCAGCAGAAAGACCTGGAGCAGGCCCTGAACCAGCAGGTCGTGTCATACCTTGACATGACCATGCCAACGCACCTTGAGGACCCGCTGGACTTCTGGGCAGCCAAATTTGACTTGTGGCCGCAACTGGCAGAGTTTGATCTGGGAAAGCTGTCCTGCCCGGCGAGTAGTGTGCCATCTTAGCGTGTGTTTAGTACGGCGGGGGCCATAGTCATGCCAAGGAGAACTCGTCTGTCCACGAAAAATGTGGAGAGACTCACCTTTGTGAAGATGAATCAGTCATGGATCAGCCAGGATTTCCAGCCACCAATGGCTGATCCATGGTAGTAGCTGATGCATGGTAGCTCCTTATGCTTCTGCCAACTCCAGGGTGTGTCTTTCAGGCAATATATGGGCTCCCTATGCTGCTGCTGCCAACTTCAATGTGTGTACTCCTAAAAGACACATGCTAGCATATTTGGGATGCCCCCCCCCCGGTTAAAGACAATGGCTGCTGGCAATTTGACAACGTGACTTTCATTACAAAATGCAACCAGTTAGTAGACAGGTACTCTTGAAATATTTATGCTAGTATTTGGGATGCCCCCTCTTCAAATACACAGGTTGGCTGCTTTTATAGTGGAAAAGTGACTTTGTTTACAGAATACAACCAGTTAGTAGACAGGTACTCTTGAAATATTTATATATTTATGCTAGTATTTGGGATGCCCCCCCCCCCCCCCCCCCCGCCGAAAGGCAAAGTTTGCTTAAAAAGTGACTTTCATTACAAAATGTAACCAGTTAGTAGACAGGTACTCTTGAAATATTAATGCTAGCACGCTTTTTAAAGAATGACACCAGGAAAAGGAAATAGGCAGGTGTGCTATTAGCACTAAATAGGCTTGAAAGCTAATGCAAACACTTTAAACTTTCCCTGTCTTTCTTTGTCACTGTCACAGCCTCTCTCCTTCTCTATCTGTCCCTCGCTCCTTCTGTTCTTTGTTCTATCTATCTCTCATTCACTCTATCTATCTATCTATCTATCTATCTATCTATCTGTCTGTCTTTCTGTCTATCTGTTGCTCGCTCTCTCCCTGCCTGATCTGCTCCGGCCGCAATACAGTGTCAGAATGATCTTCCGCAAAATGGCCGCTTTTTATATGGGGCTGTGACATCATCGGGAAGCCTGTCTGCTGATAGGTAGCATGTGACGCCTACCCAGGATTCCTTGCCCCATGGGACATGTCCTGACATGTGGATCCACCATTTCAGATGGGCTGGATAGCAGTAAAAGGAGTTTTAAGGAAGCGATTCAAGCGATCGAATCGTAACGAATTGAATTTTTATTTATTAACAAATTCGGGTTCGTCAGAATCGATTCGCTCATCTCTAGTGGGCAGGCATGCAGGTAGGTGGCTGGGCAGGCAGAAAGGTTGCTGGGTCAGGCTAGTAGGATGGGTGGGCAGGTAAGTAGGTAGATGGCTAGGCAGGCAAGTAGGTTGGTAGATGGCTGGGCAGGCAGGAACATGGCTGGGCAGGTACGGCCTAAGTAGGGGAGTTAGGGCAGAAACATCTGGGCCTCACAAGTCAGAGGTAGCTGAGGAATCAGCATCGGGCAGGTGACAGGACCAACATCTCAGTGGGCGGTAGGCAGGACTGGCATCTCAGGGGGCAGACGGGTGATTGGCACCGGTGACCTGGTGTGGGACATCTCGGCGGCGACCTTGCATGGGACATCTCAAGTGTGGCATCGGCATCAAGTCAGCAGCGTCAGGCATGCGGGGCTGGCACCTCTGTGGGTTGCACTTTGGCGGCAAGGGGGGGTGGGACAGGAAACATGTTGCAGCATGGGGCCGAGGGGGCTAGGTCACAAGAAAAAAAAGCATGTCCCATATGCCCAACACTTCAGCCTAGCTTCAGGCAAGCTCCCCCACCTCACTAGTCTCTCCAGGGAAAGGGAAAGCCCCTCCGTTCAACCCGTCTCCAGCACATCACCAGCAATTAACACACATTTTCTGTGAACCTGCTCAAGATGGGGTTGTCCCTTAAAGTGGACCAAAAATCAGGGTTTTGACTTTTCTGGGTTTTGGTTCTTGCCCAAGGTGGGTTGGTGGGTAACTAGGTAAGTGGACAGCAGGCAGGTAGGTGGCTGGGTCGTCAGGCAAGTAGATGGCTGAGTGATCCAACAAGTAGGTGGGTGGGCAGGCAAGTAGGTAGATGGTGATAAGTAACTGGGTGGGTGTTCAGGCAAGTAGGTGATTAGCTGTGTGAACGTTAAAGCAGTGCGCTTCTGCTGCACACTCTGCACCCCACCACAGCCCCCCTCCAAAGTTTGGGTCCCCATTGATTTCAATCCGAATATTTGTATATTTGTTCAAAGATTGTCCGAACTTGCCGACCCCCCGGATCCCTAATTATAAGGTGAAACCGTAAACTTTGAATGAAAACAGTTTAGGACAGTGCCAAACTTTGCCTTCTGTATCCCTTCAATATCAACTAAATAAAGTATGCATCCAAATGCTAGATTGAGCACCAACCACTATAACGCATGTGTACCCAAGCCATGAGCACATTTTCTCTTCATATGCCAATTTACAACTTGCATAACAGTTTACTGAATCACTGTTTGTATCGTTGAAAATGAAGCCAGAATTTGTTTTTTTTTTTTGTATTTTTATTAGTCAGTTTCATGAGTCATAAAATGAAAACAAAAAAAGGCCTGTTCCCCCTCCCCTTAAGAGCCAACTAGCCCGGGCACCAGGCACAAGGACTGGTAACCCATGACTCAGAGGGCTCCTGGCCATGTGGTTTTAGCAGTCCTCATGCCCTTCTGTATGGGGTCAGGTCTCTTCCATACTGATGGGCACCGGATTCATCTACACCCCCCGTGTGGGGGTGTGTGTAATACGATGGGGCACCACCATGTCGCCTGCCAATGCCAGCAGGTGACAGCAGGCAGGACCCCACCATGGCGGGGCACCACCATGTCACCTGCCAATGCCAGCAGGTGACAGAATGGCCCCCTACTCTGTGAACTGGTGTAGTGGTCCCCTGGATCCCTTACTTGTTCACCCCAAGTGTGAAAAAATAATACACACCAATGCCAGCAGGTGACAGTATGGCCCCCTACTCTGTGAACTGGTGTAGTGGTCGCCTGGATCCCTTACTAGTTCACCCCAAGTGTGAAAAAATAATACACACCATATAAATACAGTAAATTTATTATTCTAAATTTCACTTCTGGTCCCCATCTTCTTTCATCTGTCCCCCACTGGGCACCATCTTGAATTACATAAAATTACTTTTTTGGTAAAAATGTAAGCGTGAGATCTGGCTCACTGTGCACGTTTACTCCCAAAAAATTTGTTCACCCAAAAATTTCTGCTGAATGCACACTGCTGAATCACTCTGCATGTTTACTCAAAAAAAATGTGTTCACCAAAAAAGTTCTGCTGAATCGGGAGTAAGGGGTAAATGTGAGCAAATGCCTTTATTCACGGTGCTAAATTGAGCCTAATGTAACTGGCTGTCAGTCTGTCAGCACTCCCGTCAGCATCTAATGGCAGTTACTGTTGGGAGGGTGAGCCTATACTTCCAGGAGCAGAATGAAATGGCTCTAATACTGAACCATTTGCATGTGCTGCCCATTGCTGTAATTCACCAACAATATTGTTCCTCCTGTATATCCATTCTTGAACCCTGTTGAACCCTATTATGTATAATTTTTTAAAAGTTTGACTCAAATCTTTTCTTATCTCTAATGTTGCTTAATACTTCTGTATACCATATGGTGTAGATCGACATCATTTTAATTCACTGTTTTGGCCAGTGCCAACCTAGCAGGGAAATCTGTCTGTCTCTTGGACCTACTGTAACTTTCAGCATCTTATACTGTAAAACAAGTATATTTCTGACATGTACAGGCTTTATTGGCAGCAATAACTCTGTAGCCTTGACCCCAATTTTTATATTTGAAAAATGATTTCGATACAGTTATACAGCTGCAACAGTCCAATTAAGCTTTGTTTTCGGTAAGATGAGACAGCTTCCCACTTCAGCTCTATTACAGCTGTTTTGGAGTCAGGAATCTGTTGCCTTGATCTGCCACCACCGTTACCTTCAGTTTTTTCCCAGATGTGGCCCATTTTAATGCAAGTTTCCGGGGCAGCCATGCCGCCACAATAGTCCACCCAAGGAATTTGCAGTGAGCAGTGCAGTGAACCTGCACCCCCTAGGTTTGTCTCCCAGATGTCAGGCTTCCCTAGGTGGTTGCAGATTTTCCAGTACTTTAAAAAAAAAGGCTTTATTATGCAACGGGCCACAACAGTCTAGTTAATGCAGACCAAAACTCACTGAACTTACATACATAAATTTGGGCAAAGCCCCTGTCGATACTCCCTTAGGAGTAAAACCAGAAATGGATGTTTTTGTTTTGTGAATAGCCCTAGAACACGGTTTGTTTTGCTATTTTTTGACTGTTGATCAGTCACTGCATAGGTGTAGCAATTACATAATTGCCACACACAGCAGTGGCATTGAATGGAGGAGGTGAAGCTTTACAGCTAAAATAGGTGAGTGATATTATCTGGCATTGGAGTGAAGCAGGAGCAGAAAAAATGGTCTAAATTCAGGGGATGCTAGTAAAAAATGTGGGTTTATAGGAGCACTATCATGAAAATCCCCAAGAATATGCTGGATGGGGGGAGGAGAAGTTTCTTATACACCCTACATCAAGAAATATTCAGCCAGGCTTGTTTTTTAGTTGTAAGTAAGAGGGAATCAGGGGTGACATGCTAAACTTGTCACCCCTGGATTATTATCCTACCATGAGAGAATAAACCACAACTTGGTGGGACCTTTATTCAGTTTTGGTGTATAAGTGACCCCTCCCCTCATTAGCTAACGTGTTAATATTGGTTTTTAATACTACACAATTTCACGATAGTGCTCCTTTAAGGAGTGGGGAAGCCCTGTCTCTCGTAAAATGGGACAACTTTCCACTTTTGATCTAGAGGCAGAAATGTATCTGATTGTAGATCAGATCAGCTTGACCCACTACCCCCAATCCCATTAGTTTGCACATGTTTCCAAATGTGGCCCTTTCTAAGACATGTATAGATTTCTGGCATATTTCTGACATGTACAACCTATACTGGCAGCTATCACCCTGTAGCCTTGACCCCAAATTTTTATTTGAAAAATGCTTTAGATGCAGTTATACAGCCACAACAGGTCAATTATGGAATTGGAAACTCTTGTTTCTCGGTAAGATGAGACAACTTCCCACTTCAGCTATACTGCAGCTGTTTTGAGTCAGAAATGTGGCTGAATGCAGAAACAAGGAATCTGTTGCCTCGATCTGCCACCCCCAATCCCTTCAGTTTTTTTTCCAGATGTGACCCTTTTTAATGCATGTACACATTTCTCAGCCACACATTGTAAGTAGGCAATTTAAATTTTTGAACTTTTAGATAATTAATGCAAAACCCAAATTATATTCCAACTTGATCTGCCTAGTGCACCCATACAGTATACAGCTTTTACGTACCTTAGCAGAGTGGAAAAAGATAATATTTAATCTCTGGACAATAGGAGAAATTCCCTTTTGATTTTTTTAATTTTCAGAATTATGGCAGATTTACACTAATCTAGTAATGCAATTTTACCTAGAAGAATGTTACATTAGCAGACTAGGTGTGTAATCTGTATGGTAAATCTATACATCTGTTAGTCCTGCGTTTAACTCCTAACTCATATTTAATTGTTAACATTCTTAAAGAGATTTTCACTATCCCCCCTTTTGGCCTTTTCCTGGGAGATCCAGATTTAGAATGACTTGCTGTATGAAACGCTGCCTTTCATCCACTTTCCCTACATTTTCAGTGTCCCATGGCCCAGGTGTGGCTCTCCTCCAATCAGCTTCTCTGGTTACGCATATGAATGTGTAGCTGGAAAAGCTGAATGAAATCAAGCAGGCTGATTCATCACTAACGCCAAGTAGCGACAGATGAGCGTCTGTAGCAGGCATTTTCAGAGCGCCTGCTAGTAGTCGCTGTGCTCAGCCGTGGGATGCTAGTTCATAGCAACTCAGTCGCTGTTCAGTCGCTATTTGACCAGTACAGCGCTGTATGGGAGCGCATGTTAGCGACTGGTCATAGCGACCAACTCACACCATATTCAGCAAAAACAACAGCCTCACAAAACCCAGGAGCTGAAAAATGATTTTCTGAAGCCCAGATCGCCGGAGGCTGTTTGTTTAAAATCTGTTTTTTTAGCATCTATCCACTAGTAACAAAGCGAAAACATATGGAATTACATTGTAGCAACATTGTAACATGAACACTTTAATGGCAGACTTGTAATGTCATTTCTGAAGAAATATATAAAAGATGAAAACATTGTGAAAAAAATGCTTTTTCAATGCCAGAACAGGTCACAGAATGATTTGTGAATTAAAAAAAAAAAATAAACAAAAACCCCGTTTAAAAAGAAGAAAAGGATCGTCCATTGAAATGTATGGGAGAGCGACAGGTAGCGAGAGGTAATACCTGGCGCTGTGCAAGGCTGAACGCCGGCGCTATCCCAGAGACTCATAAGCTTCACTCAGCTCACCAAGACCCACAGATGCCACTTTAATTAAATACCAGTGTGAGCTTGGCACAATTTTTATTTCACACTGGGTATAAGGGACCCCTCCGCCTGCCCTGCAGCATGTTAATAATGATTTTTAATATTGGACTATTGTGATAAATCTCCCATAAGTTCTGATACCTGTGTGTACGGCTTCTGTTGAAGCACCAGTTGTGAGACCCCCCCCACCACCACTACTTATTTATTTTCAGCTTTTTTTAGAATATTGATCCCACAGAAAGAGAGAAAATAGGTGACTTCAATAATCTGTTCACCTATTTAGTGACCTCACCCATTCATGGGTATGAGATTAGTCCAAATGAAATTTAAATTCTATTTTTTCAGGGATTAGGCACACCTCATATTGCTGACAGCCTTTGCATTTGACCACATAAAGCATGGTACATTAAAAAATGAGAGGATGCAGGCTGACCCAATGTTCTCCCAATGTTTCCCTTCTGTCTCTTTCCCTTTCTGAGAAAAATGACCGTTGTGGCATAGATTAATTAATGAGGCTAAATGTCTTCAGAAATGCGCAGGCGGAAGGTCAAATGCAAAGGTTCTCAGTAATATGGGGAGTGCCTTATCCCTGAAAAAATAAAATTGTTTTAGAATACTTTTTATTCCTGGCCATCTTTGATGTTTTTTCATAGCTACTGTACATGTATAAATACTGCAAGTCCCTAAAGGGGCTAAATGACTCCAGGG
Source organism: Gastrophryne carolinensis (assembly GCA_027917425.1). Lineage (NCBI taxonomy): Eukaryota > Metazoa > Chordata > Amphibia > Anura > Microhylidae > Gastrophryne > Gastrophryne carolinensis. Next base: position 335,514,065 of record CM051236.1, on the reverse strand, counting down.
CTAGCTGCTAGCTTTCCCCCTGGGCATCTGAAATTGGGATGCTACATTGGTCATGTCAGCTGGCATTCTAGAGATCAGCCAATGGTCATGGCCTGGCAGTGGAAAAACCAGAAGTACCCAGTCTGGGAGGGTGGTGGGGGGGCACAGAGGAGGGAAAAATGTGTTTTGGGGCCTTTTAAAATACATATGTAACAATATTTAATTTTCCATAGTTCTAAAATGCGTTTTTTAAGTAATCTGTCACCAGTGTGTGTAGCAAAAGATAGGTCCCTAATGGAGGCATTTTACATTAAGAGTTTTAATTTTGCCTATAATTGTTCTTAAAATTGAATTTTCTCCTTTTGGTGTTACAGTAAATGACTGTATTATAGAATACTGGAACTCAGAAGATAGATAAAACCTTCCTTTTTACATCCAGACAATTATAATAAATCTCCGACCCTCTTAGTATGCCAAACAGTCATAACAGACACAAATAATGACTCATGTTTGTTATGAACTACCGTTTACATTTTTTAGATTGTTAAATAACAGTAATTAGGTAATTAGCTTTGAGTACACATACACACACACTCTCAGGACCAACCAACCAGTCCTATTTCTGAGGCCAAATGTTTTAAATGATTACTGTTAGGGAAACCTTGCCCAATGGATGGCCCTCAAGTTATAAGGTATAAGTGTGAGATCCTAGGGTTCAGCTAATGCCCAGCTGGTGGCTTGTGCCATTTATTACCGTGCCTGCAGTTTGGACAGCCACCTCCGGGTGTCAGCAGAGCACCTAGCTGTTCTATCTCCCCCTCTACTGTTGCACATAGGGTAAGGCCTATTTAGGTGGGAACCGCTCTTCACCTGGTGCAGCAGGATTGGGTTCACTCTGTTCCCTTAGTGTGTGGATGAATCTCATGGACTCTCTGTACCGCTGGTGCTTCTGGATCCCAGTCTCCATCTGAATCGTGTGGCAAGCAGGCCTCTCTCTGGTTTCCTGGAAGCTGCTTGGTCACTTCATGCTCCTAGTCCTCGATATTGCAAGCTTCCTACTGGCCCCTGGAGGCAGCAGGCCCTTGTCCTGTGCCCTAGGTGAGTGTGCACCAGCACCTAGGGTCCCTCTGTTTTGTTTATGTTCCCTTTAGCATATGGTTGTGTTTAGTTTTTGTTTAGTGTTCTATACCCTGAATCCAAGGTTTTTCTGTTCCTTTGTTTCATGGTTTGTTTGCCTTTGTTTAATATAACGTCCCTTAGAGCATTAATCCCAGTGTTATGTCTTGCTCTGGCTAAATAATCTGTTTTCCTGGTGGAGTTCCATTAGGAGAACAAAGTACAAAAGGCAAGGAAATCTCACCTCACCTCATAGCAAAAGAAACGTTCCCCAAGCAATGGTGTCCGGGACGATAGTTGCTCACCCCTGGAACCCCTGTGTCTTCTTACTCGCTTAAGTTTTGTTATGAATGGGCCATTTGACAGTGTGTTGGACCCTACCTTTCTACTTTCCTCAGTCATTTTGAATAACAGTAGAGGCTTGGATTGACTTATCTCAGGGCTGCAAGTCTGGGACAGGTTAAAAGCTTAGGGCAGGGGTTGATGTAAAAGACGACTGTTAATACCGTTATCCTAGTGAAATAACGTATTTATGCAGCTGGTATGAGTCAGCTGGTAGGCACCTCATAACCCCCACAGTATACTCAAAACTGTGAAAAAAAGAAGACATACCAGATCTCCAGTTCGAGTCAGGCTTTGAATTTTAGGGTATGACAAGTATTCAGGATTAGTGTGCCTCATTGGGTACACACAACAGTCTGTTTTGCTTAGCGTGAACCTGAGGAAAGGGGCATGGTACCCAAAAACCATGTTGTACCCAACATGCCTATTAAAAAAGTGACTGACCTGCTTTGTGCTATCATATCAATATGGAACAACTGGCCTGGAGTTAAGGCCAGCAGGGGCGGGCTTATCATTTCTGGGGCTCCATTCAAAGTCGTGTCTTCGATCCCAACCAAAGGCATTTTTATATAACAAAGTCCAATATTAAAGAGGAACAAATGGAGAAGAGAAGCAGCTTTCTTTATCATGTAGCCTCGGCACTGAAAGCATTACAGGAAGACACCAGCTGTTTCCACTGTTCACTCAGAGTTCCGGGGGCCCCTGAGAGGTGGAGGCCCCATGCAATTGCGTGGGTTGCATGGTGGCAAAGTATGCCACTGAAGGCCAGTATAGGTTGATAGTCCATACAATGTTTGTATGCTCAAACATAAAATTACAGTAATTAGGTGATTAGCTTTGAGTACACACCCACTTCTTTTAGCTTGTATGCCCCATGTGACCTTCTCATCAGGTCCACACAACAGTCTATTGTGCTTAGTGTGGACCTGATGAAGGCATATGGAAAACCTTGTACTGCAGATCTGCTACTCAAGAGGTAGACCTCCTATTGTCATTCCAGCACTGTAAGAACTGACCTGGAGTCAAGGCTGGTATATGATGACAGTCTATAAACTGTTCGGAAAGCACAGGACCAGCCACCTGCCTGCCCCTGGGGCATTACATAGCAGGATACCCTGCAGGATACCCAGGATTACCAGTAAACTCACCTTTACACAATGCCACAATCCCCCGCTGCATTATCAGCTTCCCTGTAGCTGAAGGCGTGCTCCTGCATCCAGCCTATATAAATGGCTAGGAGTGGGCATGTCCAAACAGAAAGGGGGATGTGGCCAGCTGTATTTGTATGTGTAGCTTTTTTATTATTTTGTTATTGGGAATCCCACATGCACATGAAGAGCTATCATTTTATGGGAACCCTCGTTTTTCCTTAAACCAGTACATATGTGGCTACAGTATTTTTCCTACTATTACTGCACTTATTAAAAATGATAAATATAAGTATCTATCACATTGATTGTATAATTTGCAATAATGAAATAACATGATTCAAGTTTTAATGTGTAATATGATAATCACAGATTTCTTCTGAGCCTCTATTGGTAAACATATTCAAGATAATGACAACAGGTGAATAAACAGTCTTAATAAATAGATTCTATTCATGTATTTAATATCTGTTGTGTAAGAAGCATAATCATATGAGCACAGTTCAGCTACCTCTGTCTGACAGACTAAAGGAAAACACTGGCAGTGTCCAAGCAGAATGTGGTGCTGGCTGTTAATCTTCATAAGCCATCATTGTCTACGTGGAGTCAGAGCCTGTGTGTTTGCTGCTTCCAGGCTTCCTTGCACAGAAGGTGGAGCAGCTTTGTATGTGGGTGGAGGGCACTGTGCTACCTATTATTTGCTGTCCAGCATCACAGTGCATATTCCAGCTGCTCCAAGGAGCTGCCTGACATCCCAATACTGATCCATAATGTCAAAAAAGAACTAACCCAGCATCCAAGTGCTGATCTCTGCATGCAGTCAGTAAGAAGGTGATACCCACTGCTGAACCTGGTTACTAGTAAGGAGATGTCCAGCATCCCAGTGCAAAAAAGAACTGCTATCTCTCATCTCAGTGCTAATGACATCTTACAATAAGGTGATTACCTACTGTGCCATGTGAATTGTGCTGCATTTAGGGATCTGCCCACAAGCCCAGAGCTGAATTCATATCCAGTGCACTCTGCTGAACCTTCCTGACTGAACGTACCTGTGGATGGTTGTCTGTAATAAAAAGCAGGTGATTACTGCAGCCGAGCCTAGACTACCTAAATGCTGCTATTAGAACATGATTGTTTAATAGGCCAACACACAGGGATCTGGGGTAGTTCACACACACTGTCTTGTCCAACTTCTTTTTTCATCTGATCCAACATGGATTCTGCAAATCTGTTTGAAACTTTTATCTGGGTGATGTCTGCTTTATGTCACTTGGGTTCAACAGCTCCTAACTGTGAGTGACAATTACATATGTATGACAGGTCGCCAGATTTATTTGTGAATTCTTTCACATGGCTATAGGGAAATATTATTACCCAAATTGTGTTTATATTCAAAATGTAGCATAACATTTGCAAATTGGTCTGGGAGCTTTCTAGGTTTTGTTGTGTTGATATCATCTGTTGTATGCAGGGAAGTTGTTTGCAGTCCCTGAATATAGTGATTAGGGATGAGCGAATCGATCCGGACGAACCCGGATTCGTTCCGAATTTCTGAACGAATCCGAATTTCCCCGCGATTCGATCGATCGAAGTTCTCCTTTAAACTCCATTTATTTCAATTACAGGCATTCTAAAATGGTGGAAGCACATGTCCGGACATATCCCCTGGGGCAAGGTATCATGGGTAAGTCACATGCAGCCTATCAGCAGCCAGGAAGCCCGGTGACGTCACCGTGCTATATAAAGCGGAGGCCATCTTCCTTGTGCGCATTTCAGTGTTCTATTGCGGCCAGAGCACAGCTCGTTACAGACAGGGACAGAGAGTTAGAGATAGGTAGGGAGAGTCAGAGAGGTAGACAGAGCCAGGGAAAGATAGTGAAAGATAGAGAAAAACCGGAACCATCCAGCCAGGGACAGCTTAGAAGTGACAGTGACATTTTTTTTTTTCATTAGCCAGATCAGTTTTCAATTAAATTTCAGTTCTTTGTGCTGTAAATCTGCCTTGCCACTGTGCATGCCATCTATGCAGTGGCTTATTTAACCCTATCTGTTACACACAAGCATTTATCATGATATAACTGGATTAGTTTTAATATTTTTTAGTCTGCCTTTAACAAAAAAAACACCAGCCCACCTGGGTATCCCAAACCTGCACTTAGCAGCCTATCTGTTATACTAAATACGCTTGTTGATCCTTCCTCAGCTTAATCAAAGTATTGCATTTTAAATTGGTTTTTGGTCTGCCTTTAACAAAAAAAACACCAGGCCGCAGGGCATCCCAAACCTTCACTTAGCCTATCTGTTATACTAAATACGCTTGTTCATCCTTCCTCAGCTTAATCAAAGTATTGCATTTTGAATTGTTTTTTGTCCTGCTGCCAAAACACTAGGCCGCAGGGCATCCCAAACCTGCACTGAGCAGCCTATCTGTTATACTAAATGCGCTTGTTGATCCTCCTCAGCTTAATCAAAGTAATGCATTTTGAATTGGTTTTTGGTCTGCCTTTAACAAAAAAACACCAGCCCACCTGGGTATCCCAAACCTGCATTAGGCAGCTTATCTGTTATACTAAATACGCTTGTTGATCCTTCCTCAGCTTAATCAAAGTATTGCATTTTGAATTAGTTTTTGGTCTGCCTTTAACGAAAAAACACCAGCCCACCTGGGTATCCCAAACCTGCATTAGGCAGCCTATCTGTTATGCTAGATACGCTTGTTCATCCTTCCTCAGCTTAATCAAAGTATTGCATTTTGAATTGGTTTTTGGTCTGCCTTTAACAAAAAAAAACACCAGGCCGCAGGGCATCCCAAGCCTGCACTTAGCAGCCTATCTGTTATACTAAATACGCTTGTTCATCCTTCCTCAGCTTAATCAAAGTATTGCATTTTGAATTGTTTTTTGGTCTGCCTTTAACAAAAAAAAACACCAGCCCACCTGGGTATCCCAAACCTGCATTAGGCAGCCTATCTGTTATACTAAATATGCTTGTTGATCCTCCTCAGCTTAATTAAAGTAATGCATTTTGAATTGGTTTTTGGTCTGCCTTTAACAAAAAAACACCAGCCCACCTGGGTATCCCAAACCTGCATTAGGCAGCCTATCTGTTATACTAAATACGCTTGTTCATCCTTCCTCAGCTTAGTCAAAGTATTGCATTTTGAATTGTTTTTTGTCCTGCTGCCAAAACACTTGGCCGCAGGGCATCCCAAACCTGCACTTAGCAGCCTATCTGTTATACTAAATACGCTTGTTGATCATCCTCAGCTTAATCAAAGTATTGCATTTTGAATTGGTTTTTGGTCTGCCTTTAACAAAAAAAACACCAGCCCACCTGGGTATCCCAAACCTGCACTAAGCAGATTATCTGTTATACAAAATACGTGTGTTGCTCCTCAGCTTAATCAAACTATTGTATTTTGAATTGTTTTTTGTCCTGCTGCCAAAACACTAGGCCGCAGGGCATCCCAAACCTGCACTTAGCAGCCTATCTGTTATACTAAATACGCTTGTTCATCCTTCTTCAGCTGAATCAAACTATTGCATTTTGAATTGGTTTTTGGTCTGCTCTCAAAACACCAGCCCACATGGGCATCCCAAACCAGCACGTCACCCTATCTTTTATACTAAATAAGCTTGTTCAGCCTCAGTTTTATTAAACGATTGCCTTTTGAATTGGTTTTTGGCCTCCTGTAAAAACACCAGCCCACATGGGCATCCCAAACCAGCACATGTCACCCTGTTATACTAAATAAGCGTCTACAGCCTCAGCTTTATTAAGCTATTGCATTTTGAATTGGTTTTGTGCATCCTGTAACAAAAACAAGGCCGCAGGGCATCCCAAACCACCACGTTGCACCCTATCTGTCATACTAAATAAGCTTGTTCATCCTCAGCTTTATTAAGCTATTGCAGTTTGGATTGTTTTTTGTCCTGCTGTCAATACACCAGGCCGCAGGGTATCCCAAACCACCACGTTGCACCCTATCTGTAATACTAAATAAGCGTCTACAGCCTCAGCTTTATTTAGCTATTGCATTTTGAATTGTTTTTTGTCCTGCTGTCAAAACACCAGCCCACATGGGCATCCCAAACCAGCACATGTCACCCTATCTGTTATACTAAATAAGCTTCTACAGGCTCTTTTTTTATTTATTTATTTATTTATTTATATAGAGCAGTAATAGATTATATTGTGAGGTAAATTCGCCATTTTGCACCATTATATAGAGAAGCCCACTGTGTAAATCTGAGAAGCAATAGTTTATACAGCATTGTGATTTAAATTCGCTGTTTTGCACTAATATATAAATATATAAATCCCTGTGTAAATCTGAGGAGCAATAGTTTACATTGTGAGGTAAAGTTGCCATTTTATAGAGCAGGCCCTGTCTGAAAATCTCATTATGCAATCTAAATTATATTGTGAGCTAAATTCGCCATGTTGCACCATTCTTTAGAGTGGCCCTCCTGTGTAAATCAGAGCAGCAATAGTTTATATTGGACAATACATTTGCCCTGTTTTGCACCATTCTATGGAGCAGCCCCTGAGTATATCTGTAAAGCAATGGTTGGGCTCCTGCTGCTGCTTGCAACTCCAGGGTGTGATTCATCCAATTTTTGTGTTCCTGCAGCCAACTCCAGTGTCTCTTTAAAGCAATGTTTGGGCTACTGCAGCTGCTGCTGCTGCTTGCAACTCCAGGGTGTGATTCATCCAATTTTTGGGCTCCTGCAGCCAACTCCAGTGTCTCTTTAAAGCAATGTTTGGGCTCCTGCTGCTGCTGCTCCTGCTGCTGCTTGCAACTCCAGGGTGTGATTCATCCAATTTTTGGGCTTCTGCAGCCAACTCCAGTGTCTCTTTAGAGCAATGTTTGGGCTCCTGCTGCTTTCAACTCCAGGGTGTGATTCATCCAATTTTTGGGCTCCTGCAGCCAACTCCAGTGTCTCTTTAAAGCAATGTTTGGGCTCCTGCTGCTGCTGCTTGCAACTCCAGGGTGTGATTCATCCAAATTTTGTGCTCCTGCAGCCAACTCCAGTGTCTCTTTAAAGCAATGTTTGGGCTCCTGCTGCTGCTTGCAACTCCAGGGTGTGATTCATCCAATTTTTGTGCTCCTGTAGCCTGCTCCAGTGTCTCTTTAAAGCAATGTATGTGCTCCTGCTGCTGCTGCTCCTGCTGCTGCTTGCAACTCCAGGGTGTAATTCAGCTTATTTTTGGGCTCCTGCTGCCAACTCCAGGGTGTGATTCATCCAATTTTTGGGCTCCTGCTGCCAGCTCCAGTGTCTCTTTCAAGCTATGTTTGGGCTCCTGCTGCTGCTTGCAACTCCAGGGTGTAATAAAGCAAAATTTTGGGCTCCTGCTGCCAACTCCAGTGTCTCTTTCAAGCAATGTTTGGGCTCCTACTGATGCTGCTTGCAACTTCAGGGTGTGATACATCCAATTTTTGGGCTCCTGCAGCCAACTCCAGTGTCTCTTTAAAGCAATGTTTGGGATCCTGCTGCTGCTTGCAACTCCAGGGTGTGATTCATCCAATTTTTGGGCTCCTGCAGCCAACTCCAGTGTCTCTTTAAAGCAATGTTTGGGCTCCTGCTGCTGCTTGCAACTCCAGGGTGTGATTCATCCAATTTTTGTGCTCCTACAGCCAACTCCAGTGTCTCTTTAAAGCAGTGTTTGGGCTCCTGCTGCTGCTTGCAACTCCAGGGTGCGATTCATCCGATTTTTGTGCTCCTGCAGCCAACTCCAGTGTCTCTATAAAGCAATGTTTGGGCTCCTGCTGCCAACTCCAGTGCGTCTTTTAAGCTATGTGTGGGCTCCTGCTGCTGCTGCTTGCAACTCCAGGGTGTGATTCATCCAATTTTTGGGCTCCTGTTGCCAACTCCAGTGTCTCTTTCAAGCTATATTTGGGCCGCTGCTGCTGCTTGCAACTCCAGGGTGTAATTCAGCTAATTCTTGGGCTCCTGCCGCCAACAAGAGTATCTCTTTCAAGCAATGTTTGGGCTCCTGCTGCTGCTGCTGCTTGCAACTCCAGGGTGTGATTCATCCGATTTTGGAGCTCCTGCAGCCAACTCCAGTGTCTCTTTAAAGCAATGTTTGGGCTCCTGCAACTGCTGCTGCTGCTGCTTGCAACTCCAGGGTGTAATTCAGCTTAATTCTGGGCTCCTGCTGCCAACTCCAGTGTCTCTTTTAAGCTATGTTTGGGCTGCTGCTGCTGCTTGCAACTCCAGGGTGTAATTCGGCTAATTTTTGGGCTCCTGCTGCCAACTCCAGTGCCTCTTTAAAGCAATGTTTCGGCTCCTGCTGCTGCTTGCAACTCCAGGGTGTGATTCGTCCAATTTTTGTGCTCCTGCAGCCAACTCCAGTGTCTCTTTAAAGCAATGTTTGGGCTCCTGCTGCTGCTTGCAACTCCATGGTGTGATTTATCCAATTTTTGTGCTCCTGCAGCCAACTCCAGTTTCTCTTTCAGCCAATGTTTGGGCTCCTGCTGCTGCTTGCAACTCCAGGGTGTGATTCATCCAATTTTTGGCCTCCTGCAGCCAACTCCAGTGTCTCTTTAAAGCAATGTTTGGGCTCCTGCCCCTCATAGTGATGCCACTTCAACTCTCTGCAATTGTGCCGCTCTGCGATTCTATTAGCGATGCCTCTGATCTGCATGTGATAATTATTTACAGTATTATTTCACTAACCCAGCACGCATCCTATGCATGTTACAGCAAGGCAGAATGGTTTACAACCCTATTGAGGCTCTAGGAGGCTCAGAAATAGCCGTTTTTAATAGCGATTCGTCGCGAATAAATTCGGGTCGAATCGATTTTTGTCGGAAAATTTGGCGAATCAGTCGAATCGAATTTTTCAAAAGTTCGCTCATCTCTAATAGTGATCCATAGAACGTATGTAGAGCACCAAACAAATCACCTATGATTACAAGAGCCTCCAGTAAGCATCATGTTGTCTCTAAAAGGCATTATAGATCAATAGCCTAACCTGTCTTTTCACATAACACAATGTTAATAGGCCGCTTTCCAATGCATTGATGATTACTTTTACCATTGCCTAGGAGCATGCACCTATACTCAGAGGGAAGTTTGTTGCCACCTTCTATCCCCAGCACAGTGCCCCAAAACAGCTTGTAACATAGTATGTAAGGCTGAATAAAGACTTTAGTCCATCTATTTCAGCCTGTTTATTTGGTCTAGTAGCCATGGCTGGAAATGTTATTACATGCATACATAACTACCTCCTCTGGCAGTGAGTTCCATAGTCTCACTGCCCCTACAGAGAAGACTCCTATGTCAGTAGAGGAATCGCCTTTCCCTCTAACCTTAGTGGATACCCTCGGGTTATGGTTATGCTCCAGGGTATAAATAGATTGTGGGACAGATTTTTGTATAGACCCTGAATATATACACTGGTGCCTTCTTATACACTGGTGCCCAGAACTGTACACAATATTCCATATGGAGTCTGAATTGTACAGGGGTAAAATTATGATTCCCATGATCCTGTTTGCTTTGGCAGCTGCTGCCTGGCATTGATTACTACAGTTACGTTTATTGCTAACTCATAGCCCTAGGTCCTTTTTCATTGTAGTTTTACCAAGCATTTCTTTATTTAGTGTGTAATCAAATTTCTCCTTTCCATGTGCATATCCTTATCTGTGTTTGTCATTTAACTGCCCGTGTTTTCATTTAAATCTGTTTGTAACTGCCTGCTTTCCTCTTTTGTGTTAATTTCTTTATACAGCTTAAAATCATCTGCAAATATTGAGACTTTACTGTTTAATCCGTACCCTATGTAATTAATATATATATTGAAGAGAACTGGCCCCAAAACTGACATTGCGGTACTCCGCTAGTAACGGTGACCGAATCTAAGTATGTACTATTCATAACTACCCTCTGCTTATGATCATTAAGCCAATTTCTTACCCATGTGCACACGTTTTCCCCCAGTCCAAGCAATCTTATCCTTTGTACCAGTTTTTTATGTGGCACATTATCAAATGCTTTAGAAAAGTCAAGATGTATAATATCCAATGACTACCCCTGATCCAATCTTGAAATTACCTGCTCATAAAAACTGATTTGGTTTGTCTGGCAGGAGTGATCCCTCATAAATCCATGCTGATATGGAGTAATTAGGTCATTCTCACCAAGATACTCCAGGATAAAACCCCTTAATACCTTCAAACAACTTGCCCACCACAGATGTTAAACTTACCGGTAGTCCACACCCACTGTCACTTTCTTTCCTAACTTCCCCTTTATAACTGCTTATATCCCCCCCCCCCCCCACAGTGCTTAGTTTAAACATTGCTCCAACCTTTTAGCCATCCTCTCCCCCAGAATAGATGCATCCTTCCCATTGAGGTGCAGCCTATCTCTGCCAAAGAACTCGTAGCCCACTGTGAAGTGGATAGTGTGAAGCCCCTCCCAATAATCTATCAGCCCAAACCACGACATGCTGATCTCTTGCCCTAGAAGGCATCCCGGTCTTTTTGACAGATTGCCCTGTCTGTTCCCCTAATACAGTCACCCACTACCAGCACCTGTCTTGCCTGCCCAGTTCTTTCCCTTCTCTTCCTTACTGGAGCTTTGTTAGGCATGGAGCACAATATATCGATTTGTACAGATCCCTGTATTAAATTTGGAATTGGCAAACACTCAATTAACACTCTGGACACACTGGATTCAAATGTAGATGCTTACAGCTTCAGCACTTCTGCTTTTAAATCCTGCTTTAACTCACACTTACCAAGCAGCACTTAACAGAGTCAGCTTTGCAGAGCCAGGCTCCAAGAGTTTTGGCCTTCCTTATAAACCATCTGCTTCAAATTAAGGAAAATATTCTTTTTGGTTGGTTTACATTTGTGCCAGCTCTAACACGCACTGATTCACAAAAATAAACCTGCTATAGTTTGTACTATTTTTTTCACCCAGTGAGCCCATTTCTCACAGCTAACCAAAGGAGTTCCTAACTTAGGCCCTTAACAGAGTCAGCCTTGCAGAGCCAAATGATCTTTCCGCAGGTTTCTTTTTTCCTAAAGCCTTTACTCAATATTCATAACACCACAAACTGGATGTTGTACGCCATATTGCTCCCTGGCCAAGCAGCAGCCCCACCCTCCTGGTGCTTTCCAGCAATGGTACATTCAGTTACAGTTCACACAGTTCGGCACTGGGGAGCACTTCTGCCTATCTGCTATTATGTAACAGTTTAGTTGTAACTGAACTAATTAGCATATGGCTATTATTCACTATAATATAGTACTCCCTGTTAGTCTTTATATTGGGCAAAGGCTTTAGTAAAAAACTCCCTCTGACCAGGCAAGGATGTCCACAATCCCATCTCATCTTGGCTCTGGTAGTGGAACCTTTCCTAAGACACATAAGAAAGAACACAGATTTAGGATGGGTTCAAGTGCGAGGCACAGAACACAAGGTCTCCGCTTACGCGGATGACCTTCTATTTTTATCTCCAACCCGGCTGTGGGACTTCCAAACCTTATGAAGGAATTCGGAATATTTGGTAAACTTTCCGATTTTAAAATTAATTTTGACAAGTCGGACACACTCAATGTCGGACTCCCAGAAACAGTAGTATCCCCTATCAAGTCCTCCTTCCCATTTAAATGGTCATCACCCACGTTAACCTACCTAGGTACGAAGATCCCAAAGGACATAGAAGATGTTTTTCAACACAATTTCGTCCATGCTGAATAAAATTAAGGCAGATTCGGCAGGATGGGACTCTCTTACGCTTACCTGGCTGGGACGGATGAGTGCCATAAAAATGACAATCCTTCCAAGACTACTGTATCTATTCCAAACCCTCCCGTGCCACATACCAGCAAGTTATTTTAAGAACTTGAACACAATATTCCTAAAATTCGTCTGGAGCGGGAGGAAGCCGAGGATCCGATTTGGACTTCTACAGCGACCTAGAACGAAAGGAGGCCTGGCTGTCCCAAATCTGAAAATATACTGGCAGGCAGCACACTTGCAGAGGATAGTGGACCGGGGGAGAAATGGGAGAGAGAAGAAATGGGCTGATGTGGAGTCCAGTTGTGTAGAGACCCCGTTGAAGGAGATCCCATGGGCAGCAGAGACCTCAAGCCGATGGGGAGGATCTAACTTAATGATCAAAGCGACTCTCTGTGTCTGGGACGTGGTCAGGGGGTCTAGTGAGAGCTCGCCTTGGCCGTCGCCCCTGATCCCAGTAGTTGGGAACCTGGAGCTGCCTGTCAGTCGGGGACTGCTGGCCAGAGGGCACTGGAGAGACCTGGGAACAGTTAGAGGAAGAGACCTGGTGAGAGGAGGAGACTGGTGCAGCATAGAGGAGCTGAGAAGTAAATGGGGAATTCCACATCTGGATCCCTGGCAACTGCTACTTTTCAGCATTTTCTGCAGAGATTGGGCCCGAAACACTTGTTGGACCGTGATATTACCCAATTCGAGGCCTAGGTCACACATAAAGATCCACCGCAGAGAGTGATATGCCAAATATATCAGCTTCTAGATGCAGATCAGGAGACCACGCCTGCCTTTTGCAGAGAATGGGAAAGAGAATTAGGCAGGGTGTTCACAGCGGCCGAGTGGGAGAAAATGTTCTCACTCGCCGACAAATCGTCGATCTCGGCACAAGTGCAGGAAACAAACTATAAATACCTATCCAGGTGGTATTATACCCCAAAGCAATTGACCTCTATCTTCCCAAGCTCCTCACCTATGTGTTGGAAATGTAAAACAGAAGAGGGCTCGCTAATACACATCTTGTGGTCTTGTCCTAAAATCACAACCTTCTGGAGGAAGATAACAGAAACTATGACAGAAACAGAAATCTATGAGATCGTGGGCTCCTGCTACACCATACCACTAGCAGCGTGGCAGCATACAAAAAGTCGATCCTGAGGCATTTAATAAACATGGACAAAATGCTGATCCCCAGCTTTTGGAAGGCGGAGTATACACCGACAGAAAATGATTGGATCTGAGAGGTAGACAGGATAAGGGAAATGGAGGAGCTGACAGCCACAGTTCAGGATAATGAGGAAAAAACTCGACTACTCTGGACGCCGTTGTACATGTTCCGGCCCCCGGCGGTTCGTCCCGCTGGGCTCTCGCCCTCCTGAGACCTGGTGCGGCACCTGGGGTGGACGGCAGTAGGTCAATTGACCAATGACATCGTCCGGACGTATACACCCGCACGTCTTGGGACGTGGTAGCATGGGGACCTCCCTTCTCCCCCTCTCCACCACCTGCCTATACCTATTCCCTTTCCTCTTTTTTTCATCCTCTATACACTCACTCTCTCTTAATGAGCCCTGGCATTGAATTTCCCAAATTGATCCCCAATTTATCAAGACACTAGGTCGGAACCAAACAAATTCAACCTGAAGACAAAGAAATCATTGAGATGTCTGGTCAAACAGCAAACTGATGTTTAGAAAGTCGTTGTCTCTTTAGCAAAGAAAAGTGAATAGAAGCAAGAGCACCTGGGGGGACAGGAAACAATATAGGGATACCGTTGATGTCTCTCTGTGAAATCCTGGACCCTATAGGACATCCTAGAGATGAATAGTCTCTGAAAAGGACCACGATCATAAGAACATGGGGGTAAACATGTATATAGTGGGCAAGTGCCACCGTTACTTATTGCTTGTACGTTATCTTTGTACCTAATCTGAATCTTTTGTATCCCTGATTCTTTTTCATTCTGTATTTGAAAACTAAATAAAGAATTGAAAAAAAAAAAAAACTCCCTTTGAGTATTGGTGCACTTTAAAGTGGACCAAAAATTAAACCTCACTTTTGGTCCCTATGATTCCTAAGGGGCATCCTAATTTGTGATGCCCCAAAGTACAGCTGAAATCCTGCCCGAGCCCCCACCACTACAAAGCACAATACAACAGAGGAGAAGTGGATGCTGCTGTGTGAACTTGTCTCACATTTCAATACATTGCTGGATTACAGCTTGGTAAGTGTAGCTTTAGCTTGGAATCATAGTGACTGGACAAAAGTCAAATACGACATATGGTTTAATAGGTGAATGAGATGTATATTTAACCCCTGTAAAGACCCAATGAATGTCATGATTCAAGTTATACAGATGCAGCTCTATAGAATTATTTTATTGGTTTATAGTTTGAGGGTGGAGGGTTCAAACAGTTATTTGGGGTGCCCCGGGTAGTGAGGATCAGGTGGCCCTGGAGTCTTATAGCTTTATAGCTATATGCTTTTTGTCCACTTTAATCATCCAGCCATGAAGTCTTTTAGCCTCCTGGACCAGCCAAATATGTGGTTGGTCCGCTTTAATGCAGCATGCCACTTTCTATTATGTGTTCTCTGCCTTCCTTTACCTCACGGAGTCACTTTTCACAGTAACTGGTGGGCTAAGCAGGCTTGACGCCATCCTGCGGAGAGGGAGATGGCAGCCAGCTGAGACTGGGGGAAGTCTGGGGAAGTACTTCCCTACTACATCATAATAGGAGTGAGGTTTTACATTAAAAGCCTCATCCTGCAATCTCGCCAGTCACCAGGCTGCAGTCTGGCATTTCAGTCCAGCTGCTGGGGTTGTTAACTAGCCTCTTGGGGACTAAATGGACTTTTAAATACAGCAACAAAAAAATGAAGCAAACTGTATACATGCAGAATTTATTTGTAAAAAAAAGGAATCGAACTGATGTGCCACAACTAGAGATGAGCGAGTAGTATTCGACCGAGCCGGTATTCAATCGAATACTACGCTGTTCGTCATACTCGATTTCGATCGAGTACAGCGGCGATGGCACACTCACAATTCGTTTCCCCTCCCACCTTCCCTGGCGCGTTTTTTACACCAATCACCATGCAGGGGGGGTGGGACAGGTCCTGGGAGGACGCTGGCATCGCGAGAACGGCGTCTACACGCATTGGCTGGAAAAACCATGTGACCTCGAATATACAAAACTCAGCACTTCCTCTTCGTCAGCATTAGCAGCTTGAACTTAGTGAGGGACAAATGCTCACAGCAGGGAAAGACAGGCTGTCGCTGGCAGGGCCCCAGAAGCTCGGAATATCGCATTTACCACCATCTATACCAGCTACCAGAAGACAAGAGAGTCATTAAGAGCCCTTATTAGGGCTACTACGCTGAACGGTATATGGCTCATATGTAGGCAGGCAGGGCCCTAGAAGCTCAGAATCTCGCATTTACCACCATATATACCAGCTACCAGAAGACAAGAGAGTCATTAAGAGCCCTTATTAGGGCTACTACGCTGAACAGTATATAGCTCATATCCTATGTAGGCAGGCAGGGCCCCAGAAGCTCAGAATATCGCTTTTACCACCATATATACCAGCTACCAGAAGACAAGAGAGTCATTAAGAGCCCTTATTAGGGCTACTACGCTGAACAGTATATAGCTCATATCCTATGTAGGCAGGCAGGGCCCCAGAAGCTCAGAATATCGCTTTTACCACCATATATACCAGCTACCAGAAGACAAGAGAGTCATTAAGAGCCCTTATTAGGGCTACAACGCTGAACAGTATATAGCTCATATCCTATGTAGGCAGGCAGGGCCCCAGAAGCTCAGAATATCGCTTTTACCACCATATATACCAGCTACCAGAAGACAAGAGAGTCATTAAGAGCCCTTATTAGGGCTACTACGCTGAACAGTATATAGCTCATATCCTATGTAGTCAGGCAGGGCCCTAGAAGCTCAGAATCTCGCATTTACCACCATATATACCAGCTACCAGAAGACAAGAGAGTCCTTAATCCCTTATTAGTGCTGCTATGTTGAACAGTATATAGCTCATATCCTATGTAGTCAGGCAGGGCCCTAGAAGCTCAGAATCTCGCATTTACCACCATATATACCAGCTACCAGAAGACAAGAGAGTCATTAAGAGCCCTTATTAGGGCTACTACGCTGAACAGTATATAGCTCATATCCTATGTAGGCAGGCAGGGCCCCAGAAGCTCAGAATATCACTTTTACCACCATATATACCAGCTACCAGAAGACAAGAGAGTCATTAAGAGCCCTTATTAGGGCTACTACGCTGAACAGTATATAGCTCATATCCTATGTAGTCAGGCAGGGCCCTAGAAGCTCAGAATCTCGCATTTACCACCATATATACCAGCTACCAGAAGACAAGAGAGTCCTTAATCCCTTATTAGTGCTGCTATGTTGAACAGTATATAGCGCATATCCTATGTAGTCAGGCAGGGCCCTAGAAGCTCAGAATCTCGCATTTACCACCATATATACCAGCTACCAGAAGACAAGAGAGTCATTAAGAGCCCTTATTAGGGCTACTACGCTGAACAGTATATAGCTCATATCCTATGTAGGCAGGCAGGGCCCCAGAAGCTCAGAATATCGCTTTTACCACCATATATACCAGCTACCAGAAGACAAGTGAGTCATTAAGAGCCCTTATTAGGGCTACTACGCTGAACAGTATATAGCTCATATCCTATGTAGTCAGGCAGGGCCCTAGAAGCTCAGAATCTCGCATTTACCACCATATATACCAGCTACCAGAAGACAAGAGAGTCCTTAATCCCTTATTAGTGCTGCTATGTTGAACAGTATATAGCTCATATCCTATGTAGGCAGGCAGGGCCCCAGAAGCTCAGAATATCGCTTTTACCACCATATATACCAGCTACTAGAAGACAAGAGAGTCATTAAGAGCCCTTATTAGGGCTACTACGCTGAACAGTATATAGCTCATATCCTATGTAGGCAGGCAGGGCCCCAGAAGCTCAGAATATCGCTTTTACCACCATATATACCAGCTACCAGAAGACAAGAGAGTCATTAAGAGCCCTTATTAGGGCTACTACGCTGAACAGTATATAGCTCATATCCTATGTAGTCAGGCAGGGCCCTAGAAGCTCAGAATCTCGCATTTACCACCATATATACCAGCTACCAGAAGACAAGAGAGTCCTTAATCCCTTATTTGTGCTGGTATGTTGAACAGTATATAGCTCATATCCTATGTAGGCAGGCAGGGCCCCAGAAGCTCAGAATATCGCTTTTACCACCATATATACCAGCTACCAGAAGACAAGAGAGTCATTAAGAGCCCTTATTAGGGCTACTACGCTGAACAGTATATAGCTCATATCCTATGTAGTCAGGCAGGGCCCTAGAAGCTCAGAATCTCGCATTTACCACCATATATACCAGCTACCAGAAGACAAGAGAGTCCTTAATCCCTTATTAGTGCTGCTATGTTGAACAGTATATAGCTCATATCCTATGTAGTCAGGCAGGGCCCTAGAAGCTCAGAATCTCGCATTTACCACCATATATACCAGCTACCAGAAGACAAGAGAGTCATTAAGAGCCCTTATTAGGGCTACTACGCTGAACAGTATATAGCTCATATCCTATGTAGGCAGGCAGGGCCCCAGAAGCTCAGAATATCGCTTTTACCACCATATATACCAGCTACCAGAAGACAAGAGAGTCATTAAGAGCCCTTATTAGGGCTACTACGCTGAACAGTATATAGCTCATATCCTATGTAGTCAGGCAGGGCCCTAGAAGCTCAGAATCTCGCATTTACCACCATATATACCAGCTACCAGAAGACAAGAGAGTCCTTAATCCCTTATTAATGCTGCTATGTTGAACAGTATATAGCTCATATCCTATGTAGTCAGGCAGGTCCCTAGAAGCTCAGAATCTCGCATTTACCACCATATATACCAGCTACCAGAAGACAAGAGAGTCCTTAATCCCTTATTAGTGCTGCTATGTTGAACAGTATATAGCTCATATCCTATGTAGGCAGGCAGGGCCCCAGAAGCTCAGAATATCGCTTTTACCACCATATATACCAGCTACCAGAAGACAAGAGAGTCATTAAGAGCCCTTATTAGGGCTATTACGCTGAACAGTATATAGCTCATATCCTATGTAGTCAGGCAGGGCCCCAGAAGCTCAGAATATCGCTTTTACCACCATATATACCAACTACCAGAAGACAAGAGAGTCATTAAGAGCCCTTATTAGGGCTACTACGCTGAACAGTATATAGCTCATATCCTATGTAGTCAGGCAGGGCCCTAGAAGCTCAGAATCTCGCATTTACCACCATATATACCAGCTACCAGAAGACAAGAGAGTCCTTAATCCCTTATTAGTGCTGCTATGTTGAACAGTATATAGCTCATATCCTATGTAGGCAGGCAGGGCCCCAGAAGCTCAGAATATCGCTTTTACCACCATATATACCAGCTACCAGAAGACAAGAGAGTCATTAAGAGCCCTTATTAGGGCTACTACGCTGAACAGTATATAGCTCATATCCTATGTAGTCAGGCAGGGCCCTAGAAGCTCAGAATCTCGCATTTACCACCATATATACCAGCTACCAGAAGACAAGAGAGTCCTTAATCCCTTATTAGTGCTGCTATGTTGAACAGTATATAGCGCATATCCTATGTAGTCAGGCAGGGCCCTAGAAGCTCAGAATCTCGCATTTACCACCATATATACCAGCTACCAGAAGACAAGAGAGTCATTAAGAGCCCTTATTAGGGCTACTACGCTGAACAGTATATAGCTCATATCCTATGTAGGCAGGCAGGGCCCCAGAAGCTCAGAATATCGCTTTTACCACCATATATACCAGCTACCAGAAGACAAGAGAGTCATTAAGAGCCCTTATTAGGGCTACTACGCTGAACAGTATATAGCTCATATCCTATGTAGTCAGGCAGGGCCCTAGAAGCTCAGAATCTCGCATTTACCACCATATATACCAGCTACCAGAAGACAAGAGAGTCCTTAATCCCTTATTAGTGCTGCTATGTTGAACAGTATATAGCTCATATCCTATGTAGGCAGGCAGGGCCCCAGAAGCTCAGAATATCGCTTTTACCACCATATATACCAGCTACCAGAAGACAAGAGAGTCATTAAGAGCCCTTATTAGGGCTACTACGCTGAACAGTATATAGCTCATATCCTATGTAGGCAGGCAGGGCCCCAGAAGCTCAGAATATCGCTTTTACCACCATATATACCAGCTACCAGAAGACAAGAGAGTCATTAAGAGCCCTTATTAGGGCTACTACGCTGAACAGTATATAGCTCATATCCTATGTAGTCAGGCAGGGCCCTAGAAGCTCAGAATCTCGCATTTACCACCATATATACCAGCTACCAGAAGACAAGAGAGTCCTTAATCCCTTATTAGTGCTGCTATGTTGAACAGTATATAGCTCATATCCTATGTAGGCAGGCAGGGCCCCAGAAGCTCAGAATATCGCTTTTACCACCATATATACCAGCTACCAGAAGACAAGAGAGTCATTAAGAGCCCTTATTAGGGCTACTACGCTGAACAGTATATAGCTCATATCCTATGTAGGCAGGCAGGGCCCCAGAAGCTCAGAATATCGCTTTTACCACCATATATACCAGCTACCAGAAGACAAGAGAGTCATTAAGAGCCCTTATTAGGGCTACTACGCTGAACAGTATATAGCTCATATCCTATGTAGTCAGGCAGGGCCCTAGAAGCTCAGAATCTCGCATTTACCACCATATATACCAGCTACCAGAAGACAAGAGAGTCCTTAATCCCTTATTTGTGCTGCTATGTTGAACAGTATATAGCTCATATCCTATGTAGGCAGGCAGGGCCCCAGAAGCTCAGAATATCGCTTTTACCACCATATATACCAGCTACCAGAAGACAAGAGAGTCATTAAGAGCCCTTATTAGGGCTACTACGCTGAACAGTATATAGCTCATATCCTATGTAGTCAGGCAGGGCCCTAGAAGCTCAGAATCTCGCATTTACCACCATATATACCAGCTACCAGAAGACAAGAGAGTCCTTAATCCCTTATTAGTGCTGCTATGTTGAACAGTATATAGCTCATATCCTATGTAGTCAGGCAGGGCCCTAGAAGCTCAGAATCTCGCATTTACCACCATATATACCAGCTACCAGAAGACAAGAGAGTCATTAAGAGCCCTTATTAGGGCTACTACGCTGAACAGTATATAGCTCATATCCTATGTAGGCAGGCAGGGCCCCAGAAGCTCAGAATATCGCTTTTACCACCATATATACCAGCTACCAGAAGACAAGAGAGTCATTAAGAGCCCTTATTAGGGCTACTACGCTGAACAGTATATAGCTCATATCCTATGTAGTCAGGCTGGGCCCTAGAAGCTCAGAATCTCGCATTTACCACCATATATACCAGCTACCAGAAGACAAGAGAGTCCTTAATCCCTTATTAGTGCTGCTATGTTGAACAGTATATAGCTCATATCCTATGTAGGCAGGCAGGGCCCCAGAAGCTCAGAATATCGCTTTTACCACCATATATACCAGCTACTAGAAGACAAGAGAGTCATTAAGAGCCCTTATTAGGGCTACTACGCTGAACAGTATATAGCTCATATCCTATGTAGGCAGGCAGGGCCCCAGAAGCTCAGAATATCGCTTTTACCACCATATATACCAGCTACCAGAAGACAAGAGAGTCATTAAGAGCCCTTATTAGGGCTACTACGCTGAACAGTATATAGCTCATATCCTATGTAGTCAGGCAGGGCCCTAGAAGCTCAGAATCTCGCATTTACCACCATATATACCAGCTACCAGAAGACAAGAGAGTCCTTAATCCCTTATTTGTGCTGGTATGTTGAACAGTATATAGCTCATATCCTATGTAGGCAGGCAGGGCCCCAGAAGCTCAGAATATCGCTTTTACCACCATATATACCAGCTACCAGAAGACAAGAGAGTCATTAAGAGCCCTTATTAGGGCTACTACGCTGAACAGTATATAGCTCATATCCTATGTAGTCAGGCAGGGCCCTAGAAGCTCAGAATCTCGCATTTACCACCATATATACCAGCTACCAGAAGACAAGAGAGTCCTTAATCCCTTATTAGTGCTGCTATGTTGAACAGTATATAGCTCATATCCTATGTAGTCAGGCAGGGCCCTAGAAGCTCAGAATCTCGCATTTACCACCATATATACCAGCTACCAGAAGACAAGAGAGTCATTAAGAGCCCTTATTAGGGCTACTACGCTGAACAGTATATAGCTCATATCCTATGTAGGCAGGCAGGGCCCCAGAAGCTCAGAATATCGCTTTTACCACCATATATACCAGCTACCAGAAGACAAGAGAGTCATTAAGAGCCCTTATTAGGGCTACTACGCTGAACAGTATATAGCTCATATCCTATGTAGTCAGGCAGGGCCCTAGAAGCTCAGAATCTCGCATTTACCACCATATATACCAGCTACCAGAAGACAAGAGAGTCCTTAATCCCTTATTAATGCTGCTATGTTGAACAGTATATAGCTCATATCCTATGTAGTCAGGCAGGTCCCTAGAAGCTCAGAATCTCGCATTTACCACCATATATACCAGCTACCAGAAGACAAGAGAGTCCTTAATCCCTTATTAGTGCTGCTATGTTGAACAGTATATAGCTCATATCCTATGTAGGCAGGCAGGGCCCCAGAAGCTCAGAATATCGCTTTTACCACCATATATACCAGCTACCAGAAGACAAGAGAGTCATTAAGAGCCCTTATTAGGGCTATTACGCTGAACAGTATATAGCTCATATCCTATGTAGTCAGGCAGGGCCCCAGAAGCTCAGAATATCGCTTTTACCACCATATATACCAACTACCAGAAGACAAGAGAGTCATTAAGAGCCCTTATTAGGGCTACTACGCTGAACAGTATATAGCTCATATCCTATGTAGTCAGGCAGGGCCCTAGAAGCTCAGAATCTCGCATTTACCACCATATATACCAGCTACCAGAAGACAAGAGAGTCCTTAATCCCTTATTAGTGCTGCTATGTTGAACAGTATATAGCTCATATCCTATGTAGGCAGGCAGGGCCCCAGAAGCTCAGAATATCGCTTTTACCACCATATATACCAGCTACCAGAAGACAAGAGAGTCATTAAGAGCCCTTATTAGGGCTACTACGCTGAACAGTATATAGCTCATATCCTATGTAGTCAGGCAGGGCCCTAGAAGCTCAGAATCTCGCATTTACCACCATATATACCAGCTACCAGAAGACAAGAGAGTCCTTAATCCCTTATTAGTGCTGCTATGTTGAACAGTATATAGCTCATATCCTATGTAGTCAGGCAGGGCCCTAGAAGCTCAGAATCTCGCATTTACCACCATATATACCAGCTACCAGAAGACAAGAGAGTCATTAAGAGCCCTTATTAGGGCTACTACGCTGAACAGTATATAGCTCATATCCTATGTAGGCAGGCAGGGCCCCAGAAGCTCAGAATATCGCTTTTACCACCATATATACCAGCTACCAGAAGACAAGAGAGTCATTAAGAGCCCTTATTAGGGCTACTACGCTGAACAGTATATAGCTCATATCCTATGTAGTCAGGCAGGGCCCTAGAAGCTCAGAATCTCGCATTTACCACCATATATACCAGCTACCAGAAGACAAGAGAGTCCTTAATCCCTTATTAGTGCTGCTATGTTGAACAGTATATAGCTCATATCCTATGTAGGCAGGCAGGGCCCCAGAAGCTCAGAATATCGCTTTTACCACCATATATACCAGCTACCAGAAGACAAGAGAGTCATTAAGAGCCCTTATTAGGGCTACTACGCTGAACAGTATATAGCTCATATCCTATGTAGGCAGGCAGGGCCCCAGAAGCTCAGAATATCGCTTTTACCACCATATATACCAGCTACCAGAAGACAAGAGAGTCATTAAGAGCCCTTATTAGGGCTACTACGCTGAACAGTATATAGCTCATATCCTATGTAGTCAGGCAGGGCCCTAGAAGCTCAGAATCTCGCATTTACCACCATATATACCAGCTACCAGAAGACAAGAGAGTCCTTAATCCCTTATTAGTGCTGCTATGTTGAACAGTATATAGCTCATATCCTATGTAGGCAGGCAGGGCCCCAGAAGCTCAGAATATCGCTTTTACCACCATATATACCAGCTACCAGAAGACAAGAGAGTCATTAAGAGCCCTTATTAGGGCTACTACGCTGAACAGTATATAGCTCATATCCTATGTAGGCAGGCAGGGCCCCAGAAGCTCAGAATATCGCTTTTACCACCATATATACCAGCTACCAGAAGACAAGAGAGTCATTAAGAGCCCTTATTAGGGCTACTACGCTGAACAGTATATAGCTCATATCCTATGTAGTCAGGCAGGGCCCTAGAAGCTCAGAATCTCGCATTTACCACCACATATACCAGCTACCAGAAGACAAGAGAGTCCTTAATCCCTTATTTGTGCTGCTATGTTGAACAGTATATAGCTCATATCCTATGTAGGCAGGCAGGGCCCCAGAAGCTCAGAATATCGCTTTTACCACCATATATACCAGCTACCAGAAGACAAGAGAGTCATTAAGAGCCCTTATTAGGGCTACTACGCTGAACAGTATATAGCTCATATCCTATGTAGTCAGGCAGGGCCCTAGAAGCTCAGAATCTCGCATTTACCACCATATATACCAGCTACCAGAAGACAAGAGAGTCCTTAATCCCTTATTAGTGCTGCTATGTTGAACAGTATATAGCTCATATCCTATGTAGTCAGGCAGGGCCCTAGAAGCTCAGAATCTCGCATTTACCACCATATATACCAGCTACCAGAAGACAAGAGAGTCATTAAGAGCCCTTATTAGGGCTACTACGCTGAACAGTATATAGCTCATATCCTATGTAGGCAGGCAGGGCCCCAGAAGCTCAGAATATCGCTTTTACCACCATATATACCAGCTACCAGAAGACAAGAGAGTCATTAAGAGCCCTTATTAGGGCTACTACGCTGAACAGTATATAGCTCATATCCTATGTAGTCAGGCTGGGCCCTAGAAGCTCAGAATCTCGCATTTACCACCATATATACCAGCTACCAGAAGACAAGAGAGTCCTTAATCCCTTATTTGTGCTGCTATGTTGAACAGTATATAGCTCATATCCTATGTAGGCAGGCAGGGCCCCAGAAGCTCAGAATATCGCTTTTACCACCATATATACCAGCTACCAGAAGACAAGAGAGTCATTAAGAGCCCTTATTAGGGCTACTACGCTGAACAGTATATAGCTCATATCCTATGTAGTCAGGCAGGGCCCTAGAAGCTCAGAATCTC
Source organism: Gastrophryne carolinensis (assembly GCA_027917425.1). NCBI lineage: Eukaryota > Metazoa > Chordata > Amphibia > Anura > Microhylidae > Gastrophryne > Gastrophryne carolinensis. The sequence continues at coordinate 335,489,306 of CM051236.1, read as the reverse complement.
GCATTTACCACCATATATACCAGCTACCAGAAGACAAGAGAGTCCTTAATCCCTTATTAGTGCTGCTATGTTGAACAGTATATAGCTCATATCCTATGTAGTCAGGCAGGGCCCTAGAAGCTCAGAATCTCGCATTTACCACCATATATACCAGCTACCAGAAGACAAGAGAGTCATTAAGAGCCCTTATTAGGGCTACTACGCTGAACAGTATATAGCTCATATCCTATGTAGGCAGGCAGGGCCCCAGAAGCTCAGAATATCGCTTTTACCACCATATATACCAGCTACCAGAAGACAAGAGAGTCATTAAGAGCCCTTATTAGGGCTACTACGCTGAACAGTATATAGCTCATATCCTATGTAGTCAGGCTGGGCCCTAGAAGCTCAGAATCTCGCATTTACCACCATATATACCAGCTACCAGAAGACAAGAGAGTCCTTAATCCCTTATTAGTGCTGCTATGTTGAACAGTATATAGCTCATTTCCTATGTAGTCAGGCAGGGCCCTAGAAGCTCAGAATCTCGCATTTACCACCATATATACCAGCTACCAGAAGACAAGAGAGTCCTTAATCCCTTATTAGTGCTGCTATGTTGAACAGTATATAGCTCATATCCTATGTAGGCAGGCAGGGCCCCAGAAGCTCAGAATATCGCTTTTACCACCATATATACCAGCTACCAGAAGACAAGAGAGTCATTAAGAGCCCTTATTAGGGCTACTACGCTGAACAGTATATAGCTCATATCCTATGTAGGCAGGCAGGGCCCCAGAAGCTCAGAATATCGCTTTTACCACCATATATACCAGCTACCAGAAGACAAGAGAGTCATTAAGAGCCCTTATTAGGGCTACTACTCTGAACAGTATATAGCTCATATCCTATGTAGTCAGGCAGGGCCCTAGAAGCTCAGAATCTCGCATTTACCACCATATATACCAGCTACCAGAAGACAAGAGAGTCCTTAATCCCTTATTAGTGCTGCTATGTTGAACAGTATATAGCTCATATCCTATGTAGGCAGGCAGGGCCCCAGAAGCTCAGAATATCGCTTTTACCACCATATATACCAGCTACCAGAAGACAAGAGAGTCATTAAGAGCCCTTATTAGGGCTACTACGCTGAACAGTATATAGCTCATATCCTATGTAGTCAGGCAGGGCCCTAGAAGCTCAGAATCTCGCTTTTACCACCATATATACCAGCTACCAGAAGACAAGAGAGTCCTTAATCCCTTATTAGTGCTGCTATGTTGAACAGTATATAGCTCATATCCTATGTAGTCAGGCAGGGCCCTAGAAGCTCAGAATCTCGCATTTACCACCATATATACCAGCTACCAGAAGACAAGAGAGTCATTAAGAGCCCTTATTAGGGCTACTACGCTGAACAGTATATAGCTCATATCCTATGTAGGCAGGCAGGGCCCCAGAAGCTCAGAATATCGCTTTTACCACCATATATACCAGCTACCAGAAGACAACAGAGTCATTAAGAGCCCTTATTAGGGCTACTACGCTGAACAGTATATAGCTCATATCCTATGTAGTCAGGCAGGGCCCTAGAAGCTCAGAATCTCGCATTTACCACCATATATACCAGCTACCAGAAGACAAGAGAGTCCTTAATCCCTTATTAGTGCTGCTATGTTGAACAGTATATAGCTCATATCCTATGTAGGCAGGCAGGGACCCAGAAGCTCAGAATATCGCTTTTACCACCATATATACCAGCTACCAGAAGACAAGAGAGTCATTAAGAGCCCTTATTAGGGCTACTACGCTGAACAGTATATAGCTCATATTCTATGTAGTTAGGCAGGGCCCCAGAAGCTCAGAATATCGCTTTTACCACCATATATACCAGCTACCAGAAGACAAGAGAGTCATTAAGAGCCCTTATTAGGGCTACTACGCTGAACAGTATATAGCTCATATTCTATGTAGTCAGGCAGGGCCCCAGAAGCTCAGAATATCGCTTTTACCACCATATATACCAGCTACCAGAAGACAAGAGAGTCATTAAGAGCCCTTATTAGGGCTACTACGCTGAACAGTATATAGCTCATATTCTATGTAGTCAGGCAGGGCCCCAGAAGCTCAGAATATCGCTTTTACCACCATATATACCAGCTACCAGAAGACAAGAGAGTCCTTAATCCCTTATTAGTGCTGCTATGCTGAACAGTATATAGCTCATATCCTATGTAGGCAGGCAGGGCCCCAGAAGCTCAGAATATCGCTTTTACCACCATATATACCAGCTACCAGAAGACAAGAGAGTCATTAAGAGCCCTTATTAGGGCTACTACGCTGAACAGTATATTGCTCATATTCTATGTAGGCAGGCAGGGCCCCAGAAGCTCAGAATATCGCTTTTACCACCATATATACCAGCTACCAGAAGACAAGAGAGTCCTTAATCCCTTATTAGTGCTGCTATGCTGAACAGTATATAGCTCATATCCTATGTAGGCAGGCAGGGCCCCAGAAGCTCAGAATATCGCTTTTACCACCATATATACCAGCTACCAGAAGACAAGAGAGTCATTAAGAGCCCTTATTAGGGCTACTACGCTGAACAGTATATAGCTCATATCCTATGTAGTCAGGCAGGGCCCTAGAAGCTCAGAATCTCGCATTTACCACCATATATACCAGCTACCAGAAGACAAGAGAGTCCTTAATCCCTTATTAGTGCTGCTATGTTGAACAGTATATAGCTCATATCCTATGTAGGCAGGCAGGGCCCCAGAAGCTCAGAATATCGCTTTTACCACCATATATACCAGCTACCAGAAGACAAGAGAGTCATTAAGAGCCCTTATTAGGGCTACTACGCTGAACAGTATATAGCTCATATTCTATGTAGTCAGGCAGGGCCCCAGAAGCTCAGAATATCGCTTTTACCACCATATATACCAGCTACCAGAAGACAAGAGAGTCATTAAGAGCCCTTATTAGGGCTACTATGCTGAACAGTATATAGCTCATTCTAGCTATATACACACTGCACACAACGGCTGCTTTAGTGAGGGGTAGCTGCTGCTGCTGGAATAGGGACAGAAAGACTTCAGTGGTGTATTACCACCTATATACAAAACTATATACACTCCGCTCAAAACGGCTGCTTTAGTGAGGGGTAGCTGCTGATGCTGGAATAGGGACAGAAAGACTTCAGTGGTGTATTAGCACCTATATACAAAACTATATTTTGCACTACTGTTTTGTGTCCTCTTTACCAACAAAACCTTGTTATATACCCGGTGCGTATAGGCACCATTTCACCTTCTGGCAGTATACGGCTGTATAGCCAGGTGTTTTTCTTAAAAATATTTTTATATTTGGCACTACTGTTTTGTGTCCTCTTTACCAACAAAACCTTGTTATATACCCGGTGCGTATAGGCACCATTTCACCTTCTGGCAGTATACGGCTGTATAGCCAGGTGTTTTTCTTAAAAATATTTTTATATTTGGCACTACTGTTTTGTGTCCTCTTTACCAACAAAACCTTGTTATATACCCGGTGCGTATAGGCACCATTTCACCTTCTGGCAGTATACGGCTGTATAGCCAGGTGTTCTTCTTAAAAATATATTTATATTTGGCACTACTGTTTTGTGTCCTCTGTGCCAACAAAACACTGTTTTATACACGGTGCGTATAGGCACCATTTCACCTTCTGGCAGTATACGGCTGTATAGCCAGGTGTTCTTCTTAAAAAGTAAAGCCAAAAAAGTAAAACGTCTGAAATGCGGAGGGCTAGCGCAAAGGGACGTGGACGAGGACGGGGGCGCGGAAATGCTGGTGGGGGCACAAACCGCATTGAAGCCAGTGGGGATACAATGCGTGCTGGTGAGGGGCAGCCAGCATTACGCTCATCCAGCTTCCCTGCCTTTATGGGACAGTTATGCGGGGGGCGGGGTACACCTCTGTTAAGGCCTGAGCAGCGTGAACAGGTGGTGCAATGGATGGCCGATAACGCTTCCAGTCACTTGTCCACCACCCAGTCATCCACACAGTCTCACTCTGACCCTCCTTCCTCCCAACCTGGCCAACAGAGTCAGCCCACCCTTGACCCCTCCCAGGACCTCTTTTCGGGTCCTTTTCCAGATGTGCTGCAAGAATCCCAGGAGCTAGCAGAGGAATTTGTTTGTAGTGATGCCCAAACACTTGAGTATCCGCCATCTGCTAGTGATGTGGACCCGGAACCAGCATCTGCTATCATGAGCGATGATGATGATGAGACGCAGTTGCCATCAAGGGAGGCTGTTGGAATGTCCAGTGGGCAGGAGGAGGAGCAGAGAGAGGAAGTGGAAGAGGAGGTGGTGGACGACGAAATGACCGACCCCACTTGGACAGGGGTGATGTCCAGCGGGGAAAGCAGTGGAGATGCGGTCTGCGCATCACCGAATAAGGCAGCAAGAGGCAGAGGACAGTCCAGAGGCAGAGGACAGTCCAGACAGAGAAGGCAGGCCACAGCCAGCAGGGCCGAAGCTCTTCCCGGCAGCAGGCAGTCGCGCGAAGCTCCCCCATCGAGGCCTCGTACTTCTGTGGTGTGGAGATTTTTTAATGTTTGCGCGGATGACAAACTGAGCACGGTTTGCGCAATCTGCCACTCAAAACTGAGTAGGGGCTCTGAGAAGAGCAATCTGACCACCTCAGGCATGCGCCGTCACTTGGAATTCAAGCACTGGGCTGAGTGGGAGAGAGCAAACGCAATACAACCTGCGCCCGGTCTTGCTGCCACTGCCTCTTCCCCTTTGTTGTGTGCTGCCACTGCGGTCCAGACCTCCAGCCAGGACACCTCCACATCTGCCTCTGCCTCGGCTACTTTGGGGCCTTCTCCTTCAGCCCCCCCTTCCCCCGCATCTTCGTCTGCACCTTCCATCTCCTCGTCCCATCAACTGTCCATCTCGCAGGCGTTCAACCGCAGGCGGAAGTACGCCTCCAGTCACCCCCAAGCCCAAGCCTTAACCTGCCTCATCTCCAAACTGCTGGCCCTGGAGATGTTGCCGTTTAGGCTTGTGGAGATGCAGGCCTTCCGCGACCTGATGGCGGCTGCGGCACCTCGCTATTCCGTCCCTAGCCGCCACTATTTTTCCCGGTGTGGCGTCCCCGCCCTGCACCAGCACGTGTCGCGTAACATCAGGCGGGCCCTGAGGTACGCAGTCAGCGCAAAGGTCCACTTGACCACCGACTCGTGGACAAGCGCTTGCGGCCAAGGACGCTACATCTCTTTGATGGCACACTGGGTGAATGTTGTGGAAGCGGGGACGGGGTCGCAAACAGGGACGGCCTACATACCACCCCAGCCCAAGATTGCCAGCACGGGTTCTGATAGACCCCCCTCCTCTTCCTCCTCCTCCTCCTCCTCCTCCTCTGCCTTAACATCGCCCTCAGCCCCTAGCTGGAAGCGTTGCAGCACTGGCGCGGGGAGACATCAGCAGGCGGTGCTTAAGCTCATCAGCTTGGGCGACAGGAAGCACAGCGCCGCAGAGGTGAGGCACGCCATATTGCAGCAGACAGAGATGTGGCTGTCGCCGCTGCAGCTAGGACCAGGCATGGTCGTGTGCGATAACGGCCGTAACCTGGTGGCGGCTCTGGAGCTTGCAGAACTCAATCACGTACCATGCCTGGCCCACGTTTTTAATTTGGTAGTTCAAAAGTTTCTAAAGACTTACCCCAACCTGGCAGAGCTACTGGTGAAAGTGCGGCGCTTGTGCGCTCACTTTGGGAGTCAACTGTAGCTGCTGCTAGCTTAAGAAAAATCCAGCAACGCCTCCATTTGCCTCAACATCGGCTGTTGTGCGACCTGCCCACTCGCTGGAATTCCACCTATTGCATGTTGGCCAGGGTGTGTGAGCAGCAGAGAGCATTGATGGAGTACCAGATGATGCATCCACGCGTGCATCCAACTCAGCTCCCTCAGTTTGCCAACCACGAGTGGCCATGGATGGCAGACATATGCGATGTATTGCGTATCTTTGAGGAGTCCACTAAGAAGGTCAGCAGCGAGGACGCTATAGTGAGCGTAACCATCCCGCTCCTATGCGTCCTTAAAGAATCGCTCATCGCAATAAGGGAGAACGCATTGCACACAGAGGAGACGGGGGTAGGAGGAGACGCAACGCAGGTAGACAGTCAGACCACACTTTTGTCTGCTGCTCGGTGGCAGTTGCAGGAGGAGGAGGATGAGGAGGAGGAGGACAACGTGGAGGTGGCTGTGGAAGAGGATGCTGGCGGCGAGGGTAGCAGTCAGGCTGTGTGCGTCCCATTGGTTCAGCGCGGATGGGGCGGAGAGGAGGAGGAAGAGGAGGAAATGGAAAATGATCCTTCTGGTGGGGGCAGTGACGTCATGCCTACTCAGAGTCTGGCACACATGGCTGACTTCATGCTGGGCTGCTTTTCCCGGGACATACGTGTTGTCCGGATATTGGAGAACAAACTATACTGGGTGTTCGCACTCCTGGACCCCCGGTATAAAGATAACTTCTCCTCTTTTATTCCGGTAGAGGAGAGGACGAATCGATTACTGGAATACCAGAGGGAACTCTTGCAGAACATGATGCAGATTTTCCCACCCAGCATCGCTGGCGGCAGAGAGGAGAGTGTCTCCCAGAGTCTGACAACATCGATCAGGCCCACAGCCACCAGGGGAACACTCTCCAAGGTGTGGGACACGTTCATGTCACCCCCTCGTGCAACTTCCATCACTGCGGGGCCCGCTATCAGCAGGAGGGACAAGTATCGGCGGATGTTGCGGGACTACCTGGCAGACCACACCCCTGTCCTCCCCGATCCCTCGGCGACCTACACTTACTGGGTCTCCAAGTTGGACACGTGGCTGGAACTGTCCCTGTACACCTTGGAGGTGCTTGCCTGCCCTGCCGCCAGCGTGCTATCAGAAAGGGTGTTCAGCGCAGCCGGGGGCATTATAACCGATAAGCGCAGCCGCCTGTCAACCGACAGTGCCGACAGGCTGACGCTAATCAAAATGAACAGCAAGTGGATTGACCCGGACTTTGCTTGTACAACAGTGGAAAGCAGCCAAGAGTGAAGTGCCATCTGTATGAAGTGCCATTTCCTCCTCCTCCTCCTTAACCGCCGTAGAATTGCTGTATTAATAAAAAAAAATTATGGCTCACTTGGGCTTAATACAATCAATTTTTAAGAGGTCTCAGCTCTTGGGCCTCCACACAATTTTTAAAAGGTCTCAGCTCTTGGGCCTCCACACAATTTTTAAAAGGTCTCAGCTCTTGGGCCTCCACACAATTTTAAAAGGTCTCAGCTCTTGGGCCTCCACACAATTTTTAAAAGGTCTCAGCTCTTGGGCCTCCACACAATTTTTAAAAGGTCTCAGCTCTTGGGCCTCCACACAATTTTTAAGAGGTCTCAGCTCTTGGGCCTCCACAAAATTTTTAAGAGGTCTCAGCTCTTGGGCCTCCACACAATTTTTAAGAGGTCTCAGCTCTTGGGCCTCCACACAATTTTTAAAAGGTCTCAGCTCTTGGGACTCCACACAATGTTTGAGAGGTCTCAGCTCTTGGGCCTCCACACAATTTTTAAGAGGTCTCAGCTCGTGGGACTCCACACAATGTTTGAGAGGTCTCAGCTCTTGGGCCTCCACACAATTTTTAAAAGGTCTCAGCTCTTGGGCCTCCACACAATTTTTAAAAGGTCTCAGCTCTTGGGACTCCACACAATGTTTGAGAGGTCTCAGCTCTTGGGCCTCCACACAATTTTTAAAAGGTCTCAGCTCTTGGGCCTCCACACAATTTTTAAAAGGTCTCAGCTCTTGGGCCTCCACACAATTTTTAAAAGGTCTCAGCTCTTGGGCCTCCACACAATTTTTAAGAGGTCTCAGCTCTAAGCTTCCCTTACTGCTGGGGTGACACACTGTAACAAACCTCCTCCTGTAAGCTTCCCTGACTGCTGGGGTGACACACTGTAACAAACCTCCTCCTGTAAGCTTCCCTGACTGCTGGGGTGACACACTGTAACAAACCTCCTCCTGTAAGCTTCCCTTACTGCTGGGGTGACACACTGTAACAAACCTCCTCCTGTAAGCTTCCCTGACTGCAGGGGTGACACACTGTAACAAACCTCCTCCTGTAAGCTTCCCTTACTGCTGGGGTAACACACTGTAACAAACCTCCTCCTGTAAGCTTCCCTGACTGCTGGGGTGACACACTGTAACAAACCTCCTCCTGTAAGCTTCCCTTACTGCTGGGGTAACACACTGTAACAAACCTCCTCCTGTAAGCTTCCCTGACTGCTGGGGTAACACACTGTAACAAACCTCCTCCTGTAAGCTTCCCTTACTGCTGGGGTAACACACTGTAACAAACCTCCTCCTTTAAGCTTCCCTTACTGCTGGGGTGACACAATGACACAAGAGGACATGTCTGACCACATCTCACACACACACACACACACACACACACACACAATGACAATTAGGGGTGGGGTCTATTTATTTTCCCCCTTGCCTATGCCATCTGTGGTTGTCATTAGGCAACGTGATTTTAAGGGGTGCAGAATTTTGTTCTTCTTTTTTGTACAGTTTGGCTTGGGGTCCATGGCAATGTAGAGGAAAGAAGGTTTCCTTGTCTTGTCTCACTTTACGTAGAAGTAATATTGTGTTTGGAGTGTATTGTTGAGAGGCTGTGATAGTGGCGTAATAGTGCGACTTGGGCGCGTTATATGCACCCAGACATGCTTCCCCTGCTGTCCCAGTTGCATTCCAGCAGTGTTGGCATCATTTTCTGATGTTTCAGGGTGGACTTGGTGACCTCCAAGTGGTCGAATTGAGATTTCCAAGTGTCGAGCATTTTTTTCCCATAGACTATAATGGGATTCGATATTCGGTCGAGTAGTCGAGTAACGCGGTCTATTCGAATCGAAATTCGAAATTTCGAATATTTCACTACTCGCTCATCTCTAGCCACAACCTTTAAGATCCATGTTTTAACAATTTTAACAATTTCTGCCAAAAGCACAAATGTATATAACCATTTAGTTAGAATGAATTATCAGTGTGGTTCAGTTTGTGTTCTCTGTTCTGTCATGATCAATATGTACTGTACAGCAGGGTTTGTTCCCTTTTTTTGCCTCTGCAGTGTGACAAGCTAAACACATGGGGTCACTGTTGCACTTGATGAGTTTATGTCGAACTCAAATGAAAATTCAGACATATCTTCAGTGCAACGGAAGCCTTTTGAGCCTCTGAGCTCACATAGTGTAATGAGATATTTCATGCAAAATTTTATCGGTAGGGTTAAAATTAGAGTCCTCCTTCGAAGCAGTGTCAGGCTGTTACAGAATAAATACAGTACTATGGATACAGTAATATTTCGTTTTAGTCACAGAGATAAGAGTTTTAATAAATCTATCACAAATTATATCAGCACTGGAGCACATGCTACAGATTTCTTCTTTTAGCCCGAGAACTGCTTGTCAAGAAAGTCAAACTTAACTTTAAAAATATTTAAGGGACAGGGGCATAAGGGATGTGACCATACTAGGGCCCAGAAGTTCAGCGGGGCCTATCATTGTTGCTCCTTCACCATATTTATATTTGTGCTCATTTGGCATTGATTAAGAGGAAAGGAAGCACCACTTTGTCTCTGCATCTAAATTAGTTAAAAGACAGAAAGGGGTTCACTGTATGAACCGTAAATGTCAGCACCGTAAAAATCATTCACATTCACACATGCCCAGTACATGTACATGTACATTGACAATATCAACAGATGAAAACTGCTTTCATAAAACGCACATTTGCGAACATTAGGAAACATTAAAAAATGCTAGATCAGCTCAGCACCTTTAAGACACCATTTTGCCACACAATATGCACTTTCATAAAGTCAATAAAAAGTGGGCTTACCCTTTAAATGTTTACCCTCATGGCCCCCACAATACACGTAGCAGTTAGCCAAAGTAAGTAAGCCATGCAGTTTATTAATCAATATATCACAATTAGGGATGAGCGAATCGATCCGGACGAACCCGGATTCGATCCGAATTTCAGGAAAAATTCGATTCGGATCGAATCCGAATTTCCCCGCGATTCGATCACTCGAAGTTTTCCTTTAACATCCATTCATTTACATTTACAGGCATTCTAAGATGGCGGACGGGACATGTCTGGACATGTATCCCGCGCCAGTGCAAGCTGGGGCAGTCACATGCAGCCTATCAGCAGCCAGCAAGCCCGGTGACGTCACACAGCGGTATTTAACGGCGGCCATCTTGCTTTTCCTCATTTCTCTATTGCATTCGTGACAGAAAGACAGAACGCTGTGTAGCTGAGGCAGTTAGACAGGCTGGAGACAGGGACAGACAGGGACAGGCTGGAGACAGGCAGGAGACAGGCAGGAGACAGGCAGGAGACAGACAGGAGACAGACAGAAAGCCAGGGAAAGGTAGGAAAAACGGAGCTGGCTGACAGGGAGATTTTTTTTTTTCATCCAGCCTTTGTTAGCGTTTTCAGGCTGCTTATAGTAACTAACTGTGCATATATACTGAACTGATCTTAAGTCTGCTGTGAGGCATCCCATTCTGTGACTAAAGCAGCCTCTGTTTAAGACCATATAAGCATTTGCTCTTATCATATTTGAAATTAGGCCTGATAAAGACACTTTTGCTGGCCAAAGCACTACTGGACCCTGCCAGGTCCATTCCTGCCCAGGGCATCCCATTCTGTGACTACAGCAGCCTCTGTTTAAGACCATATAAGCATTTGCTCTTATCATATTTGAAATTAGCCTGATAAAGACACTTTTGCTGGCCAAAGCACTACTGGACCCTGCCAGGTCCATTCCTGCCCAGGGCATCCCATTCTGTGACTAAAGCAGCCTCTGTTTAAGACCATATAAGCATTTGCTCTTATCATATTTGAAATTAGGCCTGATAAAGACACTTTTGCTGGCCAAAGCACTACTGGACCCTGCCAGGTCCATTCCTGCCCGGGGCATCCCATTCTGTGACTACAGCAGCCTCTGTTTAAGACCATATAAGCATTTGCTCTTATCATATTTGAAATTAGCCTGATAAAGACACTTTTGCTGGCCAAAGCACTACTGGACCCTGCCAGGTCCATTCCTGCCCAGGGCATCCCATTCTGTGACTAAAGCAGCCTCTGTTTAAGACCATATAAGCATTTGCTCTTATCATATTTGAAATTAGGCCTGATAAAGACACTTTTGCTGGCCAAAGCACTACTGGACCCTGCCAGGTCCATTCCTGCCCAGGGCATCCCATTCTGTGACTACAGCAGCCTCTGTTTAAGACCATATAAGCATTTGCTCTTATCATATTTGAAATTAGCCTGATAAAGACACTTTTGCTGGCCAAAGCACTACTGGACCCTGCCAGGTCCATTCCTGCCCAGGGCATCCCATTCTGTGACTAAAGCAGCCTCTGTTTAAGACCATATAAGCATTTGCTCTTATCATATTTGAAATTAGGCCTGATAAAGACACTTTTGCTGGCCAAAGCACTACTGGACCCTGCCAGGTCCATTCCTGCCCGGGGCATCCCATTCTGTGACTACAGCAGCCTCTGTTTAAGACCATATAAGCATTTGCTCTTATCATATTTGAAATTAGCCTGATAAAGACACTTTTGCTGGCCAAAGCACTACTGGACCCTGCCAGGTCCATTCCTGCCCAGGGCATCCCATTCTGTGACTAAAGCAGCCTCTGTTTAAGACCATATAAGCATTTGCTCTTATCATATTTGAAATTAGGCCTGATAAAGACACTTTTGCTGGCCAAAGCACTACTGGACCCTGCCAGGTCCATTCCTGCCCAGGGCATCCCATTCTGTGACTACAGCAGCCTCTGTTTAAGACCATATAAGCATTTGCTCTTATCATATTTGAAATTAGGCCTGATAAAGACACTTTTGCTGGCCAAAGCACTACTGGACCCTGCCAGGTCCATTCCTGCCCGGGGCATCCCATTCTGTGACTACAGCAGCCTCTGTTTAAGACCATATACGCATTTGCTCTTATCATATTTGAAATTAGCCTGATAAAGACACTTTTGCTGGCCAAAGCACTACTGGACCCTGCCAGGTCCATTCCTGCCCAGGGCATCCCATTCTGTGACTACAGCAGCCTCTGTTTAAGACCATATAAGCATTTGCTCTTATCATATTTGAAATTAGGCCTGATAAAGACACTTTTGCTGGCCAAAGCACTACTGGACCCTGCCAGGTCCATTCCTGCCCAGGGCATCCCATTCTGTGACTAAAGCAGCCTCTGTTTAAGACCATATAAGCATTTGCTCTTATCATATTTGAAATTAGGCCTGATAAAGACACTTTTGCTGGCCAAAGCACTACTGGACCCTGCCAGGTCCATTCCTGCCCGGGGCATCCCATTCTGTGACTACAGCAGCCTCTGTTTAAGACCATATAAGCATTTGCTCTTATCATATTTGAAATTAGCCTGATAAAGACACTTTTGCTGGCCAAAGCACTACTGGACCCTGCCAGGTCCATTCCTGCCCAGGGCATCCCATTCTGTGACTAAAGCAGCCTCTGTTTAAGACCATATAAGCATTTGCTCTTATCATATTTGAAATTAGGCCTGATAAAGACACTTTTGCTGGCCAAAGCACTACTGGACCCTGCCAGGTCCATTCCTGCCCAGGGCATCCCATTCTGTGACTACAGCAGCCTCTGTTTAAGACCATATAAGCATTTGCTCTTATCATATTTGAAATTAGGCCTGATAAAGACACTTTTGCTGGCCAAAGCACTACTGGACCCTGCCAGGTCCATTCCTGCCCGGGGCATCCCATTCTGTGACTACAGCAGCCTCTGTTTAAGACCATATAAGCATTTGCTCTTATCATATTTGAAATTAGCCTGATAAAGACACTTTTGCTGGCCAAAGCACTACTGGACCCTGCCAGGTCCATTCCTGCCCAGGGCATCCCATTCTGTGACTACAGCAGCCTCTGTTTAAGACCATATAAGCATTTGCTCTTATCATATTTGAAATTAGGCCTGATAAAGACACTTTTGCTGGCCAAAGCACTACTGGACCCTGCCAGGTCGATTCCTGTTGGGGCATCCCATTCTGTGACTACAGCAGCCTCTGTTTAAGACCATATAAGCATTTGCTCTTATCATATTTGAAATTAGGCCTGATAAAGACACTTTTGCTGGCCAAAGCACTACTGGACCCTGCCAGGTCCATTCCTGCCCGGGGCATCCCATTCTGTGACTACAGCAGCCTCTGTTTAAGACCATATAAGCATTTGCTCTTATCATATTTGAAATTAGGCCTGATAAAGACACTTTTGCTGGCCAAAGCACTACTGGACCCTGCCAGGTCCATTCCTGCCCAGGGCATCCCATTCTGTGACTACAGCAGCCTCTGTTTAAGACCATATAAGCATTTGCTCTTATCATATTTGAAATTAGGCCTGATAAAGACACTTTTGCTGGCCAAAGCACTACTGGACCCTGCCAGGTCCATTCCTGCCCGGGGCATCCCATTCTGTGACTACAGCAGCCTCTGTTTAAGACCATATAAGCATTTGCTCTTATCATATTTGAAATTAGCCTGATAAAGACACTTTTGCTGGCCAAAGCACTACTGGACCCTGCCAGGTCGATTCCTGTTGGGGCATCCCATTCTGTGACTACAGCAGCCTCTGTTTAAGACCATATAAGCATTTGCTCTTATCATATTTGAAATTAGGCCTGATAAAGACACTTTTGCTGGCCAAAGCACTACTGGACCCTGCCAGGTCCATTCCTGCCCAGGGCATCCCATTCTGTGACTACAGCAGCCTCTGTTTAAGACCATATAAGCATTTGCTCTTATCATATTTGAAATTAGGCCTGATAAAGACACTTTTGCTGGCCAAAGCACTACTGGACCCTGCCAGGTCCATTCCTGCCCAGGGCATCCCATTCTGTGACTAAAGCAGCCTCTGTTTAAGACCATATAAGCATTTGCTCTTATCATATTTGAAATTAGGCCTGATAAAGACACTTTTGCTGGCCAAAGCACTACTGGACCCTGCCAGGTCCATTCCTGCCCGGGGCATCCCATTCTGTGACTACAGCAGCCTCTGTTTAAGACCATATAAGCATTTGCTCTTATCATATTTGAAATTAGCCTGATAAAGACACTTTTGCTGGCCAAAGCACTACTGGACCCTGCCAGGTCCATTCCTGCCCAGGGCATCCCATTCTGTGACTAAAGCAGCCTCTGTTTAAGACCATATAAGCATTTGCTCTTATCATATTTGAAATTAGGCCTGATAAAGACACTTTTGCTGGCCAAAGCACTACTGGACCCTGCCAGGTCCATTCCTGCCCAGGGCATCCCATTCTGTGACTACAGCAGTCTCTGTTTAAGACCATATAAGCATTTGCTCTTATCATATTTGAAATTAGGCCTGATAAAGACACTTTTGCTGGCCAAAGCACTACTGGACCCTGCCAGGTCCATTCCTGCCCGGGGCATCCCATTCTGTGACTACAGCAGCCTCTGTTTAAGACCATATAAGCATTTGCTCTTATCATATTTGAAATTAGCCTGATAAAGACACTTTTGCTGGCCAAAGCACTACTGGACCCTGCCAGGTCCATTCCTGCCCAGGGCATCCCATTCTGTGACTACAGCAGCCTCTGTTTAAGACCATATAAGCATTTGCTCTTATCATATTTGAAATTAGGCCTGATAAAGACACTTTTGCTGGCCAAAGCACTACTGGACCCTGCCAGGTCGATTCCTGTTGGGGCATCCCATTCTGTGACTACAGCAGCCTCTGTTTAAGACCATATAAGCATTTGCTCTTATCATATTTGAAATTAGGCCTGATAAAGACACTTTTGCTGGCCAAAGCACTACTGGACCCTGCCAGGTCCATTCCTGCCCGGGGCATCCCATTCTGTGACTACAGCAGCCTCTGTTTAAGACCATATAAGCATTTGCTCTTATCATATTTGAAATTAGCCTGATAAAGACACTTTTGCTGGCCAAAGCACTACTGGACCCTGCCAGGTCCATTCCTGCCCAGGGCATCCCATTCTGTGACTAAAGCAGCCTCTGTTTAAGACCATATAAGCATTTGCTCTTATCATATTTGAAATTAGGCCTGATAAAGACACTTTTGCTGGCCAAAGCACTACTGGACCCTGCCAGGTCCATTCCTGCCCAGGGCATCCCATTCTGTGACTACAGCAGCCTCTGTTTAAGACCATATAAGCATTTGCTCTTATCATATTTGAAATTAGGCCTGATAAAGACACTTTTGCTGGCCAAAGCACTACTGGACCCTGCCAGGTCCATTCCTGCCCGGGGCATCCCATTCTGTGACTACAGCAGCCTCTGTTTAAGACCATATAAGCATTTGCTCTTATCATATTTGAAATTAGCCTGATAAAGACACTTTTGCTGGCCAAAGCACTACTGGACCCTGCCAGGTCCATTCCTGCCCAGGGCATCCCATTCTGTGACTACAGCAGCCTCTGTTTAAGACCATATAAGCATTTGCTCTTATCATATTTGAAATTAGGCCTGATAAAGACACTTTTGCTGGCCAAAGCACTACTGGACCCTGCCAGGTCGATTCCTGTTGGGGCATCCCATTCTGTGACTACAGCAGCCTCTGTTTAAGACCATATAAGCATTTGCTCTTATCATATTTGAAATTAGGCCTGATAAAGACACTTTTGCTGGCCAAAGCACTACTGGACCCTGCCAGGTCCATTCCTGCCCGGGGCATCCCATTCTGTGACTACAGCAGCCTCTGTTTAAGACCATATAAGCATTTGCTCTTATCATATTTGAAATTAGGCCTGATAAAGACACTTTTGCTGGCCAAAGCACTACTGGACCCTGCCAGGTCCATTCCTGCCCAGGGCATCCCATTCTGTGACTACAGCAGCCTCTGTTTAAGACCATATAAGCATTTGCTCTTATCATATTTGAAATTAGGCCTGATAAAGACACTTTTGCTGGCCAAAGCACTACTGGACCCTGCCAGGTCCATTCCTGCCCGGGGCATCCCATTCTGTGACTACAGCAGCCTCTGTTTAAGACCATATAAGCATTTGCTCTTATCATATTTGAAATTAGCCTGATAAAGACACTTTTGCTGGCCAAAGCACTACTGGACCCTGCCAGGTCGATTCCTGTTGGGGCATCCCATTCTGTGACTACAGCAGCCTCTGTTTAAGACCATATAAGCATTTGCTCTTATCATATTTGAAATTAGGCCTGATAAAGACACTTTTGCTGGCCAAAGCACTACTGGACCCTGCCAGGTCCATTCCTGCCCGGGGCATCCCATTCTGTGACTACAGCAGCCTCTGTTTAAGACCATATAAGCATTTGCTCTTATCATATTTGAAATTAGGCCTGATAAAGACACTTTTGCTGGCCAAAGCACTACTGGACCCTGCCAGGTCGATTCCTGTTGGGGCATCCCATTCTGTGACTAAAGCAGCCTCTGTTTAAGACCATATAAGCATTTGCTCTTATTATATTTATATTATAAGACACTTTTGCTGGGCATAGGCTTACTGCTGCCTGCCAGGTGCACTTCTGTTGAGGCATCCCATTCTGTAACATAGCATACCCCTCTTTATTTACACTAAGCAGCTCTCTTATTTACACTAAGCAGGCCTGTTGGAGGCTGAGTGTTACTGCTCACTTTTGGTGTGCATTATATTCTGTTTCATATAGACCCACCGCTGCCCGGGGTTTTTTTAAATATCACCTACTACCACGCCAGTTAGACTATGTCGGGCAGACAAGTGCCTGGAAGTGAAAAGAGGAGTGGCAGAGGCCAAGATTCCGCAGGCAGAGCTCGCATCAGACTGGGGGCCAGTAGCAGCAGGAGTCACGCTGAGAGACCTAATCTGCCAGTATCTGCTAGCGGTCGGGTCTCCACCAGTAACGCATCTGCCGTGGTAGATTGGTTGACGCGCTCATCAACAACATCATCACAACTTACGTCTGAGACCCCCAGTCTAGGGTCGGTAGGTTCCTCTGACACAACCCTGAGTTGGCATGCCCCGAGAGCAGTCCCTGTCCTCCCATTGCCTCTGGCCTACGCCGTTCCCTCCCCCAGCGACGTATCCTATGCTTTGGGTTCAGCTCCACTCTTTAGTGAGGAGGACCATCAGATAGAGGACAGTCAGCAGCTACTGCCCAGCCAAGAAATGGAGGTGGCTTCTTTAGCTAGGCAGACAAATAGTGATGTGGACAGTGTCGTGGGTGCTGCGAGCGTTCCAGCTCCTGCGCCAGACACTGTTGACGAATCCACGAACATCAGTGACGTACAGCCACAACTCGGTGATGATGATGATGATGACGATGAAGCCGATCGCACTTGGGAGCCGGGTGATGAAGGGGCTTCATCGTCATCATCAGGAGAAGAGGGGTGCAGGTTGCCCCGGAGTCAGCAGCTGAGGCAGCAAGGTGGTAGCAGTCAGCATGGGGGCACAATTCCAAAGGCTGGAGCCGGCCGGGGCCGGGGTAGAGCACCTGCTGTGCGGCAGTCTACCTTATCGGGAGGTAGTGGAGCAGGGGTTCCTGGAGTTGGCAACAGCAGCAGTGAATCAGTGAGGCCAGGGGGTGGGAAAAGTAGCTACTCGGCAGTGTGGCAGTTTTTCCTGAGGCATCCGCAGGAGGGTAACATGGCCACATGCAAGATATGTAGGCAAAAGGTGAAGCGTGGCCAGGGTCCAAATGTTGGCACCACGGCCCTGCGTCAACATATGATGCGTCACCATAAAACGACCTGGGAGAACCGAGGCTCCCAAGGGGTGGTCCAGTCTGCTTCCTCACCAAGTGAGCTCCCAATTTCTGCCAGCCAAGGCTCCAGCACCTCAGCCGAAGGCAGCTGTGCGTCATACCCATCCTCTGTCGCTCCTGCTCCTCCTCCTCCAAGTCATGCATCCCGCCAGCAATCCATCAGCGAAGCCATGTCCAAGAGACAGCAGTATGCGCCCACTCATCCTACGGCGCAGAAGCTGAATGTGCTCCTGTCCAAGTTGCTGGTGCTGCAGTCGCTCCCTTTTCAGGTGGTGGAATCTGCACCTTTCAGAGAACTGATGGCTTGTGCCGAGCCGAGGTGGAGAGTCCCAAGCCGTCATTTCTTTGCCAAGAAGGCAGTACCAGCGCTGCACACTTTTGTTGAACAGAAGGTGGGCCAGTCCTTGAGCCTGTCGGTGTGTAGCAAAATACATGGCAGCGCCGACATCTGGAGCTGTAACTACGGTCAGGGGCAGTACATGTCGTTTACGGCCCACTGGGTGAATGTGGTCCCTTTGCAGCAGCAACTTGGACAGGTCACGCCGCTTCGGCCTCCGCGCTCTCTGCCCATTGGGCCTGTGACACCGTGCGACTCGGCCTCCTCATCCTCCGCCATCTCCTCACCCTCCACTGTAGGCTCAAGTCTCAGTGCCCCTCCAGTCTACCATGTGTGCAGGGCACGGAGGTGTCACGCAGTGCTTCACATGGTTTGTCTTGGCGAACGGAGTCACACAGGGGAGGAACTGCTTAAATGTATTCATCAGGAAATCCAAACATGGCTTACTCCGAGAAAACTTAAAATGGGAATCATGGTTACCGACAATGGGAAGAACATTTTGTCTGCGCTGCGCCAAGGAAGCCTGACCCATGCCCCCTGCATGGCTCACGTCTTCAATCTGGTTGTCAAGCGGTTTCTGAAGTGTTCCCCCCATCTGCAGGACATCCTAACAACTTCACGGAAACTTTGCATGCACTTCAGCCACTCCTACACCGCCAAACACACCCTTCTTGAGCTACAGCGTCAGAATGGTATCCCCCAACATAGTCTGATTTGCGATGTTTCCACCCGTTGGAATTCCACCCTTCACATGTTGGACCGATTATATGAACAGAGAAAAGCCATCACGGATTTCCTGATGATCCAAGCAGATAGGGGGACTCCCCTGTGTAACTTCAATGTCAACCAGTGGCAGCTCATACGTGACACCTGCCGTTTGCTCAGGCCCTTTGAGGAAGCCACTTTATTTGTCAGTCGGCAGGATTACGGGATGAACGACGTGATTCCACTGCTTCATGTACTACAGCACATGTTGGAAACCATGGCTGGTCAGGGCACTGGAGACATGGCGTTTACATCTTACGGCCACATGAACCCCGTTGGAGCTGAACTGGAGGAGGAGGAGGAGGAAGAGGAG
The DNA here is from genome assembly GCA_027917425.1 of Gastrophryne carolinensis. Taxonomy (NCBI): domain Eukaryota; kingdom Metazoa; phylum Chordata; class Amphibia; order Anura; family Microhylidae; genus Gastrophryne; species Gastrophryne carolinensis. The sequence continues at coordinate 335,470,086 of CM051236.1, read as the reverse complement.
GAGGAGGAGTTGCCCAGCGAAACACAGTTTAGGCTTGGCGAAATGGCTGGTTTATCTAGTCAGCGGACAGGAGAGGAGGAGCAGGAGCAGCCAGAGGAGCTAGAGGTTTTTGAGGAAGGAGAGACAGAGGACCCGGGCACACCGTGGCAGTATGCAGTGGAGATGGAGACAGGTAGTCCATCCGAGTCACTTGCGCAAATGGCACGAAGCATGCTCACATGCTTGCGTAGTGACCCCAGAATTGTTTCCATCTGTCGGCGGGATGACTTCTGGCTGTCCACCTTATTGGACCCTCGCTTCCGGCACAAAATGGGGGCATTTTTTAAACCCACCGAGAGGGAGGACAAACTCAACTACTACAAAGACATTCTACGTAGGCAGTTGGCCGATGCCTATCTGCGCCATGGTCCATACTCTCGCAGGTCTGACTCGAGGGGACCTCTGCGCTCACCTTCCACTGCCATGGCCGCTGGGGGGGTTGGCAGCAGCAGCAGCAGAAGCTCCATCAGCAGCAGCAGCCTCAGTCTTCAGTCGCTAATGAGTAGCTTTCTACACCCGCATAGTGAGGCTACTCATGAGCAGCAGGAAGACCTGGAGCAGGACCTGAACCAGCAGGTCATGTCATACTTTGACATGACCATGCCAACACACCTTGAGGATCCGCTGGACTTCTGGGCAGCCAAACTTGATTTGTGGCCGCAACTAGCAGAGTTTGCCCTGGAAAAGCTGTCCTGCCCGGCAAGTAGCGTGCCATCTGAGCGGGTGTTTAGTGCGGCGGGGGCCATAGTTACGGCGAGGAGAACTCGTCTGTCAACTAAAAATGTGGAGAGACTCACCTTTGTCAAAATGAATCAGGGATGGATCAGCCAGGATTTCCACCCACCAATGCCTGATGCATGCGACTAGATTCAGCATGGTGCCACGTTTTACACTTTCCAAATGGTGCAAAACATATTTATGTCTTTAGGCCATTTTTTGGGCTCCTGCTGCTGCTGCTGCCAACTTCTGCCAACTCCAGGGTGTGATTCATCCAATTGTTGGGCTCCTGAAGCCAACTCCAGTGTATATTTGGGCTCCTGCTGCTGCTACTGTCAACTCCTGCCAACTCCAGGGTGTGATTCATCCAATTTTTGGGCTCCTGAAGCCAACTCCAGTGTATATTTTGGCTCCTGCTGCTGCTGCTGCCAACTTCTGCCAACTCCAGGGTGTGATTCATCCAATTTTTGGGCTCCTGAAGCCAACTCCAGTGTATATTTGGGCTCCTGCTGCTGCTGCTGCCAACTCCTGCCAACTCCAGGGTGTGATTCATCCAATTTTTGGGCTCCTGAGGCCAACTCCAGTGTATATTTGGGCTCCTGCTGCTGCTGCTGCCAACTTCTGCCAACTCCAGGGTGTGATTCATCCAATTTTTGGGCTCCTGAGGCCAACTCCAGTGTATATTTGGGCTCCTGCTGCTGCTACTGTCAACTCCTGCCAACTCCAGGGTGTGATTCATCCAATTTTTGGGCTCCTGAAGCCAACTCCAGTGTATATTTGGGCTCCTGCTGCTGCTGCTGCCAACTTCTGCCAACTCCAGGGTGTGATTCATCCAATTTTTGGGCTCCTGAGGCCAACTCCAGTGTATATTTGGGCTCCTGCTGCTGCTGCTGCCAACTTCTGCCAACTCCAGGGTGTGATTCATCCAATTTTTGGGCTCCTGAAGCCAACTCCAGTGTATATTTGGGCTCCTGCTGCTGCTGGTGTCAACTCCTGCCAACTCCAGGGTGTGATTCATCCAATTTTTGGGCTCCTGAAGCCAACTCCAGTGTATATTTGGGCTCCTGCTGCTGCTACTGTCAACTCCTGCCAACTCCAGGGTGTGATTCATCCAATTTTTGGGCTCCTGAGGCCAACTCCAGTGTATATTTGGGCTCCTGCTGCTGCTGCTGCCAACTTCTGCCAACTCCAGGGTGTGATTCATCCAATTTTTGGGCTCCTGAGGCCAACTCCAGTGTATATTTGGGCTCCTGCTGCTGCTACTGTCAACTCCTGCCAACTCCAGGGTGTGATTCATCCAATTTTTGGGCTCCTGAGGCCAACTCCAGTGTATATTTGGGCTCCTGCTGCTGCTGCTGCCAACTTCTGCCAACTCCAGGGTGTGATTCATCCAATTTTTGGGCTCCTGAGGCCAACTCCAGTGTATATTTGGGCTCCTGCTGCTGCTGCTGCCAACTTCTGCCAACTCCAGGGTGTGATTCATCCAATTTTTGGGCTCCTGAGGCCAACTCCAGTGTATATTTGGGCTCCTGCTGCTGCTACTGTCAACTCCTGCCAACTGCAGGGTGTGATTCATCCAATTTTTGGGCTCCTGAGGCCAACTCCAGTGTATATTTGGGCTCCTGCTGCTGCTGCTGCCAACTTCTGCCAACTCCAGGGTGTGATTCATCCAATTTTTGGGCTCCTGAGGCCAACTCCAGTGTATATTTGGGCTCCTGCTGCTGCTACTGTCAACTCCTGCCAACTCCAGGGTGTGATTCATCCAATTTTTGGGCTCCTGAGGCCAACTCCAGTGTATATTTGGGCTCCTGCTGCTGCTGCTGCCAACTTCTGCCAACTCCAGGGTGTGATTCATCCAATTTTTGGGCTCCTGAGGCCAACTCCAGTGTATATTTGGGCTCCTGCTGCTGCTGCTGCCAACTTCTGCCAACTCCAGGGTGTGATTCATCCAATTTTTGGGCTCCTGAGGCCAACTCCAGTGTATATTTGGGCTCCTGCTGCTGCTACTGTCAACTCCTGCCAACTCCAGGGTGTGATTCATCCAATTTTTGGGCTCCTGAGGCCAACTCCAGTGTATATTTGGGCTCCTGCTGCTGCTGCTGCCAACTTCTGCCAACTCCAGGGTGTGATTCATCCAATTTTTGGGCTCCTGAGGCCAACTCCAGTGTATATTTGGGCTCCTGCTGCTGCTACTGTCAACTCCTGCCAACTCCAGGGTGTGATTCATCCAATTTTTGGGCTCCTGAGGCCAACTCCAGTGTATATTTGGGCTCCTGCTGCTGCTGCTGCCAACTTCTGCCAACTCCAGGGTGTGATTCATCCAATTTTTGGGCTCCTGAAGCCAACTCCAGTGTATATTTGGGCTCCTGCTGCTGCTGCTGCTGCCAACTTCTGCCAACTCCAGGGTGTGATTCATCCAATTTTTGGGCTCCTGAGGCCAACTCCAGTGTATATTTGGGCTCCTTCTGCCCCTCATAGTGATGCCACTTCAACTCTCTGCAATTGTGCCGCTCTGCGATTCTATTAGCGATGCCTCTGATCTGCATGTGATATTTCTTCAAAGTATTATTTAACTAACCCAGCACGCATCCTGTGCGTGTTACAGCAAGGCTGAATGGTTTACAACCCTATTGAGGCTGTAGGAGGCTCAGAAATAGCCGTTTTTAATAGCGATTCGTCGCGAATTTATTCGGGTCGAAACGATTTTTGTCGGAAAATTCGGCGAATCAGTCGAATCGAATTTTTCAAAAGTTCGCTCATCTCTAATCACAATGCACAGTAGCCATGACAGATGGGCCGATAGAAACCTAGTTAAATAAATTAAAATGTAATTATTGAATAGGGAGAGGAACTTCAAACCCCACTGACAACAACTGTTGATATTTTATCATCCACCCTATTACAATTACAGACTGATATGCTTACAGTGATAAAAAAAAATGGTCAGAAATTATTTTGGGTAGCTTCTATCGCTCACCTGGCTAAAGATATCTAGGAAGCTCAAAATCAGGTAGTATTACAGCAATTACTTTATGTTTTTGATCTGCAACACATTAATTAGTCAGCTTTACCAAGTGCATATGTTGTGCATGGTTAAGAAGGTACCTACAAACACCATTGTTCAGTCTGCCTCCAAAAGGGGACCCTGTTCTTGTGCAGGTTACTAAGCCAAAAAAGAAAAAGAGCTTAAGAGTGACAGAAGGCGATTTTGGGGTGGTGAGTGGTTCTGCTTTAATAGGTAGAGCTACACATGAAGCATATACAAACCAAATAGACAACTAGCAGTTCTGAATATTATTTAATTTTATTTAAGTTTAAACTTTAGACCCTGATTAGCAACTTCACCTGAGAGAGAAACAAGATGGAATATACTCTAGATCCCTTTGTAACAAAAGTCCTATTTGTATTGCCTTCTAAATGCTGTCAGTTGCCTTACTTTATTGTTTAAACCTAATCTATTTTTGCCTTGGTGTGATCACATATTGAAATAATTCTGTATTCAGTACTTTGTGCTAAATGCAAGTCAGAGGGCTGGTCTCCTTTTTGCTGGCATAGTGAGGATAACTCCCATAGAACACAATGGAAATGTTATGAAGTATATTTTGCATTTAATGGAGACCCTGGCCTGCCAATCCCAGAGGACTGAGATGCCATCTGCTGGCACCAGGACATGGCATGCCAATACTCTGACCAATTACACACACCCCCTCTTGTGCACAAGGGTGCAAAAGAGCCGTGTGGCAGATCAGGTGAAGTTCAGGTTCAATACGTTTTGTCCAACTTGCTGCCAAAGTTCAGGTCTGGGGCCCCGAATCCAAACCCGACTTCAATTGAAGTCAATGGGGACCTGAACTTGGGGGCCCAAAAATGGCTGTAAAATAGGGCCAGCAAGTGCTAGAGGGCTGAAAATCAAGGGGGAAAACCTGTGTGATTGTCCTGCACAAAATTAGCTAGAGAAATAATCACAAAAAACTAAAAAAAATAAGGAAATATACCAAATAATAAATGCATCAATCAATATATGCATAAATGAATAAATATTCATAACAACCTGTGTTGGAGGATGAGGACAGGGCCAGCAGGTCATCGGAGGATATTTACGATGATGATGGAGCCCAAGTGCCGACTACTGTGGTTTTAGCAATTTGGAGGCTGTGAAGGAGGGTAGCGGGGAGGAGTGGGTGGAAGACAATCAAGGGGAGATGATGAAGTCCTAGACCCAACGTAGACTGAAGGCAATCAGATTTCGGCAGAAGAGGTGGTGGCCACACAGCCCCAGGCAGTCAGCACAAGACAGGGAAGGGTGCCCAGCATGAGCTGTCAGCCTGTTGCTACTACTTTAGCATCAATGCTTTTATCATCTTTGCAATTCCAATCTAATAGCAAAAGCAAACTAATGCATTTAGATCCGCTTTGATATGCACTCTTTGGTGCATTCAATAATTCCCCCAATAAAACTTTTGTTTAAACCTTCCAAGTTTATTATATCAATTTACATCTCATGGAAATGAAAACAAAGACTAACATAGCGCACAACTATAAAAATAAGCACACTTCAGCTACATCTTTAGATTATGCTCACTAGAGATCGATGGGTTAAAGCGCTTTGTCAAACCATAGGCAGGAGGGAACTCTTCTTATTGAACTTGAAACTCCCTCTCGCACGTGCACCCCCAACCTATTTCCCGGCTGCTGGAGCCGACAATGCTCGTAACTAAATAGCAGGGGGAAATAGTGAAAGTTAAAACTCCATCTCATGCTGCCATATGCCGCTTCAGACGTGTTTAGTCTGTATGACATGTTCACTGGGTGGTATACGGAAGGCAGCAGATCAGTTAAGAAGGGACGTTACAACACACACCCAATAGTAAGAAGGAAGGTAGGCTGGAAACTCCACACACTTTCAACACTATAAAAGCAGCGCTACAAATGTAACAAATAATGATCCAGCAATTTATATCACACACTTGTAAAGTCCAGCGCAGGAGTCCAGAGACTGTATCAGAGCAGTCTAGGAATATGTAACAACAAGGCTATATATAGTAACATAGCATGACTCCGCGGGATTGAACGCAATAACTAAATCTTGTATCTTTAATCTTTATGACTCCAATGAAAAAAACGTCACCAACGGTGCTCTTAAAACAGGCAGTGTATCCCAACACCAGACCTTTAAATACACGTACCAGAAAACTTCTTTGGGTATAGCATGTCACTTTCAAGCGCTCTCCACAGAATGGTTTCCTTTTATAATAATATCTTCCCCAAACAAACCTCCGTGAATGATTGTCTCATAAATGTCATTAGAAAGGGAGTAAAACAGAAACAATGCACATAGCGTAACTCTGTTTTAAAAATGAAATGCATAGGATTTTATTGTGCTGAGGGGAAAGCGTTGCCTTTCAATTCTCCTCGCTCCGAACTCCAAAGGAACTCCAAAGGAACTTTAAACGCCGCACTCCCCCGGCCGTGGGAGACGCAGCTGAGCTCCGGCGCGCGCAGCTATCTCCAGAGAGGACGTCTGACGATGTGGTGAGGCCACGCCCAACGCGTTTCGTCTCTACGGACTTTGTCATAGGCTGCGGGCCCACCACATCGTCACTAATTTATTCACCTCACTTGGTGACGTCAACATCACAGTTAACCTTATCCTATCCAAGGCTTTAGATTATACCATGGTATTCAATCGGCTATATTATATGCTCCAACTACGCCGAATCTAATAGAGGAAAATAATATTTATATTTTCACTTTTAAAAGAGAAGTAAAAGGCAACGCTAACATTAGCTTAACATATATTAAAAATATACTATTATACTCATTATTATTGTTAACTATTATGGTATAACGATATTTAAATCCCTACAACAATTTAAATGACATATACTTATAATTATACAATCACAGCCAGAATAAACATTTAAAAGCTAATATAAAAAGAAAATTTATATATATAAAAAAAGATTTTTTATTATTATATAAAACAGTTCATATAGAAAAGGGGAATTAATGTCTACCTATAAAACAATTTATGTCAAATTCGATATTTAATCCATATGGGGTCAATGTCTTCATTTTAAAAATCCATTCTGATTCCTTTTGAGAAAGGAGTCTCAAAATATTTCCTCCTTTTAAACCAAGCTTAACATTTTCTACACCCAGGAATTTTATCCCCGTTGGATCACAGCCATGTACTAACTTAAAATGGGCTGACACACTGTGTGTCTCTACACCTTTCTTAATATTGTACAGATGTTCCCTTATTCTAGTTTTAAGTGCCCTGCCCGTCCTTCCTATGTACTGTAAACCACACGGGCATTCCAGTAGGTAAACTACATTCACACTATTGCACGTTATAAATTGGTTCACTTTAGATTTTTCCCGGTATTTTTTTATATAAATTCCTTATACACACGGGGTGTATTTTCAGCAGAAATCTTACAAGCCATACATTTTTTACATCTATAGAACCCCGAAAGGTCCTTAATAGTGCCCACCATTTTACTCTGTCTCGGTCTCACATAACTCCTTACCAATTTTGTCGCTAGTGTAGGGGGTCTTCTATAAATCACCTTTGGTTTATCCGGTAAGGCTGGTCCCAATATATCATCATCTTTAAGTATGTGCCAATTTTTTTCCAACACTTTTTTTTAGGAGTCTGTGGTTCTTTCCAAATTGGGTAATAAAAGCAAACTCCGCTGGGTTTGTTCTCCCAAACTTTTTTCTGCCTATTCCATCTATCATCTTCTTTCTATCCATTTTTCCTACCTCATTAATTACTCTCTTTATCTCTGATTTATCATACCCCTTATTTATAAACCGCACTCCAATAATATCAGCTTGTATTTTATAATCATCATCCTCCTTACAATTCCGCCTAACCCTAATCATTTGACCCTTTGGAATATTCCTAAGCCAATTAGGGTGATGGCAGCTAGACATTGGTACGTAAGCATTTCTGTCCGTCTCTTTAAAAAACGTTTTAGTAACCAATTCTCCACCCTTTTTCCTAATTTCGAGGTCTAAAAAGTGTACCATCTCTGTACTTTTTTCAAACGTGAAAGATAATCCCCAATCATTTTGATTAATAAAATTAAAAAACTCTAAAAATGATTGTTCATCGCCTTCCCAAATGATGAGGCAGTCATCAATATAGCGCCTCCAAAACTTAAGGCCCTTATGTTGTTTATCAAAAATATACATGGATTCCCATAAACCCATAAAAAGGTTGGCAAGACTGGGGGCAAACTTCGCCCCCATCGCCACTCAGAACCAAGATGGCGTTATGAGGGACCGTTCCTTTCCACCATCCAGAATCTTGAATGTTAAGGAAAGAGGTATTAGTAGAAAAGATAATTATCATAATATACCAAAGAGGATACCACCTACCCCTCCAAGAAAAAGAGCTCATGTACCATTTATAAGTAGCCCACCTTATTTGAAAAATCGTTTTGCCCCTCTGAGTGAGCTTACTCCAAGGCCACAGAGGGAAAATATTATACAAGATGATTATGTAAAGATGGATTCTTTAAGAGCAAGGAGAGAATCCCCTTTTACGGTGAGAGAAGGTCTCCAACGGAAAAAGTATGGAATAATGAGTCACCGAGGTCTAGGGGGAAGAGAGAAAACCCCGGAATGGGAGAACAAACTGGAGAAAGGAAAAATGACAAAAAGGAGGATAGAAAGAGAGGAGGACGAGGAGGTAGAAAACATAAGAAAACATAGAAGGTTTTAGATAATTATGGGAGAGGAATTTTTAACCTTAGTAAAAAAGCATTAAGTGAAGATGAATTGCTAGTTCTTGATAAAGGTTTAAAATTCGCCCCGGAGACAAATTTGGATCCATTTAGGGTCTTTGTTGATTGTAATTTGTTCTTTAGGAAATTGAACATCAAAAGGTTTTTCCTTAATAGAAAGGAGGTTATTAGGACAGATATAGGACAAGAAATTACTTTTAAACAGACAGACTGTAAAAAGCCAACCACTTTCAACCCCCTCCAACCTGGGGCTTCTTATGTGGAAAGTTTAAAAAAAAATAGTTCTTAGAGATTTGAAAAATAAACTGCCCGCCGAAAGAAAAAAAGGGAAAGACAAAGGGCTTATTAGGAACAAGAAATTTGAGAGAGGCCTAAGATCTCTACAGGAGGATGAGACTAGATTGATAAAACAGGCTGATAAGGGGGGTGGGATAGTAGTGCAGGATTTGGAGGATTATGATGCTCAAATGTGGAAGCTGTTGGAAGATACAGATACGTATAAGAAATTAGATGGTGACCCCATAAAACGTTATATGGGAGATCTTGAAGAGATTCTAGGGAGAGGGTTAGTTTATGGAATCATGAATAAGAAAGAAGTGGAGTTCTGTAGGGCTAGCCATCCTAGAACACCAACATTATATGGGCTGCCTAAAATTCATAAGGACGTATGTAACCCTCCCCATCGTCCAATAATAAGTGGCATCGGTTCCATTAGTAGCAATCTTGGAAAATATTTGGACTCTTTCCTGCAACCTTCAGTAAATAAATTACCATCGTTCCTAAGGGATAGCCAACAGGTATTACAACTAATTACAGATCTTAATGTGGGAGACTCTACTCTCTTAGTAACAATTGATGTAGTGTCTCTTTACACGAACATTCCGCATGAAAAGGGACTTCTTGCCTTGAGACATTTTCTTATGAAGTCATCTGACCTAATTATGGCCCAAGTTGAATTTCTTATTGATTGCTTCCATTTTGTTTTAACCCATAATTATTTTTGGTTTGGGGGTGAGTATTTTCTACAGGTAAAGGGAGTGGCGATGGGGGCGAAGTTTGCCCCCAGTCTTGCCAACCTTTTTATCATAAAAGATAAGAAGTCTGCCTATAAGAAGTATAAAGTAAGTGGAAGTGTAGCTGACAGAGAGGCGTATAAAATTAAGCAGAGGGAAGCAAAACTGATTATAAGGACTGCTAAAGGGCAAAAAGAGGAAGAAATGGCCAAATCTATGAAGAGGGGAGATAAAACCTTTTTCCGATATATTGGTGACAGAAAGAAGAAAAACAATGCAGTCTCAAGAATTAGAAATAGGGAAAATAAATATATTGACGGAGATAAGGCTGTGGCTGACCATCTGAATAGCTACTTTTGTTCGGTATTTTCAGATAGTAGCAGGCATGGCCATAGTACAGCATCCCGCTGGGAGGGCACAGCTCCGGAGTTTCTGGAGGCTGATGTCCTATCCGAGCTGGCACATCTAAAGGTAAGTAAGGCGATGGGTCCAGATGGAATCCACCCCACAGTTCTAAGGGAACTTAGGTTTGTGATTGCAGCCCCTGACTGATTTACTTAACCATTCCCTTTCAACTGGTGAGGTTCCAGATGATTGGAGAATGGCCAATGTCGTACCAATCCATAAAAAGGGGAGTAGAGAAGAAGCCAGTAACTACAGGCCAGTTAGTTTAACATCTATAGTGGTCAAATTAATGGAAACACTCTTAAAAAAACAGATAATTTCCCATCTAAAAATTAATGACCTATTGGACCAAAAACAGCACGACTTTACTGAGGGCAGATCATGTCAGACCAATCTTATTGATTTCTTTGACAATGTCACTAAAGTGTTAGATGAAGTTGGTGCTGTGGATATCGTCTAGCTGGATTTTAGCAAAGCCTTTGACACTGTACCACATAAGGAGCTCATAGATAAGTTATTGAAGGTAGTACTCAATCCCTGGATAGTTCAGTGGATTTCCAGTTGGCTGAGGGATTGGTATCAGAGTGTTGTTGTAAATGGTGTGCAATCTGAACAAAGGCAAGTTACAAGTGGTGTGCCGCAAGGCTCTGTCCTGGGCCCCATTCTTTTTAATATATTTGTAAGTGACATAGGAGAAGGCTTGGTAGGAAAAGTTTGTCTGTTTGCTGATGATACAAAGGTTAGTAATAGGGTGGATATTCCTGGAGGTGTCTGCAACATGGAAAATGATTTAGCTTTACTGGATAGATGGTCAAAACTGTGGAAACTAGAGTTTAATGTCTCTAAATGTAAAATCATGCACTTGGGTAGAAGGAATCCCTGCTCTGAGTACCGTATGGGCAGTACTGTGTTAGCCAGGACCTCGGAGGAGAGAGATTTAGGGGTAGTGATTACTGATAGCTGCAAGATGAGTGGACAGTGTAGCCAGGCAGTGGGAAAAGCAAGCAGGATGCTCGTCTGCATAGCTCGAGGCATCACCAGTAGGAAGAGGGAGGTTGTGATGCCGCTGTATAGAGCCCTGGTGAGGCCACAGCTAGAATACTGTGTGCAGTTCTGGAGACCTTACCTGCAAAAAGACATTATTCAAATAGAACTGGTCCAAAGGCGGGCAACAAAAATGGTGGAAGGACTTAAACTTAAAACTTATCAGGAGAGACTTAAAGAACTTAATTTGTACAGTCTGGAGGAAAGAAGGGAGAGGGGGGACATGATTGAGACCTTTAAATATGTGAAAGGATTGAATAAGGTTCAGGAGGGAAGTGTTTTTAAGAAGAAGCTTAATGATAGAACAAGGGGGCACAACCTGAAGCTAGTCGGGGGGGAGATCAGGAGCAATGTTAGAAAATATTATTTTACAGAAAGAGTAGTAGATGCTTGGAACAAACTTCCAGCAGAGGTAGTTGAAAAATCATCAGTCACTGAATTTAAACATGCCTGGGATAAGCACACATCTATCCTAAGATAAAGAGTACATACAGTATACACATAAGGGCAGACTAGATGGACCGTATGGTCTCCTTCTGCCGTCAACCTTCTATGTTTCTATGTTTCTATGTTTATGGGAATCCATGTATATTTATGATAAACAACATAAGGGCCTTAAGTTTTGGAGGCGCTATATTGATGACTGCCTCGTCATTTGGGAAGGCGATGAACAATCCTTTTTAGAGTGTTTTAATTTTATTAATCAAAATGATTGGGGATTATCTTTCACGTTTGAAAAAAGTACAGAGATGGTACACTTTTTAGACCTCGAAATTAGGAAAAAGGGTGGAGAATTGGTTACTAAAACGTTTTTTAACAAGACGGACAAAAATGCTTACGTACCAATGTCTAGCTGCCATCACCCTAATTGGCTTAGGAATATTCCAAAGGGTCAAATGATTAGGGTTAGGCGGAATTGTAAGGAGGATGGTGATTATAAAATACAAGCTGATATTATTGGAGAGCGGTTTATAAATAAGGGGTATGATAAATCAGAGATAAAGAGAGTAATTAATGAGGTAGGAAAAATGGATAGAAAGAAGATGATAGATGGAATAGGCAGAAAAAAAGTTTGGGAGAAAAACCCAGCGGAGTTTGCATTTATTACCAATTTGGAAAGAACCACAGACTCCTAAAAAATGTGTTGGAAAAAAATTGGCACATACTTAAAAATGATGATATATTGGGACCAGCCTTACCGGATAAACCAAAGATGATTTATAGAAGACCCCCTACACTAGCGACAAAATTGGTAAGGAGTTATGTGAGACAGAGACAGAGTAAAATGGTGGGCACTATTAAGGACCTTTCGGGGTTCTATAGATGTAAAAAATGTATGGCTTGTAAGATTTCTGCTGAAAATACACCCCGTGTGTATAAGGAATTTATATAAAAAAATACCGGGAAAAATCTAAAGTGAACCAATTTATAACGTGCAATAGTGTGAATGTAGTTTACCTACTGGAATGCCCGTGTGGTTTACAGTACATAGGAAGGACGGGCAGGGCACTTAAAACTAGAATAAGGGAACATCTGTACAATATTAAGAAAGGTGTAGAGACACACAGTATGTCAGCCCATTTTAAGTTAGTACATGGCTGTGATCCAACGGGGATAAAATTCCTGGGTGTAGAAAATGTTAAGCTTGGTTTGAAAGGAGGAAATATTTTCTCAAAAGGAATCAGAATGGATTTTTAAAATGAAGACATTGACCCCATATGGATTAAATATCGAATTTGACATAAATTGTTTTATAGGTAGACATTAATTCCCCTTTTCTATATGAACTGTTTTATATAATAATAAAAAATCTTTTTTTATATATATAAATTTTCTTTTTATATTAGCTTTTAAATGTTTATTCTGGCTGTGATTGTATAATTATAAGTATATGTCATTTAAATTGTTGTTGTAGGGATTTAAATATCGTTATACCATAATAGTTAACAATAATAATGAGTATAATAGTATATTTTTAATATATGTTAAGCTAATGTTAGCGTTGCCTTTTACTTCTCTTTTAAAAGTGAAAATATAAATATTATTTTCCTCTATTAGATTCGGCATATAATATAGCCGATTGAATACCATGGTATAATCTAAAGCCTTGGATAGGATAAGGTTAACTGTGATGTTGACGTCACCAAGTGAGGTGAATAAATTAGTGACGATGGGTGGGCCCGCAGCCTATGACAAAGTCCGTAGAGACGAAACGTGTTGGGCGTGGCCTCACCACATCGTCAGACGTCCTCTCTGGTGATAGCTGCGCGCGCCGGAGCTCAGCTGCGTCTCCCACGGCCGGGGGAGCGCGGCGTTTAAAGTTCCTTTGGAGTTCGGAGCGAGGAGAATTGAAAGGCAACGCTTTCCCCTCAGCTTTTGTTTTACTGCCTGGATGTTGATACCTACGCTATAATCTGCTATGTGGTAAGCACAATAAAATCCTATGCATTTCATTTTTAAAACGGAGTTACGCTATGTGCATTGTTTCTGTTCTACTCCCTTTCTAATGATATTTATGAGACAATCATTCACGGAGGTTTGTTTGGGGAAGATATTATTATAAAAGGAAACCATTCTGTGGAGAGCGCTTGAAAGTGACATGCTATACCCAAAGAAGTTTTCTGGTACGTGTATTTAAAGGTCTGGTGTTGGGATACACTGCCTGTTTTAAGAGCACCGTTGGTGAGGTTTTTTTCATTGGAGTCATAAAGATTAAAGATACAAGATTTAGTTATTGAGTTCAATCCCGCGGAGTCATGCTATGTTACTATTAGGGATGAGCAAATCGATCCGGACGAACCCGGATTCGATCCTAATTTCATGAAAAATTCGATTCGGATCGAATCCGAATTTCCCCGTGCTTCGATCACTCGAAGTTTTCCTTTAACATCCATTCATTTACATTACAGGCATTCTAAGATGGCGGACGGGACATGTCCAGACATCTACCCCGCTCCAGTGCATGCTGGGGCAGTCACATGCAGCCTATCAGCAGCCAGCAAGCCCGGTGACGTCACAGCGCTATTTAAGGCGGCGGACATCTTGCTTTTCCTCATTTCTCTATTGCATTCGTGAGAGACAGGACGCTGCTGTAGTCAGGGAGAGACAGTTAGAGAGACAGGGACAGACAGGGACAGGCAGGAGACAGGCAGGAGACAGGCAGGAGACAGGCAGGAAGTCAGCGAGAAGCAGGGAAAGTTAGGAAAAATCGGAGGCAGTCACAGGGAGATTTTTTTTTTTTTCATCCAGCCTGAGTGTTACTCGTTTTCAGGCTGCTTATACACTTACTGTGCTTATATACTGAACTGATCTCAAGTCTGCTGTGGGAACATTACCATTTTGTAAAATCTCATTAGCCTCTGTATTTACTGTAAGCTGCACAGTTATTTAAAGTAATTTGGCCTGTATGAGCCTGCTTACACACTGTTGCTGTGTGCATATATACTGATCTCAAGTCTGCTTGGGGCATCCCATTCTGTAACATACCATTAGCCTCTGTATTTACTGTAAGCTGCACAGTTATTTAAAGTAATTTGGCCTGTATGAGCCTGCTTACACACTGTTGCTGTGTGCATATATACTGATCTCAAGTCTGCTTGGGGCATCCCATTCTGTAACATACCATTAGCCTCTGTATTTACTGTAAGCTGCACAGTTATTTAAAGTAATTTGGCCTGTATGAGCCTGCTTACACACTGTTGCTGTGTGCATATATACTGATCTCAAGTCTGCTTGGGGCATCCCATTCTATAACATACCATTAGCCTCTGTATCTACTGTAAGCTGCACAGTTATTTAAAGTAATTTGGCCTGTATGAGCCTGCTTACACACTGTTGCTGTGTGCATATATACTGATCTCAAGTCTGCTTGGGGCATCCCATTCTGTAACATACCATTAGCCTCTGTATTTACTGTAAGCTGCACAGTTATTTAAAGTAATTTGGCCTGTATGAGCCTGCTTACACACTGTTGCTCTGTGCATATATACTGATCTCAAGTCTGCTTGGGGCATCCCATTCTGTAACATACCATTAGCCTCTGTATTTACTGTAAGCTGCACAGTTATTTAAAGTAATTTGGCCTGTATGAGCCTGCTTACACACTGTTGCTGTGTGCATATATACTGATCTCAAGTCTGCTTGGGGCATCCCATTCTGTAACATACCATTAGCCTCTGTATTTACTGTAAGCTGCACAGTTATTTAAAGTAATTTGGCCTGTATGAGCCTGCTTACACACTGTTGCTGTGTGCATATATACTGATCTCAAGTCTGCTTGGGGCATCCCATTCTGTAACATACCATTAGCCTCTGTATTTTCTGTAAGCTGCACAGTTATTTAAAGTAATTTGGCCTGTATGAGCCTGCTTACACACTGTTGCTGTGTGCATATATACTGATCTCAAGTCTGCTTGGGGCATCCCATTCTGTAACATCACATTACCCTTTGTATTTACTGTAAGCTGCACAGTTATTTAAAGTAATTTGGCCTGTATGAGCCTGCTTACACACTGTTGCTCTGTGCATATATACTGATCTCAAGTCTGCTTGGGGCATCCCATTCTGTAACATACCATTAGCCTCTGTATTTACTGTAAGCTGCACAGTTATTTAAAGTAATTTGGCCTGTATGAGCCTGCTTACACACTGCTGCTGTGTGCATATATACTGATCTCAAGTCTGCTTGGGGCATCCCATTCTGTAACATACCATTAGCCTCTGTATTTACTGTAAGCTGCACAGTTATTTAAAGTAATTTGGCCTGTATGAGCCTGCTTACACACTGTTGCTGTGTGCATATATACTGATCTCAAGTCTGCTTGGGGCGTCCCATTCTGTAACATCACATTAGCCTCTGTATTTACTGTAAGCTGCACAGTTATTTAAAGTAATTTGGCCTGTATGAGCCTGCTTGCACACTGTTGCTGTGTGCATATATACTGATCTCAAGTCTGCTTGGGGCATCCCATTCTGTAACATACCATTAGCCTCTGTATTTACTGTAAGCTGCACAGTTATTTAAAGTAATTTGGCCTGTATGAGCCTGCTTACACACTGTTGCTGTATGCATATATACTGATCTCAACTCTGCTTGGGGCATCCCATTCTGTAACATACCATTAGCCTCTGTATTTACTGTAAGCTGCACAGTTATTTAAAGTAATTTGGCCTGTATGAGCCTGCTTACACACTGTTGCTGTGTGCATATATACTGATCTCAAGTCTGCTTGGGGCTTCCCATTCTGTAACATACCATTAGCCTCCGTATTTACTGTAAGCTGCACAGTTATTTAAAGTAATTTGGCCTGTATGAGCCTGCTTACACACTGTTGCTGTGTGCATATATACTGATCTCAAGTCTGCTTGGGGCATCCCATTCTGTAACATACCATTAGCCTCTGTATTTACTGTAAGCTGCACAGTTATTTAAAGTAATTTGGCCTGTATGAGCCTGCTTACACACTGTTGCTGTGTGCATATATACTGATCTCAAGTCTGCTTGGGGCATCCCATTCTGTAACATCACATTACCCTCTGTATTTACTGTAAGCTGCACAGTTATTTAAAGTAATTTGGCCTGTATGAGCCTGCTTACACACTGTTGCTCTGTGCATATATACTGATCTCAAGTCTGCTTGGGGCATCCCATTCTGTAACATACCATTAGCCTCTGTATCTACTGTAAGCTGCACAGTTATTTAAAGTAATTTGGCCTGTATGAGCCTGCTTACACACTGTTGCTCTGTGCATATATACTGATCTCAATTCTGCTTGGGGCATCCCATTCTGTAACATACCATTAGCCTCTGTATTTACTGTAAGCTGCACAGTTATTTAAAGTAATTTGGCCTGTATGAGCCTGCTTACACACTGTTGCTGTGTGCATATATACTGATCTCAAGTCTGCTTGGGGCATCCCATTCTGTAACATACCATTAGCCTCTGTATTTACTGTAAGCTGCACAGTTATTTAAAGTAATTTGGCCTGTATGAGCCTGCTTACACACTGTTGCTGTGTGCATATATACTGATCTCAAGTCTGCTTGGGGCGTCCCATTCTGTAACATCACATTAGCCTCTGTATTTACTGTAAGCTGCACAGTTATTTAAAGTAATTTGGCCTGTATGAGCCTGCTTGCACACTGTTGCTGTGTGCATATATACTGATCTCAAGTCTGCTTGGGGCATCCCATTCTGTAACATACCATTAGCCTCTGTATTTACTGTAAGCTGCACAGTTATTTAAAGTAATTTGGCCTGTATGAGCCTGCTTACACACTGTTGCTGTATGCATATATACTGATCTCAACTCTGCTTGGGGCATTCCATTCTGTAACATACTATTAGCCTCTGTATTTACTGTAAGCTGCACAGTTATTTAAAGTAATTTGGCCTGTATGAGCCTGCTTACACACTGTTGCTGTGTGCATATATACTGATCTCAAGTCTGCTTGGGGCTTCCCATTCGGTAACATACCATTAGCCTCTGTATTTACTGTAAGCTGCACAGTTATTTAAAGTAATTTGGCCTGTATGAGCCTGCTTGCACACTGTTGCTGTGTGCATAAATACTGATCTCAAGTCTGCTTGGGGCATCCCATTCTGTAACATACCATTAGCCTCTGTATTTACTGTAAGCTGCACAGTTATTTAAAGTAATTTGGCCTGTATGAGCCTGCTTACACACTGTTGCTGTGTGCATATATACTGATCTCAAGTCTGCTTGGGGCATCCCATTCTGTAACATACCATTAGCCTTTGTATTTACTGTAAGCTGCACAGTTATTTAAAGTAATTTGGCCTGTATGAGCCTGCTTACACACTGTTGCTGTGTGCATATATACTGATCTCAAGTCTGCTTGGGGCATCCCATTCTGTAACATACCATTAGCCTCTGTATTTACTGTAAGCTGCACAGTTATTTAAAGTAATTTGGCCTGTATGAGCCTGCTTACACACTGTTGCTCTGTGCATATATACTGATCTCAATTCTGCTTGGGGCATCCCATTCTGTAACATACCATTAGCCTCTGTATTTACTGTAAGCTGCACAGTTATTTAAAGTAATTTGGCCTGTATGAGCCTGCTTACACACTTTTGCTATGTGCATATATACTGATCTCAAGTCTGCTTGGGGCTTCCCATTCTGTAACATACCATTAGCCTCTGTATTTACTGTAAGCTGCACAGTTATTTAAAGTAATTTGGCCTGTATGAGCCTGCTTACACACTGTTGCTGTGTGCATATATACTGATCTCAAGTCTGCTTGGGGCATTCCATTCTGTAACATACCATTAGCCTCTGTATTTACTGTAAGCTGCACAGTTATTTAAAGTAATTTGGCCTGTATGAGCCTGCTTACACACTGTTGCTGTGTGCATATATACTGATCTCAAGTCTGCTTGGGGCATCCCATTCTGTAACATCACATTAGCCTCTGTATTTACTGTAAGCTGCACAGTTATTTAAAGTAATTTGGCCTGTATGAGCCTGCTTGCACACTGTTGCTGTGTGCATATATACTGATCTCAAGTCTGCTTGGGGCATCCCATTCTGTAACATACCATTAGCCTCTGTATTTACTGTAAGCTGCACAGTTATTTAAAGTAATTTGGCCTGTATGAGCCTGCTTACACACTGTTGCTGTGTGCATATATACTGATCTCAATTCTGCTTGGGGCATCCCATTCTGTAACATACCATTAGCCTCTGTATTTACTGTAAGCTGCACAGTTATTTAAAGTAATTTGGCCTGTATGAGCCTGCTTACACACTGTTGCTGTGTGCATATATACTGATCTCAAGTCTGCTTGGGGCATCCCATTCTGTAACATACCATTAGCCTCTGTATTTACTGTAAGCTGCACAGTTATTTAAAGTAATTTGGCCTGTATGAGCCTGCTTACACACTGTTGCTGTGTGCATATATACTGATCTCAATTCTGCTTGGGGCATCCCATTCTGTAACATACCATTAGCCTCTGTATTTACTGTAAGCTGCACAGTTATTTAAAGTAATTTGGCCTGTATGAGCCTGCTTACACACTATTGCTCTGTGCATATATACTGATCTCAATTCTGCTTGGGGCATCCCATTCTGTAACATACCATTAGCCTCTGTATTTACTGTAAGCTGCACAGTTATTTAAAGTAATTTGGCCTGTATGAGCCTGCTTACACACTATTGCTCTGTGCATATATACTGATCTCAATTCTGCTTGGGGCATCCCATTCTGTAACATACCATTAGCCTCTGTATTTACTGTAAGCTGCACAGTTATTTAAAGTAATTTGGCCTGTATGAGCCTGCTTACACACTGTTGCTGTGTGCATATATACTGATCTCAAGTCAGCTTGGGGCATCCCATTCTGTAACATACCATTAGCCTCTGTATTTACTGTAAGCTGCACAGTTATTTAAAGTAATTTGGCCTGTATGAGCCTGCTTACACACTGTTGCTGTGTGCATATATACTGATCTCAAGTCTGCTTGTGGCATCCCATTCTGTAACATATCATTAGCCTCTGTATTTACTGTAAGCTGCACAGTTATTTAAAGTAATTTGGCCTGTTTGAGCCTGCTTAGACACTGTTGCTGTGCATATATACTGATCTCAGGTCTGCTGTGGGGGCATCCCATTTGTTTTTGACTGCTTTTAATAAACCAGGCCGCAGGGCACCTCAAAACTGCACATTGAACCCTATCTGTTTATACTAAATAAGGAAATACATAAAAATGTCAGGCAGACAAGTGCCAGGATGTTCAAAGAGGAGTGACAGAGGCCAAGATTCAGCAGGCAGAGGTCGCAGCAGACTAGGGGCGAGTGGCAGCAGGAGTCACGGTGAGAGACCTGGTCTGCCAGTATCTGCTAGCGGTCGTGTCTCCACCAGTAACGCATCTGCCGTGGTAGATTGGTTAACGCGCTCATCAACAACATCATCACAACTTACGTATGAGACCCCCAGTCTAGGGTCGGTAGGTTCCTCTGACACAACCCTGAGTTGGCATGCCCCGAGAGCAGTCCCTGTCCTCCCATTGCCTCTGTCCTACGCCGTTCCCTCCCCCAGCGACGTATCCTATGCTTTGGGTTCAGCTCCACTCTTTAGTGAGGAGGACGATCAGAAAGAGGACAGTCAGCAGCTACTGCCCAGCCAAGAAATGGAGGTGGCATCTTTAGCTAGGCAGACAAATAGTGATGTGGACAGTGTCGTGGGTGCTGCGAGCGTTCCAGCTCCTGTGCCAGACACTGTTGACGAATCCACGAACATCAGTGACGTACAGCCACAACTCGTTGATAATGATGATGACGATGAAGCCGATCGCACTTGGGAGCCGGGTGATGAAGGGGCTTTATCGTCATCATCAGGAGAAGAGGGGCGCAGGTTGCCCCGGAGTCAGCAGCTCAGGCAGCAAGGTGTTAGCAGCATGGTTGGCAGGCAGCATGGGGGCACAATTGTAAAGCCTGGAGCCAAACGGGGCCGGGGAAGAGCACCTTCTGCGTGGCAGGCTACCTTATCGGGAGGTAGTGGGGCAGGGGTTACTGGAGTTGGCGACAATAGCAGCGAATCAGTGAGGCCTGTTGGTGGGAAAAGTAGCTACTCGGCAGTGTGGCAGTTTTTCCTGAAGCATCCGCAGGAGGGTAACATGGCCACATGCAAGATATGTAGGCAGAAGGTGAAGCGTGGCCAGGTCCCAAATGTTGGCACCATGGCCCTGCGTCAACATATGATGCATCACCATAAAGCGACCTGGGAGAACCGAGGCTCCCAAGGGGTGGTCCAGTCTGCTTCCTCACCAAGTGGCATGCTGCTCCCAATTTCTGCCAGCCAAGGCTCCAGCACCTCAGCCAAAGGCAGCTGTGCGTCATACCCATCCTCTGTCGCTCCTGCTCCTCCTCCTCCTTCTCCAAGTCATGCATCCCGCCAGCAATCCATCAGCGAAGCCATCTCCAAGAGACAGCAGTATGCGCCCACTCATCCTACGGCGCAGAAGCTGAATGTGCTCCTGTCCAAGTTGCTGGTGCTGCATTTGCTCCCTTTTCAGGTGGTGGACTCTGCACCTTTCAGAGAACTGATGGCTTGTGCCGAGCCGAGGTGGAGAGTCCCAAGCCGTCATTTCTTTGCCAAGAAGGCAGTACCAGCGCTGCACACTTTTGTTGAACAGAAGGTGGGCCAGTCCTTGAGCCTGTTGGTGTGTAGCAAAGTGCATGGCAGCGCCGACGTCTGGAGCTGTAACTACGGTCAGGGACAGTACATGTCATTTACGGCCCACTGGGTGAATGTGGTCCCTTTGCAGCAGCAGCAGCAGCAACTTGGACAGGTCACGCCGCTTCGGCCTCCGCGCTCCCTGCCCGTTAGGCCTGTGACACTGTGCGACTCGGCCTCCTCATCCTCTGCCATCTCCTCACCCTCCACTGTAGGCTCAAGTCTCAGTACCCCGCCAGTCTACCATGTGTGCAGGGCACGGAGGTGTCACGCCGAGCTTCACATGGTTTGTCTTGGCGATAGGAGACACACAGGGGATGAATTGCTTAAATTTATTCATCAGAAAATCCAAACATGGCTTACTCCAAGAAAACTTAAAATGGGAATCATGGTTACCGACAATGGGAAGAACATTTTGTCTGTGCTGCGCCAAGGAAGCCTGACCCATGCCCCCTGCATGGCTCACGTCTTCAATCTGGTTGTCAAGCGGTTTCTGAAGTGTTCCCCCCATCTGCAAGACATCCTAACAACTTCAAGGAAACTTTGCATGCACTTCAGCCACTCATACACCGCCAAACACACCCTTCTTGAGCTACAGCATCAGAACGGTATCCCCCAACATAGTCTGATTTGCGATGTTTCCACCCGTTGGAATTCCACCCTTCACATGTTGGACCAATTATATGAACAGAGAAAAGCCATCACGGATTTCCTGATGATCCAAGCGGATATGGGGACTCCCCTGTGTAACTTCAATGTCAACCAGTGGCAGCTCATACGTGATACCTGCCGTTTGCTCAGGCCCTTTGAGGAAGCCACTTTGTCAGTCGGCAGGATTACAGGATGAACGACGTGATTCCACTGCTTCATGTACTACAGCACATGTTGGAAACCATGGCTGGTCAGGGCACTGGAGACATGGCGTCTACATCTTACGGCCACATGAACCCCATTGGAGCTGAACTGGAGGAAGAAGAGGAGGAGGAGGGGCACAGTGAAGCACAGTTTAGGCTTGGCGAAATGGCTGGTTTATCTAGTCAGCGGACAGGAGAGGAGGAGCAGGAGCAGCTAGAGGGTTTTGAGGAAGGCGAGACAGAGGACCCGGACACACCGTGGCAGTATGCAGTGGAGATGGAGACAGGTAGTCCCTCCGAGTCACTTGCGCAAATGGCAGGAAGCATGCTTACGTGCTTGCGTAGTGACCCCAGAATTGTTTCCATTTGTCGGCGGGATGACTTCTGGCTGTCCACCTTATTGGACCCTCGCTTCCGGCACAAAATGGGGGCATTTTTTAAAGAGGGAGAAACTGAACTACTACAAAGACATTCTACGTAGGCAGTTGGCCGATGCCTATCTGCGCCATGGTCCATACTCTCGCAGGTCTGACTCGAGGGGACCTCTGCGCTCACCTTCCACTGCCATGGCTGCTGGGGGTGTTGGCAGGAGCAGCAGCAGCAGCAGCTCCATCAGCAGCAGCCTCAGTCTTCAGTCGCTAATGAGTAGCTTTCTACATCCGCATAGTGAGGCTACTCATGAGCAGCAGGAAGACCTGGAGCAGGACCTCAACCAGCAGGTCATGTCATACCTTGACATGACCATGCCAACACACCTTGAGGATCCGCTGGACTTCTGGGCAGCCAAACTTGATTTGTGGCCGCAACTAGCAGAGTTTGCCCTGGAAAAGCTGTCCTGCCCGGCAAGTAGCGTGCCATCTAAGCGGGTGTTTAGTGCGACGGGGGCCATAGTTACGGCGAGGAGAACTCGTCTGTCAACTAGAAATGTGGAGAGACTCACCTTTGTCAAAATGAATCAGGGATGGATCAGCCAGGATTTCCACCCACCAATGCCTGATGCATGCGACTAGATTCAGCATGGTGCCACGTTTTACACTTTCCAAATTGTGCAAAACATATTTATGTCTTTAGGCCAATTTTTGGGCTCCTGCTGATGCCAACTTCAGGGTGTGCCTTCCAACCAATTTTTGGCCTCCTGCTGATGCCAACTTCAGGGTGTGCCTTTCAGCCAATTTTTGGCCTCCTGCTGCTGCTGCTTGCAACTCCAGGGTGTGATTCATCCAATTTTTGGGCTCCTGAAGCCAACCCCAGTGTCTCTTTAAAGTAATGTTTGGGCTCCTGCTGCTCCTGCTGCTGCTGCTGCCAACTCCAGGGTGTGATTCATCCAATTTTTGGGCTCCTGCTGCCAACTCCAGTGTCTCTTTAAAGTTATGTTTGGGCTCCTGCTGCTGCTGCTGCCAACTCCAGGGTGTGATTCATCCAATTTTTGGGCTCCTGAAGCCAACCCCAGTGTCTCTTTAAAGTAATGTTTGGGCTGCTGCTGCTGCTGCTGCTGCCAACTCCAGGGTGTGATTCATCCAATTTTTGGGCTCCTGAAGCCAACCCCAGTGTCTCTTTAAAGTAATGTTTGGGCTCCTGCTGCTGCTGCCAACTTCAGGGTGTGATTCATCCAATTTTTGGGCTCCTGAAGCCAACCCCAGTGTCTCTTTAAAGTAATGTTTGGGCTCCTGCTGCTGCTGCTGCCAGCTCCAGGGTGTGATTCATCCAATTTTTGGGCTCCTGCTGCCAACCCCAGTGTCTCTTTAATGTAATGTTTGGGCTGCTGCTGCTGCTGCCAACTCCAGGGTGTGATTCATCCAATTTTTGGGCTCCTGCCGCCAACCCCAGTGTCTCTTTAAAGTAATGTTTGGGCTCCTGCTGCTCCTGCTGCTGCTGCTGCCAACTCCAGGGTGTGATTCATCCAATTTTTGGGCTCCTGCTGCCAACTCCAGTGTCTCTTTAAAGTTATGTTTGGGCTCCTGCTGCGGCTGCTGCCAACTCCAGGGTGTGATTCATCCAATTTTTGGGCTCCTGAAGCCAACCCCAGTGTCTCTTTAAAGTAATGTTTGGGCTCCTGCTGCTGCCAACTCCAGGGTGAGATTCATCCAATTTTGGGGCTCCTGCTGCCAACTCCAGTGTCTCTTTAAAGTTATGTTTGGGCTCCTGCTGCTGCTGCTGCCAACTCCAGGGTGTGATTCATCCAATTTTTGGGCTCCTGCTGCCAACTCCAGTGTCTCTTTAAAGTTATGTTTGGGCTCCTGCTGCTGCCAACTCCAGGGTGTGATTCATCCAATTTTTGGGCTCCTGAAGCCAACCCCAGTGTCTCTTTAAAGTAACGTTTGGGCTCCTGCTGCTGCTGCCAACTCCAGGGTGTGATTCATCCAATTTTTGGGCTCCTGCTGCCAACTCCAGTGTCTCTTTAAAGTTATGTTTGGGCTCCTGCTGCTGCTGCTGCCAACTCCAGGGTGTGATTCATCCAATTTTTGGGCTCCTGAAGCCAACCCCAGTGTCTCTTTAAAGTAATGTTTGGGCTGCTGCTGCTGCTGCCAACTCCAGGGTGTGATTCATCCAATTTTTGGGCTCCTGAAGCCAACCCCAGTGTCTCTTTAAAGTAATGTTTGGGCTCCTGCTGCTCCTGCTGCTGCTGCTGCCATCTCCAGGGTGTGATTCATCCATTTTTTGGGCTCCTGCTGCCAACTCCAGTGTCTCTTTAAAGTTATGTTTGGGCTCCTGCTGCGGCTGCTGCCAACTCCAGGGTGTGATTCATCCAATTTTTGGGCTCCTGAAGCCAACCCCAGTGTCTCTTTAAAGTAATGTTTGGGCTCCTGCTGCTGCCAACTCCAGGGTGAGATTCATCCAATTTTGGGGCTCCTGCTGCCAACTCCAGTGTCTCTTTAAAGTTATGTTTGGGCTCCTGCTGCTGCTGCTGCCAACTCCAGGGTGTGATTCATCCAATTTTTGGGCTCCTGCTGCCAACTCCAGTGTCTCTTTAAAGTTATGTTTGGGCTCCTGCTGCTGCCAACTCCAGGGTGTGATTCATCCAATTTTTGGGCTCCTGAAGCCAACCCCAGTGTCTCTTTAAAGTAATGTTTGGGCTCCTGCTGCTGCTGCCAACTCCAGGGTGCGATTCATCCAATTTTTGGGCTCCTGCTGCCAACTCCAGTGTCTCTTTAAAGTTATGTTTGGGCTCCTGCTGCTGCTGCTGCCAACTCCAGGGTGTGATTCATCCAATTTTTGGGCTCCTGAAGCCAACCCCAGTGTCTCTTTAAAGTAATGTTTGGGCTGCTGCTGCTGCTGCCAACTCCAGGGTGTGATTCATCCAATTTTTGGGCTCCTGAAGCCAACCCCAGTGTCTCTTTAAAGTAATATTTGGGCTCCTTCTGCTGCTGCTGCTGCCAACTTCAGGGTGTGATTCATCCAATTTTTGGGCTCCTGAAACCAACCCCAGTGTCTCTTTAAAGTAATGTTTGGGCTCCTGCTGCTGCTGCTGCTGCTGCCAGCTCCAGGGTGTGATTCATCCAATTTTTGGGCTCCTGAAGCCAACCCCAGTGTCTCTTTAATGTAATGTTTGGGCTGCTGCTGCTGCTGCCAACTCCAGGGTGTGATTCATCCAATTTTTGGGCTCCTGCCGCCAACCCCAGTGTCTCTTTAAAGTAATGTTTGGGCTCCTGCTGCTCCTGCTGCTGCTGCTGCCAACTCCAGGGTGTGATTCATCCAATTTTTGGGCTCCTGCTGCCAACTCCAGTGTCTCTTTAAAGTTATGTTTGGGCTCCTGCTGCGGCTGCTGCCAACTCCAGGGTGTGATTCATCCAATTTTTGGGCTCCTGAAGCCAACCCCAGTGTCTCTTTAAAGTAATGTTTGGGCTCCTGCTGCTGCCAACTCCAGGGTGAGATTCATCCAATTTTGGGGCTCCTGCTGCCAACTCCAGTGTCTCTTTAAAGTTATGTTTGGGCTCCTGCTGCTGCTGCTGCCAACTCCAGGGTGTGATTCATCCAATTTTTGGGCTCCTGCTGCCAACTCCAGTGTCTCTTTAAAGTTATGTTTGGGCTCCTGCTGCTGCCAACTCCAGGGTGTGATTCATCCAATTTTTGGGCTCCTGAAGCCAACCCCAGTGTCTCTTTAAAGTAATGTTTGGGCTCCTGCTGCTGCTGCCAACTCCAGGGTGTGATTCATCCAATTTTTGGGCTCCTGTTGCCAACCCCAGTGTCTCTTTAATGTAATGTTTGGGCTGCTGCTGCTGCTGCCAACTCCAGGGTGTGATTCATCCAATTTTTGGGCTCCTGCCGCCAACCCCAGTGTCTCTTTAAAGTAATGTTTGGGCTCCTGCTGCTCCTGCTGCTGCTGCTGCCAACTCCAGGGTGTGATTCATCCAATTTTTGGGCTCCTGCTGCCAACTCCAGTGTCTCTTTAAAGTTATGTTTGGGCTCCTGCTGCGGCTGCTGCCAACTCCAGGGTGTGATTCATCCAATTTTTGGGCTCCTGAAGCCAACCCCAGTGTCTCTTTAAAGTAATGTTTGGGCTCCTGCTGCTGCCAACTCCAGGGTGTGATTCATCCAATTTTTGGGCTCCTGAAGCCAACCCCAGTGTCTCTTTAAAGTAATGTTTGGGCTCCTGCTGCTGCTGCCAACTCCAGGGTGTGATTCATCCAATTTTTGGGCTCCTGCTGCCAACTCCAGTGTCTCTTTAAAGTTATGTTTGGGCTCCTGCTGCTGCTGCTGCCAACTCCAGGGTGTGATTCATCCAATTTTTGGGCTCCTGAAGCCAACCCCAGTGTCTCTTTAAAGTAATGTTTGGGCTCCTGTTGCTGCGGCTGCCAACTCCAGGGTGAGATTCATCCAATTTTTGGGCTCCTGCTGCCAACTACAGTGTCTCTTTAAAGTAATGTTTGGGCTCCTGCTGCTGCTACCAACTCCAGGGTGTGATTCATCCAATTTTTGGGCTCCTGAAGCCAACCCCAGTGTCTCTTTAAAGTAATGTTTGGGCTCCTGCTGCTGCTGCAGGAGTCAGGGTCATCTACAGGGTCATGAAATATAAATATTATATTAAATATATATATTAAATATGTGATTTATATTTGATGACCCTGTGATGCTGACTCTATGTGCCATTTTTTATTCTTGAATATTCAGGTTTGCTGGTGTCATTTAGCACGCACACGTGCACTTTGAGTATATCTTTATTGTTTCCATTCACTTATAACTGTTTGAACTGGGCGAGTCTGCCAATATATTTTCTGTGGAATTTAGTTTTTTATTCATTTTCACATATGAGGTATTGTTAAGAGTTGATATTTATTAGAGGTTTTACACTTTGAGGGTTTACACATACAATTTTTATGCCGGCATAAAATAACTGTTATAATAGGATCTAATAAGTGCACATAGGGTCTTTTGATGCATTGTTCCCCTTAGGGGGTTTTTTCATTAATATTATTGTGACCATGGGGTCATCCATGTGATTTTAATTGTCCAGTGTGTTTTTGTGTATTTTAATATCTCCTTTTTCATAATAAAGAATTTTGTATCCATATTGATATTGGTGCTCCTTTTTGAAGAAAGGTGTGTAATTGGACACGTCCACTTCAGTCTTGTTTGGTTCATGTGAGTGAGCACATGTTTATATTCAGTGGTATTGTCTGGTGCACCCCTGTTACTAGAAACTACTTATTAAATTAATTGGTACCAATGAAACAGTTGAGGTCGAATTCGATATCCAATCTCTTAGGATGTAAAGTATGCATTTGAATATCCACCTTTATTGCTCTGGCATATGTACTTTTAAGATATGTTTTGTGGCAAAAGATGGGTTAATATCCTTATCGTGGCAGCACGAGAAGGAGAGGTTTTACATTTACTTTCTCCCTCTGCTATTTAGGAATAGGTTGGCTGTGCACATGCGAGTTGTAAGTCAAATAAAATGAGTTCCAGGGTCATACACTGCTTTCCCTCCTAGCTGTGGTTTGATAAAGCAATTTATCTCTAGTAAGCATAATCTAAAGATGCAGCTGAAGTGTGCTTATTTTTATAGTTGTGTGCTATGTAAGGGCCTGCTTCATGAAGATATAGCGCCAGGTAGTACCTGTACAGCGGCAGGTAGTGCCACGTAGCGGCAGGTGAACGCCGGCCATGGCACGCATAGTTCATGGCACGCGTAGTTTAATATTTGTGTAATTTTTGAATAAATGTTGTGGCAAGGTGCTGTCATTGACGGAAGATATGTGGCACCAAGGTACCTGGCCTTGGTGCAGTAAAACCGTGTGTTTTGATTTCCAACATCAGCTGCTAATGGCAGTCTGGTGCTGAAGTGTTAGTATAGCCGAAAGGCTAACCCGGGACGGTTTTACTGGGTTGGAGTAGAGCAGGGTGGGACTCCATCCCCTACCCAGGTCTGGGTTTTACAGGCCGCATAAATAGCCTGGGGAGTCAGCTGTGGAGGGTCTCTGACTGGAGCTCACTTGTGGCTTAAAACTCCTGTGCAGGCTGTTTCATGCGGACCAGAGGCGGATTCGGCGGCAAAGTAGCAAGTTTGCGTAAGGACTAAAAACGCCATTGCCTGTCTGATTTACTTCTGCTGCATTTTCCTGAGAAGGTGATGTAACCAAAAAGGACATTCGGTTTTATGGATTTTTGTGTGACTAAACACAGACTTTAAGTTGAGCTTTCGCCTCTGAGCCTCTCTCCTGCTGTCTACCAGAGCTAATCACCTCAATTGGTGGAGGATGCGAGCACAGTGAGGCCGTTGCTAGGAGCAACCGACGGAAAAGTTTTTTTTGTGTGCATGTCCTACATTAAGCCTGGCAAGCTGTTACCTGAGACCGCAGACAAAATGGAGGCTGTCGTAAAAGCACTCATGGAGGCGAATCTGCAGCAGCGCAAGGCCAACAAGCAGCAACAGGAGATCAACTAGGTAGTTGGTCTCCTGTTGCTGCTTGTTGGCCTCGCGCTGCTGCAGATTCACCTCCATGAGTGCTTTTACGACAGCCTCCATTTTGTCTGTTACAACATGTGATGGCGCTGCAAGCTGCAGGAGCGCCCAATAGTGTCCCTGATGCCTGGAAAGCTGTCCGCTTGGCGCTTACAAAGATGACCCCTTCGGATGATGTCGAGACCTACCTGGCGGTGTTTAAAAAGGTGGCTGCAAGGGAGAAGTTGTCTCGTGACCAGTGGGCTGATGTCATCGCTCCATTTCTGGCATCTGGACCCCAGCAGGTGTTGTTTGATCTTCCAGACAACCAAGCCGCTGACTACCCAGCTCTGAAGGGTGAGATACTGGCCAGACTGGGGTTAATGTGTGGGTTCGGGCTCAGCGGGTGCGTCAGTGGAGCTATCAGTCGGCAGAGCCCGCCAGACCCCAATATTATAAACTACTGCACCTGCTGCAAAAATGGCTGCAACCTGATATATTAAGCCCCACTGCCATGTTGGACCGCTTGCTGACGGACATGTTCAGGAGGGCTTTACTGCACCCTCTCCAGCACTGGGTTGGCCAGGTATCCCCCGGCAACGCTCTAGAGATGGTGGACCTAGTGGAGGGCTATGAGGCCACCAGGAACTTGCAAGGGGGTTCTACGGGGAAGGATTCAGGGAAACCCCGGAGGTCCCTGCCCCAGCCCAGGAGGGTGGTGTCCCCTAAACCCCCTCAGGACCTACCCCCCAAAGTCCCTGACCCGGTGTTGTGTTGGGGGTGTAAGGAGCCGGGACATATCAGAGCCAACTGTCCCCACCAGCGGGAGCCCATGGATGTGAACTTTGGTTAACGCCCTTCAATGTATGCCAGGAGGCTGTGTGCTGCCGGTGTCCCTGAGGTTGTGGGGCAAAGTCACCTATGTCAGGTGAAGGTGGGGAATACCCTGGCGGTGGCCCTTTTGGACTCAGGGAGTATGGTTACCCTGGTGAGACCCGCCATGGTACTGCCCGATGAGTACACTGGGCGGAAAACCGGGGTCTTGTGCATACACGGGGACTTGAGAGACTATGCCACAGCACAAGTGACTCTAACCACCGTCTCCGGCAGCTGGAACCACGAAGTCGCCGTCGCCGCTAAACTCCCGTACAAACTTATTATTGGGAGAGACTTTCCAGGTTCATGTCACTATGGACCAAGCTCCAACATATACTGGTAGTCTTGGACTATGCCACGCGGTACCCCGAGGCAATACCCCTGCGACACACCTCAGCCAAACTCATTGCTAAGGAGCTTATGAAAATGTTTTTCCGAGTAGGCCTGCCTAAAGAGGTCCTGACCTATCAAGGTACTCCTTTTATGTCCAAGGTAATGAAGGAGCTCTGTAAGTTGTTGCAGGTGAAACAATTGCGAACATCACTTTACCACCCGCAAACGGACGGCCTGGTAGAAAGATTTAACCAAACTTTAAAAACCATGTTAAAGCGGGTGGTCGCCAAGGATGGGAAGAAATGGGACTTGCTTCTGCCCTATCTGATGTTCGTGGTGCGAGAGGTGCCCCAGGCCTCTACTGGGTTCTCGCCCTTCGAACTCTTATACGGACGGCATCCACAAGGCCTGTTGGATATAGCCAAGGAGGCTTGGGAACAGCAACCCAAACTCCACAAAAGTGTGGTAGAGTATGTTACTCAATTACAGGAATGGATAGAAACCGTATTGCCACTGGTGAGGGAACATATGGAAGCAGCACAGCGGGCCCAAAGTAGGGTTTATAACCGGCAGGCTAAAGCACGGAACTTTAACCCAGGTGAGTTTTGGTTCTGGTGCCAACAGTGGATAGTAAATTTCTGGCTAGGTGGTAGGGTCCCTATGAGGTGCTTGGAAAAGTTGGGGAAGTGACTTACAAGGTACATCAGCCCGGGCGGAGAAAGCCAGAGCAGGTGTACCATGTAAACCTGCTGAAGCCGTGGAAAGACAAGGAGACCCCTGTGGGTAACAGTCCCCGACCGGGTATGTTAGGCGTGGAGCTTCCCGTCCCTCAGTCTGTTGTTAGAGAAGCGGTAGTTGAGGTGAAAACTGGCGACAACCTCTCCTCTAAACAGACCCAGGAAGCCAGGGAGTTTATTAGCAGAAACACGGATGTGTTTTCAGAACACTCTGGGCGTACTTCTGTCATCCAACATGACGTTGTCACGGAACCTCAGGCTAAGATCCGGTTGAAGCCCTACCGAGTACCTGAGTCCCGGGGACAAGCTATTGCGGAAGAAGTGCAGCAAATGCTCAGATTAGATGTAATTGAAAGGTCAAAGAGTGAGTGGGCCAGCCCAATAGTCTTGATTCCCAAGCCCGATGGTACGTTGTGGTTCTGTAATGATTTCCGCAAACTTAACGAAGTATCTAAGTTTGATGCCTACCCTATGCCCCGAGTAGACAAGCTTATTGAAAAGCTAGGCCAAGCCCAGTATTTTTCTATTTTGGACCTCACAAAAGGGTACTGGCAGGTACCCTTGACTGAGGCTGCCAAGGAGAAAACAGCCTTTATCACACCTGAGGGACTGTTCCAGTATAAGGTATTGGTTTACATGGCGCTCCCGCTACGTTTCATCGGTTAATGGATTTTGTCATCAGGCCACATCGTCGGTATGCTTTGGCATATCTGGACGATATCATCATCCATAGTACGGATTGGGAAAGTCACCTGCCCAAAGTCCAAGCCGTAGTGGATTCCCTCAGGAAGGCTGATTTGACGGCACACCCAAAAAAATGTGCCTTAGGCTTAGAAGAAGCTAGATACCTGGGCTATGTGATTGGGCGAGGAGTGGTCAAACCCCAGGTTAACAAAATTGAAGCCATCCATAGCTGGTCACGTCCTACCTCTACCCGCCAAGTGGAGTCATTTCTGGGGTTGGTGGGGTATTACATGAGGTTCATTCCTAATTTTGCCACCGTAGCGGCACCATTGACAGACCTGTTAAAGAGACGCAAGTCTGTCATGGTGAAATGGAGTGAACAGGCCGAAAAAGCGTTCTTCGCTCTGAAGTCTGCCCTGTGTGGGTCTCCGGTGTTGGTGATGCCCGACTTTAAAAGGGAGTTCATAGTGCAGACCGATGCCTCCGAAGTAGGGGAGGAGCACCCCGTTGTCTACATGAGTCGCAAGCTGACAACCGCGGAGACTCGGTATAGTATAGTAGTGGAGAGAGAGTACCTGGCCGTTAAGTGGGCCCTTGAGTCTCTTCGCTACTACTTGTTGGGGAGAAGGTTTCGTTTGATTACGGACCATTCTCCCCTCAAGTGGATGTGCCAGGCTAAGGACAGGAATGCCAGGGTCACCCGGTGGTTCCTGTCCTTGCAAAATTTCAAGTTCACGGTAGAGCACAGAGCGGGACGGTTGTTGGGTAATGCGGATGCCCTATCCCGGGCACATTGTTTGTCATGTGTCCACCCCCTCAGGGTTGAACAAAGGGGGGGTATGTGGTAAGGTGCAAGTTGCCGTCATTGGCGGAAGGTATGTGGCACCAAGGTACCTGGCCTTGGTGCAGTAAAACCGTGTGTTTTGATTTCCAGCATCAGCTGCTAATGGCAGTCTGGTGCTGATGTGTTAGTATAGCCGAAAGGCTAACCCGGGACGGTTTTACTGGGATGGAGTAGAGCAAGGTGGGACTCCATCCCCTACCCAGGTCCAGGTTTTACAGGCCGCATAAATAGCCTGGGGAGTCAGCTGTGGAGGGTCTCTGACTGGAGCTCACTTGTGGCTTAAAACTCCTGTGCAGGCTGTTTCATGCGGACCAGAGGCGGATTCGGCTGCAAAGTAGAAAGTTTGCGTAAGGACTAAAAACGCCGTTGCCTGTCTGATTTACTTCTGCTGCATTTTCCTGAAAAGGTGATGTGACCAAAAAGGACATTCGGTTTTATGGATTTTTGTGTGAATAAACACAGACTTTAAGTTGAACTTTCGCCTCTGAGCCTCTCTCCTGCTGTCTACCAGAGCTAATCACCACAATGTATTAAATTATTATAGTGACTTCTGATAACATTTTTAACATGTAGATTTGCATTGTTCATAAGAATACATTTTTATTTTTTTTTTACATTTTCTTTATTTTAGGACTTTTGCATTCGGGAGTACGATTATGCCCTGAGCGCCAAGCGCAGCATAGTGGTGGAGATGCAAGCCACCGTGTCCCAGTGCTTTAACACAAAACTGACTAGAAGATCCATTGTCCAAAAGTGGTCGGCTTCAAGCGCCGGGACAATGAGAGTGTATACCGGCTCTATGATGCCTACGCATCTGGTAAGTCAAACCTGCATAGATTTTAAAAATGTAAATAATGTGTGCACAGTAATGTATTTGAGTTTAATGTATCTGCACACGTGTGTTGGGGTCGGATGAGTCTGCAGGGGAGGGTCCCTCTCAGAGATCCCATATTGAGGACCTAGGGGAGGAAGGGGATGACGCTCCAGTGGAGAGTACTGCTGGGGTGAGGGCAGTATGGAGCCTCAGCTCCTCACAATCAGACTCAGCTGAGTCCCAAACCCCCTGTGGCCACTCTCAAGTGGGGAGTCCCAGTGGGGAGGAGGCAAGGGACTCCACCACACTCCCTCTAGGATCAGGGAGTGAGAGGGAGGAGGGTGGCCCATCAGGTTTGGGATCTGCTAGGCACCTCCACCAGCTATGCTGCAGATGAGGCACTCGGGCATAGTCGTGGTAAGAGTTGTTTTAATTATTCAAGTAATGTATTTTTAAATATGTATTTCAACATATATAATATTTAAATGGGCCAAACACCTTATATGGTGGTGACGGGCCCATGTGGCCTATTTCACGGTAGCTGCTCTACTGTTGTACCCCTAAATTCTAAACTAATGTGCCTAGAACATGTGTTAGCGAAAGTTGGCTCAACATGGCTAATACATGTTGAGGCCTATTAAAAACATCAAATACATTGTTCTTATGATCGTTTGTGTTTTGTTTTTTATCATAACAGATGATTCCACACAGACAGACCTGGTACTAATTCTCCCTACCCCTGCTCCAGGAATCTCCAGCAGCATGGGCTCAAGCTACAGCTGCGATGGTGAGCACCCAAAATTCTATTCCATACTTTTTTGACTAAAATATGCATGTGTCCATGACCATGTCCAAATGTTAGTGACATTCTGCTGTTTAGGCATTGAGATTATATATTTTCAAGCATCAGTCATAATTACATGTAAGCATGCTAGTTTGGTGGCTCTGCTAATGTTAATTGACCAAACATTATACAGGCAGTCGGTGATTATGTCGGGGATTTCTAATACTCCTACTATTGTAACTTCACTATCTATAAATTGGGTTGGATGATGGATTTAACATTACAAAGGGGCAGGAGTAATTGAGCAAGACAGGAACTACAGTCTTCCGCTTCTTAAGTAGGCCTTATTTGGTTAGTTAAGGTAGTTTATAATGGGAGACTAGAGCGGATAATATAGAATGCTGGCCCTGATTTTTTGTTTTGGCCAACTTTTATTTAGACAAACTTGCCTGTTGTTTAAGGGTTAAAATAATTTGGAATCATATTAATTACTAAAATAAATCTTACCCCTTTCATAGGTATATACTGTATTTTTGACCTGCGGGACTTTTACTTCCCTACAGCTTGCACAATGGAGCATTGCAGACTGTGGCAGTATGTCCGAAGGACAAGACTGATGCTGCTGGGGAAGAAGAAAAGCCATAGGGTGGGGGGAATTAGGATTGCCGCTGTGCCTCATTGTTTTATGCCGGGCACTTTTCTAAATTTTAAATAAATATTTTAATTGTTTTCCTAAAATTTGTGTTGGATTTTTATTGATTAAACTTAACATTACATGAACACACACACACAAAAAAAAAAAAATCTTATATTGCCAATGTGATCATTGAAAATATAACATTGAAATAAAATAATATCATAAAAACGGCCAGACACCATTAGATTTGGGTGAGCAAATGTACAGTGGCTTTATAGCGACTGCAAAACTGCAAAACATCAGATTCATCAATGGCGGCCAGGTTAATATAGCGACGGGGGCTCTCTGTCATAGCGACCACTAGTGGTCGCTCTTAGCGCCACAGTACAGACGCTCATCTGTCGCTACCTGGCGTAAGTAATGAATCAGCCTACTAGTCTTTGTTTTCATTTCCATGAGCTGTAAATTGATATAATGAACTTGGAAGTTTTAAACAAAGGTTTAACTGGAGGAATTATTGAATGCACTAAAGCAGAGTGTAACTGAAGACACCATACCCATATCAAAGCAGATCTAAATGCATTAGTTTGCTTTTGCTATGGGATTGGAATTGCAAAGAGCAGCAGATCCTAGTGCAGGTAGATGCAGTTTTGTGTGCAGCTTCCTAGTGTGCCCACTTCCTTTCCTGTTACTTCTTTTCTCCTATGCCGTGGTTCAAAATGCCCTAAACTCTCTAAACTGCCCCTGCTTTAAGAGAAATGCTCTCTCTGCAACAGCTAGCTCGATAATGGTGGATAGTTGGCGCATCACATGACTCTCCTGCTATAGTGCCTCCTGATTGGCTCAGCTACCCTGACCTCTTAAGCTGCAACCATGTGACCCTGTTTCTGCTTATCCTTGCCTGGCTGTGACCTGTGGGGTGGTACTGTTCCAAATACCTCCAGGTCTGACTTCTGCGTTCCATCATGACATTCAGGTTTTCGGCAAATTCGGGTCGAATCCGTGTTCTACTGGTTTGGTTCACTCATCTCTAGTCAACACCATCTCGAAACAAAAGTTTACCCTCACATAGGATGCCACACAGATGGGACTTGGAAGGCTGGTCAACCCGCCAGGTCTTCAGCAAGAGTGCTCTATGGGCACAATTAATTAAAGCCATTCTTTTTGCATTAGCTCAGATAGCTTCGGAAGCTCCATCAGCAATACAGTTGACTGCTCTGGAAATAAAGAGCATGGCACCCAAGACCTCCTTCTTAGGGGCATCATTGGTAACAGCAGATTGTGCGAAACATCGGTGATGGATTGGAGGTAAATAGGAGAAAAAATATATATATTTTAATGTATTCTTTTACATTTACATCTTTGTTAACTGGTAAGGCGTCCTGGAGACCACTATAGTAGTTCAGAGGGCAGGAGGGGTTGGCAAGTTACCTGCCAGAGGTACAGAAAAGCCGGCAGCTTAGGTAATGTAGTTAATGGGGTGAGGGGTTATGGCAAGTTACCCACTTGCTAACAAGTGACTTGCAGGCACCTCTTAACCTGTAAACTGGTATAAGGGACTCAGGGACCCCTTACCAGTTCACAAGGAGTTAAATATAAAAAACACACAGAAAAAATACTCACCTCCAATCCATCACCGGTGTCCCATGCCATCCACCGCTGTTTCTGAAAGACGGAGAAATCGGCAGATCATCCCTATGTAGATGGTTAAAAAAAATGTATTTATAGAAAAAAAAAATGGTATTACACTATGACCCCCTCAAGGAGGGTGGCCATCTGTGGTACAAATGGTGAGGGACGAAATAGCTGTTCGGAACCATTAATATTCTCTAGTTTACCTATCACATGTGTTTGTGAACAACAACCAGTTTGCTAAAATATACAGCACACTCTGCTATTTCCTGTTATGACATTTCTATCCTGTTTATGATGCTAACCACTTTGGGGTGTAGACATCTTGGTCAGGTAATCTCATTGTTGTCATCAGTGACAGTGACCTGACCCTTCTGGGTTGATGGAGAGGACAATGGGTATAAGAATGTCGAGTGCTGATCAAAAGCTCTCAACGCATGAATGGGACACCGTACCTTTCTGTGGATTTATCCACAGGATTCTTTGATGTTCACTGGTGGCTTCCATGGTTGATGTTACACAGAACAGATTATGATGTCCAGT
Organism: Gastrophryne carolinensis; assembly: GCA_027917425.1. Classification (NCBI taxonomy): domain Eukaryota; kingdom Metazoa; phylum Chordata; class Amphibia; order Anura; family Microhylidae; genus Gastrophryne; species Gastrophryne carolinensis. The sequence goes on along the minus strand of CM051236.1, from coordinate 335,433,283 downwards.
GGTGAAATTAGTAAAAGTGTCTTTGTAAAAGTGTCTGATCTTACCTATAATTTCAGTTGACTAAAGGGGATACTTGTATTTTATCATGTTAATTGCTTAATAACACTTCTTTAAAGCTGTGTCCAAATCTGTGAGATATATCTGTTTCCCAAATGGCAATATAACAACCTCCTCTGATTTTTGTCTATGATTGATTACAATTATAAAAATAGCGCATCTTACAATCTAATGCTAGCATCACTACACTCACAATAACATGTCTCCCCCCTTCTCTTTTCACATCATTGCTCTCAAAACTAAACAGGATAATTTATTGCATAATCCTTGTAAATGAGTGTTAACATAGATGTGTTAAAGCAATTTAGACTTTAATTAGCTGTAAGTATTATATCGTAGGATGTGTTGCTTATGCAATCTGTTATCCACATATAGACTGCTACTAGCTGGAGAGTTCATTCTATGACAGGTACAATATTCCTCTATGTGTTCCCTGAACTCTGTTCTAGTTGCTACAAAGTAAGAACACCTGAACTCAGGCCCAATTCCAAGCATGCCCTCCATCGATCCATTATATGAGATCTATTTTCCGCAGCCTTGAATGACTGCCGGGGGGTGATTGCAAGGTGGAGTTAGCGGTGATGCCACCAGGTGTTGCGGATAAGTAGCTTAGCCTGGTGGCCTTTTGTTACCCTAGACTGAGTATCTGATGAACTGCTGGGTCAACATATAATTTCACATATATTTATTTGTAACCACAAACAATGGACATAGGTATATGTTCTGAGAAAAAATGTATCTACATCCCATGTGTGACAGACCTTCTGAAGTGGCAGGTTGACTGAAAGACCCATATGCCAATGTATGACAGCCAAGGCTAAGAGGGTGGGGGTTTATGACATTTCTAAATTTACTGAATCACTGACAATTTTCAGAATATATATTTTTGTTCAGAAACTTTTTTTTTAATTTAAAGCAGAAAAAAAAAACTTGCATTCTAAAAGACTCCAGGGCTGGCAGCTGGTCTTCACCTGGGGCATTCTAAATCAGGATGCCCCGCTTTGTGAAACTCCCCCAGTTGTGGCGAAACTCACCATTTTCCTGGCTCTCTCACTGATGTAAACGCTGGCAGCCCCATCCCTAGAATTTTTAGGGCTGTGCACATGCTCCTGCCCAAACTATTCAGATATGCTGGGGACAGGAGTGTGCCTGCTGCTGAGGATGCAGCCATTTTTGCATATGAGGTACTTGAGGTACTGTAAACAATGAAAACACTGATTGACAAGAGCTCACACATGCACTGTTGGAATGGGGAAAGGTGGGTTTGTATGAGCAATCTGGGGAATTTAACACAGCGAGGCATCCCAAATCAGAATGACTTGGGGGGGAAGGAACAAAACCACGGATAGTCAAAATTTTGTTCTGCTCTAAATTGCCCTGAGGAAGTAGATGCAGATATGGGGTTTGGAAAATAGAAAAGTGGTTGCAATCTGTTATTTATGATAAAATGTAATTTGTGCTGAAACAATTTGCTCATCTCTTACCAGCATCAGCAAAATTAAAGTAAATGAGCTTGTTTTCTAGCTTGTCACATTATGAATAATTACTTTTTGGGCAAGAAAGTAAGTGGTAGCAATAATCCAGTGTATTAAATGTGAGTTGGCCAGAACTTATATATCTAAAACAGAGAGAAAAGCTCTAGAAGTCATTTAGCTGATTTTGCCAGTTTTCCCTTCATGTTGGCTCTGCTGCAGAATCTTTCAGTTTACCATTTTCTCTTTCATATTCTTATTTTTCATTTTTCCATATGATCTTCCTTTCAGCTTTGTGTGTTTTGAGCAAAGCCCAACCCAGGATTTTCACTATCTGGAGTTTTGTTTTGTGCCCCCTAGGGGCATCCCGACTTGGGATGCCCTGATATGTGAAATCCCCAAGTTCGCCTGTGAAAACGTACCTTTCCCTGTCCCACAGCGCATGCGCGGGCTCTCATCCAATCAGCTCTGTTTGCACGCAGATGGGGAGCCTGAGCAGCAAGCTTCCTGGCCGCCTGGCCTGTCTAAATGACTATGTGCATGAGCGCGCCAGAAAAATGGGGGGATCTGTGGTTATCCAGGGGTCATTTCACACAGTGGGCATCCTGATTTAGAATGCCCAAGAGGGAAGGTCAATGGCCGGGTCTTATAGACTTCAGGGTCGGCCACTCAGGGTTTTGTTCCACTTTAATACCTTTAGATTTTCCTGCACAGTTATTCAAAGAAGAATTTCAGTAGTTTTCAGTCAGTTTAGTTTATTTTGTATAGATTTTACACATTTGAGTCACCTGGTCTCATAACAAAAGCAGCACCTCACACACACACAGCCGTTACCACTGATTACAGTGTCAGCCTCTGAGGTAAAGTGTTGCTAGGAGACCAGTGGGCTAAATGAAGCAGCTCACTAAATACAACCCAGCAGATCCCCCTATTCAGCAAATGGACTGAGCCATTCTAATTATACAATTTAAAAGAAAGGCATATATTTTTTCCTTTTTCTACCGCCAGATTATTTATACACATGTTAGAAGCTATTGTGTGGCTATTTAATTACTTATCTTTTTTAATGCAAATTTCGCGATACTGCTCCTTTAAGTCCCCACGTATTTAAACCATTGACTTCATCAGGGATTACCTGCTAGTATACATTATGATTCAGTTAATTGATCATAATAATTCAAAACGTATACTAGCAGTTAATCTCCTGACGAAGTTGGTGAATGTAACACATAGGGGTGTTCTAGTGCTAGTTTCTATATATATGAATGATCAAAACCTTGAGAATTCTGTGTTTATAAAGTATTGTATAGAAAAAATCATGAAAACAAATTGTAGTACTGTATTTAGAATTTGTGTGTGTTAAGTTGAGTCTCGGGCTTCCAGTGACCCACAAAGGCAGCTTTTCCTGTTGCTGACCCCAAAACATCATGTGGCTTGTTTGTTTTTTCTATTATCCACCTTGACTTTTTCTATTTATACTTTTTCAGCGTTATAAAGTGCTATGGAAGATTGCTCCCTGTAAATGTTTCTTTTTCAATAATATACCGGTATGTGGAAGAAGTAATCAGAGACTTATTTAAAGTATTGATCTAATCCCACTGATAGTAGTTTACTATTTCCTCATGATGTGAGCAACATTTTGTCCCTGTATGTGTAAATAATGTATACTGAAGCTATAAATCTTCAATGCTTTTCCACTGCTTCTCTGTTCTGAGCTAGATATATTTCAGGATTGCTGTATGTTTTGTGCTGACAAATCGGAAGGTAGACCATCATGGCAGTATAGCCAAAGGCCTGGATACACCAGATGCCATCTGACACATCATTATAGATCATTATTAACTAGAGTGATATTTAGATTGCATGCTACATTAGCCACCCATGGTGATAATACCCCTGACAAACCACACCCAGGTTTGGACTAAGTTGATGGAACTGAAGACCAATTGTTGGGTGATAGATTTGAGCTGAAAAAACTACTTAAGCTGAAAAACAAAATGCATTGAAAATGTGTTTGAGCCTCAGGAAAGGGGACCTTTAACTCTGCTTCATCTTTACTTAAACTTCTCCCAGGACTTCACCATCACACTGATGTTACCACCCTAGGCAGACACCCTAGGCTTGCTAATGTCTCCCAACCTGCTGATGACTGGCTATTGCAAGGAGCTTTTGAAATACGGTAGCTCATTGGATCATTGGATATTGTGGGATTGCAGCAGATGAAGAGGATTTATTTGCATTTGATGCAAATTGCAAGGCTGATTGACATTATTACACAACCATAAGCTGACTTTGAGAGCAACATCTGTATTTCCATCTGCTTGTTTCACCTATAAGCTCCTTATTTGTTCCCACCTTTTTCCACTTCAGCTCTCCACCTCTCTCCTGCCCACCCCTTCTCACTTTACCTCCACTCGACTCACTCCTTCCCACTCTTCCCACTTCCCCCACCTCTGCTTGCTTTACCCTTAGCCACCTTTGCCAGCATCACCCGCCACCTTTTCACATTTCCACTTTACATCTGCTTTACATCACCCCCTACCCACCCCTGCTACCTCTTTCCACTTCACCTTTGCCCACCTCCTATCGTCCTCTGCCTCTGCCCACCTTATCTCTTCCTACCCTTTTCCATTTCAACTCTGTTCACCTATACACTTCCCACCTCTCTGCCCACCAGTTCCCACTTTATCTTTGCTTGACTTAAGTCTGCACAACTATTCCCACTTCTTACTGCTTTACCTCTGCCTGCATCACTTTTGCCCACCTCTGCCCTTCTCTTCTCACCTTATCTTTGCCTAACTGTTCTCAGTTCTGCTATCCTCACTGCTGCTCACCCTAACTCTGCCTCATACACAATCTCTCATGTCTTCCCACATCTGCTAACCTCTGCCTATCCCAGGTGCCTTCAGTTGTGCATAAACACAATGCTGTAATGCTACAGTTTTTTTTTTTTATTTTATGACAACATTCATTCTGGGAGTATTAATTTACATGCTTCTATTCATTTCTGTGAAGAACCAGATCATACCTTTCATGAATCTAATTAAATTGTTTCATTTTTGGGTTGGGTGGATCCACGTGCACTCTTCCATTAATTTCAGGGACTGGGCAGAACCGCATTAAAATAAAGACTAAGGGGGGACAAATGACTACTTTCAATTACTATAGGACACTGATCATTTCACACATTATCAATAATTTCATCATGGATTTTTGTGTCTGACTGTCTATTTACAGTTTGCTTTAAACTTCAGTTGCAGTAGCAGTATTTGCAAAGAGGGACATGTTCAGCTTTAGCACCAAGGATTCAGAGCTTAAAGGTAGGACTCTAATTACTACCTCTGGAAAAGCCCTAATGTACTTGTACCTTGTACTTGTTATGTAAAATGAATATTGTCATTTAGTAAATTACTGGTTCTCTGGCTGTTTTTACACACAGAGCATGAAGCATAAAGAAAGGATCAATTAAACTGGAACTAATATGGTAAAATAAAACCCTTGATGAAAAACACCACAGGAGAGGACCTTCTGTACAGTATGTGTGCGACAGTGATAAATGGCTTTAACACGTGAAGCTATACGCTGCAGTGCCGATTGCTGTCACTATGGATTAAAGGGTAATTGCAACAATAACGCCATCATTTTAGGAGCTGCGTCGGTACAATTTTCTCAAGTGATTAGCCAGTGTGCTGCTGGAATCACTATAAAAAAGGTTACCATTCATGTCCTCAGCTTTATATAAGGGGCACAGTCAAATTATTATGCAAAAAAAGTAGATTGTTAATATCATGAATAAGTCTTAGTAAACTTCCTCCAAGATGTAACTACAAGATAGTAATATATACAAACACAAGACAAATCAATTATCAGTGTAGGATACAGACATATATTAACAACACAATAGACATCACTCTGAAAAATCAGAGAATATCAAAAAGTCACATACACAGAGATATTCAGAATATATTGCAATATATCAGCAGCAGTTAATATAGCATACTGTATGAAGTGCTAAGTGAAGAAAAATAATACAATGTAATCAGGGATGAGCAAATCGAATCTGACGGATCCAAATTTGTTACGCATTTCAGAAAAATATCCTTTCATAATGAATCCAAATATTGATGCAATTCGATAACATAAATAGTTTCCTTAAACTCCATTTAGTGCGGTCCAAGCCATCTAAAATGGCGGATCCACATGTTAGGACATGACGCTTAATCACATGAAGCAGCAGCCAGCCACCCCGGTGATGTTCATGGCCTAGTTAGTGTGAAAAGCCAGACAAAACTACACACCTGCCCAAAAATATACATCTTATGCTGTTGTACCAAAACCTTGTTTTAAAGCCTTCTGGAGCGTATTTAACTGGCATAATCAGGGCATCCCACTTGAGTGCATCTGACAGGTTTTGCATTTGTTTTATATTCAAGTGTTCATGGCCTAGTTAGCGCGAAAGGCCAGGGAGGTGGTGTTGCGAGCTTTCCGGCTCCTGAAACAGACACTGTTGAGGAACCTTAGGAGGACATCAGTGACATGCAGATACAACTCGATGATGATGAAGCCGATCGCACTTGAGCAGAAGGAGCTTCATCATCATTAGGAGAAGTGGGTTGCAGATTGCCGGTGAGTCAGCATCTGAGGCAGCCAGGTGGTAGCATGTTTGCCAGTCAGCATGGTGCCCGGGGCCGGGGTAGACCCCCTGCTGTGTGGCAGGCTACTTTCCCTGGAGGTAGTGGAACAGGGGTTCCTGGAGTTGGCGGCAGTAGCAGGCCTTAGTGTGGACTGTTGGTGGGAACAATCATACACTCGGCGGTGTGGCAGTTTTTCATCAAGCATCCGGAGGAGTTTAACATGGCCACATTGAAGATGTGTAGGCAGGAGGTGAAGCATGGCCAGGGTCCCAATGTTGGCACCACAGCCCTGCATCAACATATGTTACTTCACCATACAGCAGCCTGGGAGAACCGAGGCTCTGAAGTGGTGGTCCAGCCTTCTGCATCACCCAGTGGCACGGCGCTCTGTGTTTCAGCCAGCCAAGGCTCCACCACCTCAGCCGAAGGGAGCTGTGTGTCATACCCATCCTCCAGATGCTCCTGCTCCTCTTAGCCTCAAGCCATGTCCAGGAGGCAACAGTAAGCACCCACTCATCCAATGGTGCAGAAGCTAAATGTGATCCTGTCCAAGTTGCTGGTGCTGCAGTCCCTCTCTTTTAAGGTTCTGGACTCTTTCAGAGAACTGATGGCTTGTGCCAAGCCAAAGTGGAGAGTCCCAAGCCGTCATTTCATTGTGAAGAAGGCAGTAGGAGCCCTGCAAAATTTTGTTGAACAGAAGGTGGGCCGGTGGTTTGTGCACACAGCTGAGAAAGATGGATGCCTGCTAGCTCAGCTCCGCAGGTCAGAGAGGCCAAAAGCTTACATCAGCAGCAGGACAGACCGTGAGAGGCACTAAAAAGACACAGGAGGCCGGTGGAAGCCCCAGGCCACCCAGCAGTGGGGATGAATACAGCCCCCAACAAGAAGAAGGCTGCCAGAGAGAGCTGCAGCTCCAGCAGGCAAGATGGCGGCAGCGGCGGCGGAGGCAGCAGTTTCTGACAATGCTGAGAAGGAGATAGCACACAGCAACCCAAGTAAGGAGATCGGTGGTGGGATAAGCGATGGGGAGGATCTCTCCCTCGACTCCACAGACAGGTGGCCGCAGCACTCTCCATCCATAAAGACCATAGTCCAGAGCCCCACAACAAACCAGGCCCTCCTTAGCCAGCTGAGAACCATAGTGAGGGAAGAAGTCACAGCAGTTACCACAAAGCACACTGACACCCTCCTGAAAGAGATCAGAGAAAGGGGGGAAGCATATATGCCCTGGAATCCCACAGGGATGATGCCACTACAGGGGACTTTACTCCAGCAGCTCCAGGAAGAAATCTCCCTCTTAAAGGGCCAGAATGAGGAGTTGGAAAATCGCAAATTCAGGGGGTTGCCGGAAACCATAGAAGACAGTGGGCACCATCACTGCCCTCTTACAGGAGCTAATACCTGAAATTCCATTAGAGAGGCTAGAACTGGACAGAGCCCACAGGGCCCTCAGTAGAAGACCCGCAGAGGGCCCACCATGTGACATCATCGTCAAATTCCATTTCTACCAAACAAAAGAAATAGTGCTAAAAGCCTCCAGAGATAAAGCACCCCTTCATTCAGAAACACAGCTATCAAATCTTTACTGATTTATCCCAAACCACCATTTTAAAAAGGAGATCCTTCCGGTTATACCTCCTGGCCCTGCATACACAGGGAATACGCTACAGATGGGGCTCTCATTTTCATACCAAGGGAAACAAGTCCAAGCTTCCTCTCTCCCAGAGCTCCGGGATAAATTTAAATCTCTGGACATTCGAATACCAGAACCAGACAGGGCAACTCCTTCGCTCCCCTCAACACCAAGAACACCAAGACCTGGTTATAGCAGCAATAAAGCCACCCCATTGCCACGACTCAGCAAACAAGTCCAGAAAACCCCAGCGATGAAACATCTTTTTTCCCAAATGTTCCACCCAACACAGAAGGACTGCCTCCCTGACACCTTCATTGAGTTAAAACCAGCTGTAGAGACCCACGCTCTCCCCGCCAAGATCCGCGCATACTCAGGATGCCCCAGCTATCCTGTAGAGGTCCTACTACCGACTATGTGCGCTGGCAGAGCGAGAGACTCTCGGGGATAACCCCCCCCCCACTCTCGGTCTGGTTGCCTGGAGGACCTGAAGCAGTGGTCATGTCAGGTGGCCACCAGGGTGATAAACAATCCACAGTTTTGTACCACCAAGTGTTAGGGCTGTAAAAGCCCAAACGGTGGTAAATGACTCATATGACAAGTTCCTCAGTGTCTGGAACCCATGGATAGAGTATATTTGGGCTGAGTACTCATTAAACAGACCTGTCCCTCGCAATCTAATCATCGGATGTCTGATTGGTTCAATTCTAATACACAACCCCCTTCTTAAAATATGTTCCAGTGGACCTGGGCTCCCACACCCCGCCCCTTAACCCTTCCCCCTCTATTTTACCTCCCCAACCCTTCTGAGATACACCCTGGACATCTATACTAGTCTAATGTTCGTTTTTTACAGTTGAACGTTTGCCTAAGGGTAGCTAGGGTGCTGAAAACCCAAAAGTGAATACACAAATAGCTCCCAAAACAACTTTAATGAAAGTTCGTAATCTCAATACATGCTAATTCGGATTTATAATCTGTATACCCCTTTGCTGGATACTGTTTAATCTTATGAGCTATTTCTGCTAACACAATGAGATTCTGCGAGCTTTTTGTTGATTTATCTCTACTGTCTATCTGTCTATCTTTTGCATTATTACCGACTCAGTATGCCTGTCAATGTGTACCAAAGTGCACTGCAGCACCGACGTGTGGAGCTGTAACTAGGGTCAGGGACAATACATGTCCTTTATGGCCCACTGGGTGAATGTGGTTCCTGCACAGCCACAGCAACTTGGATAGGTCACATCGCTTTTGATACGTGACACCTGCCGTTTGCTCAGGCCCTTTGAGGAAGCCCCTTTATTAGTCAGTCGCCAGGATTATGGGATGAACAAAGTCATTCCACTGCTTCATCTACTACAGCACGTGTTGAAAACCATGGATGGTCAGGGCACTGGAGACGTGGCGCCTACATCTCATGGCCACATAAACCCTGTGGAGGCTGAACTGGAGGAGGAAGGGGAGGGGCACAGTGGAGCACAGTTTAGGTTTTAGTGAAATGGGCAGTTTTACTAGTCATCTGACAGAAGAGGAGGAGCAAAAGCAGCCAGAGGAGCTAGATGGTTGTGAGGAAGTCGAGACAGAGGAGACCCAGACACACCGTGCATTATGCAGTGGAGATGGAGGCAGGTACTCCCTCCAAGTCACTTGCACAAATGGCACGATGCATGCTCACGTGCTTGCGTAGTAGCCACCAAATTCTCTCCATTTGGCAGCAGGATGACTTCTGGCTTTCCACCTTATTGGACCCTTGCTACCAGCACAAAATGGGGGCCCTTTTTACACCCAAATGAGAGGGAGGACAAACTGATCTACTACAGAGACACTACCATCATCCATCCTCTCACAGGCTGACTCAGGGGGCCCTCTGTGCTCCCCTTCCACTGCCATGGCTGCTGGGGAGGGGTGGGGTGGCAGGATCAGTACCAGCTCCATCAGCAGAAGCCTGAGTCTACAGTCGCTGATAAGTAGTTTTCTTCACCCGCATAGTGAGGCAGCTCATGAGCAGCAGGTAGACCTGAAGCAGGACCTAAACTAGCAGGTGGTGGCATACCTTGACATGACCATGCCAACACACCTTGAGAATCCGCTGGACTTCTGGGCAGCCAAACTTGAGTTGTGGCCACAACGAGTTTGCCCTGGGAAAGCTGTCCCGCCTGGCCAGTATAGTGCCATCATAGCAAGTGTTTAATGCAGTGGGAGTCATAGTAACCCCAAGGAGAACTTGCCTATCCATGAAAAATGTGGAGAGACTGACCTTTGTGAAGATGAATCAGGCATGGATCGGCCAGGATTTCAACCCACCAATGCTGGATGCATCAAAGTAGATTGATCATGGTCCCACACCAACACTTCACAAGTATGAATATTGCAAAATAGATGGCACTGCTCCCCAGTTCGAAACATTCCTCTGCATCAGACCACAAATAAGTATATGTACCCAAAATTGTTCTCATACTGCTGCCGACTCCAGGGTGTGTCATTCAGGCAATATATGGTCTCCTCATGCTGCTGCCAACTCCAGAGTGTGTCATTCAGGCAATATATGGTGTGCTTATGCTGTTGCCACCTCCACGCTGTGTCATTGAGCCACTATATGGTCTCCTCATGCTGCTGCCAACTCTGGGGTGTGTCTTTCAGGCACTATGTGGTCTCCACATGCTACTGCCAACTCCAGGGTTTGTCTTTCAGGCACTGTGTGGTTTCCTCATGCTGCTTCCAACTCCAGGGTGTGTCTTTCAGGCAATATATGGTCTCCTCATGCTGTTGCCACCTCAAGGCTTGTGCCGCTCTGCGACAGCGATTCTAATAACGCCTCTGATCTGCATGCCATAATGCACCCTATGTGCATTACAGCAAGGCAAAATGTTTTACAACCCTATTGAGGCTGGGGATTGGCTGGGAAACTTCGGGCTCATTGCATTGCCCATGAACTATCTGTGGGCTAGCCTTCCCCACATTAAACGTTGGGGCTCATTGCCTCTTTTAAACCAGCCTACGGCGGGCACGATGTCTGTAGCATAAGACAGCCCTCTGGTGAAGCAGGGGTTGCGGCTGGAGGCGGAGGCTCGCGGCTCCGCTTGAGCCAGCACTGTTCGTGCTGGTGTCTGCTGCGGCTGCCAGGCAACGGGGATCCCGAGGAAGCTGTGGGACCGGGGAGAAGGTAGGCATATTGTGACATCTCCAAACAAGTAACTGAATAATAATTTATGTCCATGTATGTTTATTATACTAATAATAAAGCAAAAAAAAATGATAACGTTAAAATGATTCTCACAGCACAACACAAAATGCACGAAAGTAATGTGTTTCTGTGTATCAGAAACACATTGATATATTCAAAAGGATTTAAAAGGTAAACCCAATGGCAATAATAAGGCAGCTCACGTGAAGACTGCCCCATATGCCTCTACTATTTTTTGCAACGTGAAGTAAAATCCATAGCAGGGCTCCAAAGTTTGCCCTTCTTTCAATTGGATTCCTCCAGAGCAGCCACTGACATGACATATCCTTCCCAGCACAGCCACAAACAAAGTATACTCTGACATTTTGAGATGCAGTAAAATGGCTTATTTTACAGTTCTCAGGGGGGATAAAGTGGGAGGAAGTTATTGTGTGCATGCACACGACTGCATAGTGGTAGTCCCTGGCTCGATGTTCAGTAGTAGTACTTGTGTTCCTTTCCTGCTTTATTTTTTTTTCATTTATTGTGATATGAAAATGCATTTATGCTTATGTATAATTAAGCAAATAAACTTTGGATTTCACAGTCACATTTTACATCCAGACACTTTTAGTTGATTTTTTTTGAAACACTGCAGCTGAATTAAATTAACATAACGATGATATTTGACAAAAATATAATCAACAGGCTTATTACTGCTGGTCTTTTAATAGACTGATTGTTACAGTTTAAGATACACATCTGTGGTTATTCTGATGTTCATAGTCTTGGTGACTATTTTCAGACACCACTTTATTATTTTCATAAGTCAGCAAATAGAATTATCTAACCAAAAATCAAAATAAAAGGTTTATGGCTTCACAGAGTGTATTTACAGCTGATCAGATGCCTCTGGCTGGAAACAAGCAGCTCATTGATCACTGAACAATTGCAGATTAAATGTGCACGCTATAACAATGGCAGGAGAGCTTTCTCATGTGCACCCAAGATGCTTAGCTTCTGCTTTCTACCCATGCAGAGGTTGGGAAGAGTTGCTCTTATTTGTATAAATCACATTACTAGTGCAATTCCTCTTTCCCGGTATGGAGCAGTATTGTATCTGTTGCATACAGACTACAATACCTTTCTAGCAACATATCTAATGGTTCTCTCCTTTCTAGCAACATATCTAATGGTTCTCCGGACCAAATCACCTTACAATGCTTCAACACCAGGAATGAATGAATCTCATCTCTGATTTGACTGTAAGATTTTTTTCAAGTCTAAATCGGAGGAACTGGCTCACTTCTGAGACTTTGTCGGAATTCAGTACAGGGACTGAATCAATGCAGACTTTTATTCAAAAATGAATTTATAGCAAATGATGAACTTAAATATGAAAGTAAAATTCTGAACTTATTTATACAGTGTGAAATGGATGTGAGTATGTGGTATGTGCAAAGGTAGCAGTACACAAATGAGTGGTTTATAGGGCTTGGCCTAAAAAGCTTCTCCAGTAGAGAATACTTTGAAATCTAACTGCCAGCTCATCCTGGGGACTGTATAATAGTACTTTATATCATCCTTAAATCTAGTTTGGAAAATCCTGTAAATTCCACTGGGACCGCCTTGACAATTTGAGCAAAACATGAAAAGTCGAATGGCAACACAACTCTCGAAAAATACCCATACTGGAGTACGATTTATTCAGGAGAGGCAATCAGAATTAGGATATTCCCATAGAGAAATTTAATTGGAATTGAAAACTTTAGGTACCCAATGAAAAAATGACAAATGTTTTGAATAACTCATCAATCCCCTAAGCTGGCAAAGGGAGGTTCTGGCAATGGGGTTGAATTTTTTGTCCAATCAATAAAATAATAAATTTGAACTAATAAAGGATGTGGACATCTTTTCAAGAAATATCATACTCTCTATTACCATGAAACATTAAAGTGTTAGCAAGTTTTACAAAAAACAATGAATCTGAGATAATATTCAAAAAGCCTTCAACCTTCCCTCCTCTCCAAACCAACCCCAATATAGCACTGTTCATACAATTAGTAACAAACAAAATTAAGCAGGCTACATTTACAACCACAACTAAAAATAAAGTGCCAAAACAATTAAGAAAATCCTTGAGATAACTGAGGACGACCAGCTGGTCAACAGGCCAGCTGATAAAAGCGGTAAAGTGGTAGTCATGAGTAAAATCCAGTATGAATGTGTGAGAAAATCTTGATTAATACTCAATGGTACCAATGGGTCTTGTCGAGACTGGCACAGGTTGCCCAGGAGTAGGTTGACAGGGTTCAACAGGTCTGGGAGGCAGGGGTGATCGACCATCAGGTGAAGAGCTTTTTGGAGGCCACCTGCCCAACCACTCAGAAGTTTTATGCACTTCCCAAAGTGCACAAGTCCATACATGATACATCCTATTGTGTGGGCAGGGGGTCTCTGATAGCATGCTAGCCAGTATGTTGATCACTTCCTGCAACCTTTTGTTGGACAGCTACCATCTTATATCCAGGACACGGCACATTTGTTGCATGTCCTGGATGGTGTTGTGGTGCCTCCCAAGATGATCCTAGTCACTCTTGACATAGAGGCCTTCTATTTAAGATTCCGACACGAGAAGTGTCTAAGAATGTTGAAGAAATTTTGAATGAGTTACACATTGACCAGCAAAACCACAAACTTTTCCTGCTTTGTCTCCTTAAATATATATATTGACCCACAATATCTTCCTTTTTAACAACACTATGCCTCCATATACAGGGGACGGCAATGGGAACAACATGTGCCCCATCCTTCTCAAACCTGTATCTGGGAGCATGGGAGAGGAGGTTGTTAATTAATTAATATGCATTGATGTACCTTGGCTACGTGTTTTTGTGGCACAGGTACATTGACGACATCCTAATCCTGGAATCTAATTGTGGAATCCAGTACCTAGTTGTGCCAATTTGTGGATCTACTCAGTAATAACCAGGGCAATTTGAGGTTCACTCTGGAGTACAGCAGGGAAAGGGTTGAGGAACAGACTCTGTGGCTATCACCTGTCATCTGTCAGCAGCAGAGACAAAAGCATAAAAGTAGGCAGGATATACTGTATAAAGCACAACAAGCAAAGAGGAGGGGATATCCTGCTTCCATAATGAACTTTTCACAGTAACATCACCAGGCTAGAAATATAAGAAATAGGCACTGGAATGTTCCCCTTTGATCCTCCGAACAACAGGGTAAATCTTGTGTTATAGGGATTACTAGAGATGAGCGAACTTTTGAAAAATTCGATTCGACTGATTCGCCGAATTTTCCGACAAAAATCGTTTCGACCCGAATAAATTCGCGACGAATCGCTATTAAAAACGGCTATTTCTGAGCCTCCTACAGCCTCAATAGGGTTGTAAACCATTCAGCCTTGCTGTAACACGCACAGGATGCGTGCTGGGTTAGTTAAATAATACTTTTAAGAAATATCACATGCAGATCAGAGGCATCGCTAATAGAATCGCAGAGCGGCACAATTTCAGAGAGTTGAAGTGGCATCACTATGAGGGGCAGAAGGAGCCCAAATATACACTGGAGTTGGCTTCAGGAGCCCAAAAATTGGATGAATCACACCCTGGAGTTGGCAGAAGTTGGCAGCAGCAGCAGCAGGAGCCCAAATATACACTGGAGTTGGCTTCAGGAGCCCAAAAATTGGATGAATCACACCCTGGAGTTGGCAGGAGTTGACAGCAGCAGCAGCAGGAGCCCAAATATACACTGGAGTTGGCTTCAGGAGCCCAAAAATTGGATGAATCACACCCTGGAGTTGGCAGGAGTTGACAGCAGCAGCAGCAGGAGCCCAAATATACACTGGAGTTGGCTTCAGGAGCCCAAAAATTGGATGAATCACACCCTGGAGTTGGCAGAAGTTGGCAGCAGCAGGAGCCCAAATATACACTGGAGTTGGCTTCAGGAGCCCAAAAATTGGATGAATCACACCCTGGAGTTGGCAGAAGTTGGCAGCAGCAGCAGCAGGAGCCCAAATATACACTGGAGTTGGCTTCAGGAGCCCAAAAATTGGATGAATCACACCCTGGAGTTGGCAGGAGTTGACAGCAGCAGCAGCAGGAGCCCAAATATACACTGGAGTTGGCTTCAGGAGCCCAAAAATTGGATGAATCACACCCTGGAGTTGGCAGGAGTTGACAGCAGCAGCAGCAGGAGCCCAAATATACACTGGAGTTGGCTTCAGGAGCCCAAAAATTGGATGAATCACACCCTGGAGTTGGCAGAAGTTGGCAGCAGCAGCAGCAGGAGCCCAAATATACACTGGAGTTGGCTTCAGGAGCCCAAAAATTGGATGAATCACACCCTGGAGTTGGCAGAAGTTGGCAGCAGCAGCAGCAGGAGCCCAAATATACACTGGAGTTGGCTTCAGGAGCCCAAAAATTGGATGAATCACACCCTGGAGTTGGCAGGAGTTGACAGCAGCAGCAGCAGGAGCCCAAATATACACTGGAGTTGGCTTCAGGAGCCCAAAAATTGGATGAATCACACCCTGGAGTTGGCAGGAGTTGACAGCAGCAGCAGCAGGAGCCCAAATATACACTGGAGTTGGCTTCAGGAGCCCAAAAATTGGATGAATCACACCCTGGAGTTGGCAGAAGTTGGCAGCAGCAGCAGCAGGAGCCCAAATATACACTGGAGTTGGCTTCAGGAGCCCAAAAATTGGATGAATCACACCCTGGAGTTGGCAGAAGTTGGCAGCAGCAGCAGCAGGAGCCCAAATATACACTGGAGTTGGCTTCAGGAGCCCAAAAATTGGATGAATCACACCCTGGAGTTGGCAGAAGTTGGCAGCAGCAGCAGCAGGAGCCCAAATATACACTGGAGTTGGCTTCAGGAGCCCAAAAATTGGATGAATCACACCCTGGAGTTGGCAGAAGTTGGCAGCAGCAGCAGCAGGAGCCCAAATATACACTGGAGTTGGCTTCAGGAGCCCAAAAATTGGATGAATCACACCCTGGAGTTGGCAGGAGTTGACAGTAGCAGCAGCAGGAGCCCAAATATACACTGGAGTTGGCTTCAGGAGCCCAAAAATTGGATGAATCACACCCTGGAGTTGGCAGGAGTTGACAGCAGCAGCAGCAGGAGCCCAAATATACACTGGAGTTGGCTTCAGGAGCCCAAAAATTGGATGAATCACACCCTGGAGTTGGCAGAAGTTGGCAGCAGCAGCAGCAGGAGCCCAAATATACACTGGAGTTGGCTTCAGGAGCCCAAAAATTGGATGAATCACACCCTGGAGTTGGCAGAAGTTGGCAGCAGCAGCAGCAGGAGCCCAAATATACACTGGAGTTGGCTTCAGGAGCCCAAAAATTGGATGAATCACACCCTGGAGTTGGCAGGAGTTGACAGTAGCAGCAGCAGGAGCCCAAATATACACTGGAGTTGGCTTCAGGAGCCCAAAAATTGGATGAATCACACCCTGGAGTTGGCAGAAGTTGGCAGCAGCAGCAGCAGGAGCCCAAATATACACTGGAGTTGGCTTCAGGAGCCCAAAAATTGGATGAATCACACCCTGGAGTTGGCAGAAGTTGGCAGCAGCAGCAGCAGGAGCCCAAATATACACTGGAGTTGGCTTCAGGAGCCCAAAAATTGGATGAATCACACCCTGGAGTTGGCAGGAGTTGACAGTAGCAGCAGCAGGAGCCCAAATATACACTGGAGTTGGCTTCAGGAGCCCAAAAATTGGATGAATCACACCCTGGAGTTGGCAGGAGTTGGCAGCAGCAGCAGCAGGAGCCCAAATATACACTGGAGTTGGCTTCAGGAGCCCAAAAATTGGATGAATCACACCCTGGAGTTGGCAGAAGTTGGCAGCAGCAGCAGCAGGAGCCCAAATATACACTGGAGTTGGCTTCAGGAGCCCAAAAATTGGATGAATCACACCCTGGAGTTGGCAGAAGTTGGCAGCAGCAGCAGCAGGAGCCCAAATATACACTGGAGTTGGCTTCAGGAGCCCAAAAATTGGATGAATCACACCCTGGAGTTGGCAGGAGTTGACAGTAGCAGCAGCAGGAGCCCAAATATACACTGGAGTTGGCTTCAGGAGCCCAAAAATTGGATGAATCACACCCTGGAGTTGGCAGGAGTTGACAGTAGCAGCAGCAGGAGCCCAAATATACACTGGAGTTGGCTTCAGGAGCCCAAAAATTGGATGAATCACACCCTGGAGTTGGCAGAAGTTGGCAGCAGCAGCAGCAGGAGCCCAAATATACACTGGAGTTGGCTTCAGGAGCCCAAAAATTGGATGAATCACACCCTGGAGTTGGCAGGAGTTGACAGTAGCAGCAGCAGGAGCCCAAATATACACTGGAGTTGGCTTCAGGAGCCCAAAAATTGGATGAATCACACCCTGGAGTTGGCAGAAGTTGGCAGCAGCAGCAGCAGGAGCCCAAATATACACTGGAGTTGGCTTCAGGAGCCCAAAAATTGGATGAATCACACCCTGGAGTTGGCAGAAGTTGGCAGCAGCAGCAGCAGGAGCCCAAATATACACTGGAGTTGGCTTCAGGAGCCCAAGAATTGGATGAATCACACCCTGGAGTTGGCAGAAGTTGGCAGCAGCAGCAGCAGGAGCCCAAATATACACTGGAGTTGGCTTCAGGAGCCCAAAAATTGGATGAATCACACCCTGGAGTTGGCAGAAGTTGGCAGCAGCAGCAGCAGGAGCCCAAATATACACTGGAGTTGGCTTCAGGAGCCCAAAAATTGGATGAATCACACCCTGGAGTTGGCAGGAGTTGACAGTAGCAGCAGCAGGAGCCCAAATATACACTGGAGTTGGCTTCAGGAGCCCAAAAATTGGATGAATCACACCCTGGAGTTGGCAGAAGTTGGCAGCAGCAGCAGCAGGAGCCCAAATATACACTGGAGTTGGCTTCAGGAGCCCAAAAATTGGATGAATCACACCCTGGAGTTGGCAGGAGTTGACAGTAGCAGCAGCAGGAGCCCAAATATACACTGGAGTTGGCTTCAGGAGCCCAAAAATTGGATGAATCACACCCTGGAGTTGGCAGAAGTTGGCAGCAGCAGCAGCAGGAGCCCAAATATACACTGGAGTTGGCTTCAGGAGCCCAAAAATTGGATGAATCACACCCTGGAGTTGGCAGAAGTTGGCAGCAGCAGCAGCAGGAGCCCAAATATACACTGGAGTTGGCTTCAGGAGCCCAAAAATTGGATGAATCACACCCTGGAGTTGGCAGGAGTTGACAGTAGCAGCAGCAGGAGCCCAAATATACACTGGAGTTGGCTTCAGGAGCCCAAAAATTGGATGAATCACACCCTGGAGTTGGCAGGAGTTGGCAGCAGCAGCAGCAGGAGCCCAAATATACACTGGAGTTGGCTTCAGGAGCCCAAAAATTGGATGAATCACACCCTGGAGTTGGCAGAAGTTGGCAGCAGCAGCAGCAGGAGCCCAAATATACACTGGAGTTGGCTTCAGGAGCCCAAAAATTGGATGAATCACACCCTGGAGTTGGCAGAAGTTGGCAGCAGCAGCAGCAGGAGCCCAAATATACACTGGAGTTGGCTTCAGGAGCCCAAAAATTGGATGAATCACACCCTGGAGTTGGCAGGAGTTGACAGTAGCAGCAGCAGGAGCCCAAATATACACTGGAGTTGGCTTCAGGAGCCCAAAAATTGGATGAATCACACCCTGGAGTTGGCAGAAGTTGGCAGCAGCAGCAGCAGGAGCCCAAATATACACTGGAGTTGGCTTCAGGAGCCCAAAAATTGGATGAATCACACCCTGGAGTTGGCAGAAGTTGGCAGCAGCAGCAGCAGGAGCCCAAATATACACTGGAGTTGGCTTCAGGAGCCCAAAAATTGGATGAATCACACCCTGGAGTTGGCAGGAGTTGACAGTAGCAGCAGCAGGAGCCCAAATATACACTGGAGTTGGCTTCAGGAGCCCAAAAATTGGATGAATCACAGCCTGGAGTTGGCAGGAGTTGACAGTAGCAGCAGCAGGAGCCCAAATATACACTGGAGTTGGCTTCAGGAGCCCAAAAATTGGATGAATCACACCCTGGAGTTGGCAGGAGTTGACAGTAGCAGCAGCAGGAGCCCAAATATACACTGGAGTTGGCTTCAGGAGCCCAAAAATTGGATGAATCACAGCCTGGAGTTGGCAGGAGTTGACAGTAGCAGCAGCAGGAGCCCAAATATACACTGGAGTTGGCTTCAGGAGCCCAAAAATTGGATGAATCACACCCTGGAGTTGGCAGAAGTTGGCAGCAGCAGCAGCAGGAGCCCAAATATACACTGGAGTTGGCTTCAGGAGCCCAAAAATTGGATGAATCACACCCTGGAGTTGGCAGGAGTTGACAGTAGCAGCAGCAGGAGCCCAAATATACACTGGAGTTGGCTTCAGGAGCCCAAAAATTGGATGAATCACACCCTGGAGTTGGCAGAAGTTGGCAGCAGCAGCAGCAGGAGCCCAAATATACACTGGAGTTGGCTTCAGGAGCCCAAAAATTGGATGAATCACACCCTGGAGTTGGCAGAAGTTGGCAGCAGCAGCAGCAGGAGCCCAAATATACACTGGAGTTGGCTTCAGGAGCCCAAAAATTGGATGAATCACACCCTGGAGTTGGCAGGAGTTGACAGTAGCAGCAGCAGGAGCCCAAATATACACTGGAGTTGGCTTCAGGAGCCCAAAAATTGGATGAATCACACCCTGGAGTTGGCAGGAGTTGGCAGCAGCAGCAGCAGGAGCCCAAATATACACTGGAGTTGGCTTCAGGAGCCCAAAAATTGGATGAATCACACCCTGGAGTTGGCAGAAGTTGGCAGCAGCAGCAGCAGGAGCCCAAATATACACTGGAGTTGGCTTCAGGAGCCCAAAAATTGGATGAATCACACCCTGGAGTTGGCAGGAGTTGACAGCAGCAGCAGCAGGAGCCCAAATATACACTGGAGTTGGCTTCAGGAGCCCAAAAATTGGATGAATCACACCCTGGAGTTGGCAGGAGTTGACAGCAGCAGCAGCAGGAGCCCAAATATACACTGGAGTTGGCTTCAGGAGCCCAAAAATTGGATGAATCACACCCTGGAGTTGGCAGAAGTTGGCAGCAGCAGCAGCAGGAGCCCAAATATACACTGGAGTTGGCTTCAGGAGCCCAAAAGTTGGATGAATCACACCCTGGAGTTGGCAGAAGTTGGCAGCAGCAGCAGCAGGAGCCCAAATATACACTGGAGTTGGCTTCAGGAGCCCAAAAATTGGATGAATCACACCCTGGAGTTGGCAGGAGTTGACAGCAGCAGCAGCAGGAGCCCAAATATACACTGGAGTTGGCTTCAGGAGCCCAAAAATTGGATGAATCACACCCTGGAGTTGGCAGGAGTTGACAGCAGCAGCAGCAGGAGCCCAAATATACACTGGAGTTGGCTTCAGGAGCCCAAAAATTGGATGAATCACACCCTGGAGTTGGCAGAAGTTGGCAGCAGCAGCAGCAGGAGCCCAAATATACACTGGAGTTGGCTTCAGGAGCCCAAAAATTGGATGAATCACACCCTGGAGTTGGCAGAAGTTGGCAGCAGCAGCAGCAGGAGCCCAAATATACACTGGAGTTGGCTTCAGGAGCCCAAAAATTGGATGAATCACACCCTGGAGTTGGCAGAAGTTGGCAGCAGCAGCAGCAGGAGCCCAAATATACACTGGAGTTGGCTTCAGGAGCCCAAAAATTGGATGAATCACACCCTGGAGTTGGCAGAAGTTGGCAGCAGCAGCAGCAGGAGCCCAAATATACACTGGAGTTGGCTTCAGGAGCCCAAAAATTGGATGAATCACACCCTGGAGTTGGCAGGAGTTGACAGTAGCAGCAGCAGGAGCCCAAATATACACTGGAGTTGGCTTCAGGAGCCCAAAAATTGGATGAATCACACCCTGGAGTTGGCAGGAGTTGACAGCAGCAGCAGCAGGAGCCCAAATATACACTGGAGTTGGCTTCAGGAGCCCAAAAATTGGATGAATCACACCCTGGAGTTGGCAGAAGTTGGCAGCAGCAGCAGCAGGAGCCCAAATATACACTGGAGTTGGCTTCAGGAGCCCAAAAATTGGATGAATCACACCCTGGAGTTGGCAGAAGTTGGCAGCAGCAGCAGCAGGAGCCCAAATATACACTGGAGTTGGCTTCAGGAGCCCAAAAATTGGATGAATCACACCCTGGAGTTGGCAGGAGTTGACAGTAGCAGCAGCAGGAGCCCAAATATACACTGGAGTTGGCTTCAGGAGCCCAAAAATTGGATGAATCACACCCTGGAGTTGGCAGAAGTTGGCAGCAGCAGCAGCAGGAGCCCAAATATACACTGGAGTTGGCTTCAGGAGCCCAAAAATTGGATGAATCACACCCTGGAGTTGGCAGAAGTTGGCAGCAGCAGCAGGAGCCCAAATATACACTGGAGTTGGCTTCAGGAGCCCAAAAATTGGATGAATCACACCCTGGAGTTGGCAGGAGTTGACAGTAGCAGCAGCAGGAGCCCAAATATACACTGGAGTTGGCTTCAGGAGCCCAAAAATTGGATGAATCACAGCCTGGAGTTGGCAGGAGTTGGCAGTAGCAGCAGCAGGAGCCCAAATATACACTGGAGTTGGCTTCAGGAGCCCAAAAATTGGATGAATCACACCCTGGAGTTGGCAGGAGTTGACAGTAGCAGCAGCAGGAGCCCAAAAAATGGCCTAAAGACATAAATATGTTTTGCACCATTTGGAAAGTGTAAAACGTGGCACCATGCTGAATCTAGTCGCATGCATCAGGCATTGGTGGGTGGAAATCCTGGCTGATCCATCCCTGATTCATTTTGACAAAGGTGAGTCTCTCCACATTTTTAGTTGACAGACGAGTTCTCCTCGCCGTAACTATGGCCCCCGCCGCACTAAACACCCGCTCAGATGGCACGCTACTTGCCGGGCAGGACAGCTTTTCCAGGGCAAACTCTGCTAGTTGCGGCCACAAATCAAGTTTGGCTGCCCAGAAGTCCAGCGGATCCTCAAGGTGTGTTGGCATGGTCATGTCAAAGTATGACATGACCTGCTGGTTCAGGTCCTGCTCCAGGTCTTCCTGCTGCTCATGAGTAGCCTCACTATGCGGGTGTAGAAAGCTACTCATTAGCGACTGAAGACTGAGGCTGCTGCTGCTGATGGAGCTTCTGCTGCTGCTGCTGCCAACCCCCCCAGCGGCCATGGCAGTGGAAGGTGAGCGCAGAGGTCCCCTCGAGTCAGACCTGCGAGAGTATGGACCATGGCGCAGATAGGCATCGGCCAACTGCCTACGTAGAATGTCTTTGTAGTAGTTGAGTTTGTCCTCCCTCTCGGTGGGTTTAAAAAATGCCCCCATTTTGTGCCGGAAGCGAGGGTCCAATAAGGTGGACAGCCAGAAGTCATCCCGCCGACAGATGGAAACAATTCTGGGGTCACTACGCAAGCACGTGAGCATGCTTCGTGCCATTTGCGCAAGTGACTCGGATGGACTACCTGTCTCCATCTCCACTGCATACTGCCACGGTGTGCCCGGGTCCTCTGTCTCTCCTTCCTCAAAAACCTCTAGCTCCTCTGGCTGCTCCTGCTCCTCCTCTCCTGTCCGCTGACTAGATAAACCAGCCATTTCGCCAAGCCTAAACTGTGTTTCGCTGGGCAACTCCTCCTCCTCCTCTTCCTCCTCCTCCTCCTCCAGTTCAGCTCCAAGGGGGTTCATGTGGCCGTAAGATGTAAACGCCATGTCTCCAGTGCCCTGACCAGCCATGGTTTCCAACATGTGCTGTAGTACATGAAGCAGTGGAATCACGTCGTTCATCCCGTAATCCTGCCGACTGACAAATAAAGTGGCTTCCTCAAAGGGCCTGAGCAAACGGCAGGTGTCACGTATGAGCTGCCACTGGTTGACATTGAAGTTACACAGGGGAGTCCCCCTATCTGCTTGGATCATCAGGAAATCCGTGATGGCTTTTCTCTGTTCATATAATCGGTCCAACATGTGAAGGGTGGAATTCCAACGGGTGGAAACATCGCAAATCAGACTATGTTGGGGGATACCATTCTGACGCTGTAGCTCAAGAAGGGTGTGTTTGGCAGTGTAGGAGTGGCTGAAGTGCATGCAAAGTTTCCGTGAAGTTGTTAGGATGTCCTGCAGATGGGGGGAACACTTCAGAAACCGCTTGACAACCAGATTGAAGACGTGAGCCATGCAGGGGGCATGGGTCAGGCTTCCTTGGCGCAGCGCAGACAAAATGTTCTTCCCATTGTCGGTAACCATGATTCCCATTTTAAGTTTTCTCGGAGTAAGCCATGTTTGGATTTCCTGATGAATACATTTAAGCAGTTCCTCCCCTGTGTGACTCCGTTCGCCAAGACAAACCATGTGAAGCACTGCGTGACACCTCCGTGCCCTGCACACATGATAGACTGGAGGGGCACTGAGACTTGAGCCTACAGTGGAGGGTGAGGAGATGGAGGAGGATGAGGAGGCCGAGTCGCACGGTGTCACAGGCCCAACGGGCAGGGAGCGCGGAGGCCGAAGCGGCGTGACCTGTCCAAGTTGCTGCTGCTGCTGCAAAGGGACCACATTCACCCAGTGGGCCGTAAACGACATGTACTGTCCCTGACCGTAGTTACAGCTCCAGATGTCGGCGCTGCCATGCACTTTGCTACACACCGACAGGCTCAAGGACTGGCCCACCTTCTGTTCAACAAAAGTGTGCAGCGCTGGTACTGCCTTCTTGGCAAAGAAATGATGGCTTGGGACTCTCCACCTCGGCTCGGCACAAGCCATCAGTTCTCTGAAAGGTGCAGATTCCACCACCTGAAAAGGGAGCGACTGCAGCACCAGCAACTTGGACAGGAGCACATTCAGCTTCTGCGCCGTAGGATGAGTGGGCGCATACTGCTGTCTCTTGGACATGGCTTCGCTGATGGATTGCTGGCGGGATGCATGACTTGGAGGAGGAGGAGCAGGAGCGACAGAGGATGGGTATGACGCACAGCTGCCTTCGGCTGAAGTGCTGGAGCCTTGGCTGGCAGAAATTGGGAGCTCACTTGGTGAGGAAGCAGACTGGACCACCCCTTGGGAGCCTCGGTTCTCCCAGGTCGTTTTATGGTGACGCATCATATGTTGACGCAGGGCCGTGGTGCCAACATTTGGACCCTGGCCACGCTTCACCTTTTGCCTACATATCTTGCATGTGGCCATGTTACCCTCCTGCGGATGCCTCAGGAAAAACTGCCACACTGCCGAGTAGCTACTTTTCCCACCCCCTGGCCTCACTGATTCACTGCTGCTGTTGCCAACTCCAGGAACCCCTGCTCCACTACCTCCCGATAAGGTAGACTGCCGCACAGCAGGTGCTCTACCCCGGCCCCGGCCCCGGCCGGCTCCAGCCTTTGGAATTGTGCCCCCATGCTGACTGCTACCACCTTGCTGCCTCAGCTGCTGACTCCGGGGCAACCTGCACCCCTCTTCTCCTGATGATGACGATGAAGCCCCTTCATCACCCGGCTCCCAAGTGCGATCGGCTTCATCGTCATCATCATCATCATCACCGGGTTGTGGCTGTACGTCACTGATGTTCGTGGATTCGTCAACAGTGTCTGGCGCAGGAGCTGGAACGCTCGCAGCACCCACGACACTGTCCACATCACTATTTGTCTGCCTAGCTAAAGAAGCCACCTCCATTTCTTGGCTGGGCAGTAGCTGCTGACTGTCCTCTATCTGATGGTCCTCCTCACTAAAGAGTGGAGCTGAACCCAAAGCATAGGATACGTCGCTGGGGGAGGGAACGGCGTAGGCCAGAGGCAATGGGAGGACAGGGACTGCTCTCGGGGCATGCCAACTCAGGGTTGTGTCAGAGGAACCTACCGACCCTAGACTGGGGGTCTCAGACGTAAGTTGTGATGATGTTGTTGATGAGCGCGTCAACCAATCTACCACGGCAGATGCGTTACTGGTGGAGACCCGACCGCTAGCAGATACTGGCAGATTAGGTCTCTCAGCGTGACTCCTGCTGCTACTGGCCCCCAGTCTGATGCGAGCTCTGCCTGCGGAATCTTGGCCTCTGCCACTCCTCTTTTCACTTCCAGGCACTTGTCTGCCCGACATAGTCTAACTGGCGTGGTAGTAGGTGATATTTAAAAAAACCCCGGGCAGCGGTGGGTCTATATGAAACAGAATATAATGCACACCAAAAGTGAGCAGTAACACTCAGCCTCCAACAGGCCTGCTTAGTGTAAATAAGAGAGCTGCTTAGTGTAAATAAAGAGGGGTATGCTATGTTACAGAATGGGATGCCTCAACAGAAGTGCACCTGGCAGGCAGCAGTAAGCCTATGCCCAGCAAAAGTGTCTTATAATATAAATATAATAAGAGCAAATGCTTATATGGTCTTAAACAGAGGCTGCTTTAGTCACAGAATGGGATGCCCCGGGCAGGAATCGAGCTGGCAGGGTACAGTAGTGCTTTGGCCAGCAAAAGTGTCTTTATCAGGCCTAATTTCAAATATGATAAGAGCAAATGCTTATATGGTCTTAAACAGAGGCTGCTTTAGTCACAGAATGGGATGCCCCGGGCAGGAATCGAGCTGGCAGGGTACAGTAGTGCTTTGGCCAGCAAAAGTGTCTTTATCAGGCTAATTTCAAATATGATAAGAGCAAATGCTTATATGGTCTTAAACAGAGGCTGCTTTAGTCACAGAATGGGATGCCCCGGGCAGGAATCGAGCTGGCAGGGTACAGTAGTGCTTTGGCCAGCAAAAGTGTCTTTATCAGGCCTAATTTCAAATATGATAAGAGCAAATGCTTATATGGTCTTAAACAGAGGCTGCTGTAGTCACAGAATGGGATGCCCCGGGCAGGAATCGAGCTGGCAGGGTACAGTAGTGCTTTGGCCAGCAAAAGTGTCTTTATCAGGCCTAATTTCAAATATGATAAGAGCAAATGCTTATATGGTCTTAAACAGAGGCTGCTTTAGTCACAGAATGGGATGCCCCGGGCAGGAATCGAGCTGGCAGGGTACAGTAGTGCTTTGGCCAGCAAAAGTGTCTTTATCAGGCCTAATTTCAAATATGATAAGAGCAAATGCTTATATGGTCTTAAACAGAGGCTGCTTTAGTCACAGAATGGGATGCCCCGGGCAGGAATCGAGCTGGCAGGGTACAGTAGTGCTTTGGCCAGCAAAAGTGTCTTTATCAGGCCTAATTTCAAATATGATAAGAGCAAATGCTTATATGGTCTTAAACAGAGGCTGCTGTAGTCACAGAATGGGATGCCCCGGGCAGGAATCGAGCTGGCAGGGTACAGTAGTGCTTTGGCCAGCAAAAGTGTCTTTATCAGGCCTAATTTCAAATATGATAAGAGCAAATGCTTATATGGTCTTAAACAGAGGCTGCTTTAGTCACAGAATGGGATGCCCCGGGCAGGAATCGAGCTGGCAGGGTACAGTAGTGCTTTGGCCAGCAAAAGTGTCTTTATCAGGCTAATTTCAAATATGATAAGAGCAAATGCTTATATGGTCTTAAACAGAGGCTGCTTTAGTCACAGAATGGGATGCCCCGGGCAGGAATCGAGCTGGCAGGGTACAGTAGTGCTTTGGCCAGCAAAAGTGTCTTTATCAGGCCTAATTTCAAATATGATAAGAGCAAATGCTTATATGGTCTTAAACAGAGGCTGCTTTAGTCACAGAATGGGATGCCCCGGGCAGGAATCGAGCTGGCAGGGTACAGTAGTGCTTTGGCCAGCAAAAGTGTCTTTATCAGGCTAATTTCAAATATGATAAGAGCAAATGCTTATATGGTCTTAAACAGAGGCTGCTTTAGTCACAGAATGGGATGCCCCGGGCAGGAATCGAGCTGGCAGGGTACAGTAGTGCTTTGGCCAGCAAAAGTGTCTTTATCAGGCCTAATTTCAAATATGATAAGAGCAAATGCTTATATGGTCTTAAACAGAGGCTGCTGTAGTCACAGAATGGGATGCCCCGGGCAGGAATCGAGCTGGCAGGGTACAGTAGTGCTTTGGCCAGCAAAAGTGTCTTTATCAGGCCTAATTTCAAATATGATAAGAGCAAATGCTTATATGGTCTTAAACAGAGGCTGCTTTAGTCACAGAATGGGATGCCCCGGGCAGGAATCGAGCTGGCAGGGTACAGTAGTGCTTTGGCCAGCAAAAGTGTCTTTATCAGGCCTAATTTCAAATATGATAAGAGCAAATGCTTATATGGTCTTAAACAGAGGCTGCTTTAGTCACAGAATGGGATGCCCCGGGCAGGAATCGAGCTGGCAGGGTACAGTAGTGCTTTGGCCAGCAAAAGTGTCTTTATCAGGCCTAATTTCAAATATGATAAGAGCAAATGCTTATATGGTCTTAAACAGAGGCTGCTGTAGTCACAGAATGGGATGCCCCGGGCAGGAATCGAGCTGGCAGGGTACAGTAGTGCTTTGGCCAGCAAAAGTGTCTTTATCAGGCCTAATTTCAAATATGATAAGAGCAAATGCTTATATGGTCTTAAACAGAGGCTGCTTTAGTCACAGAATGGGATGCCCCGGGCAGGAATCGAGCTGGCAGGGTACAGTAGTGCTTTGGCCAGCAAAAGTGTCTTTATCAGGCCTAATTTCAAATATGATAAGAGCAAATGCTTATATGGTCTTAAACAGAGGCTGCTTTAGTCACAGAATGGGATGCCCCGGGCAGGAATCGAGCTGGCAGGGTACAGTAGTGCTTTGGCCAGCAAAAGTGTCTTTATCAGGCCTAATTTCAAATATGATAAGAGCAAATGCTTATATGGTCTTAAACAGAGGCTGCTGTAGTCACAGAATGGGATGCCCCGGGCAGGAATCGAGCTGGCAGGGTACAGTAGTGCTTTGGCCAGCAAAAGTGTCTTTATCAGGCCTAATTTCAAATATGATAAGAGCAAATGCTTATATGGTCTTAAACAGAGGCTGCTTTAGTCACAGAATGGGATGCCCCGGGCAGGAATCGAGCTGGCAGGGTACAGTAGTGCTTTGGCCAGCAAAAGTGTCTTTATCAGGCTAATTTCAAATATGATAAGAGCAAATGCTTATATGGTCTTAAACAGAGGCTGCTTTAGTCACAGAATGGGATGCCCCGGGCAGGAATCGAGCTGGCAGGGTACAGTAGTGCTTTGGCCAGCAAAAGTGTCTTTATCAGGCCTAATTTCAAATATGATAAGAGCAAATGCTTATATGGTCTTAAACAGAGGCTGCTTTAGTCACAGAATGGGATGCCCCGGGCAGGAATCGAGCTGGCAGGGTACAGTAGTGCTTTGGCCAGCAAAAGTGTCTTTATCAGGCCTAATTTCAAATATGATAAGAGCAAATGCTTATATGGTCTTAAACAGAGGCTGCTGTAGTCACAGAATGGGATGCCCCGGGCAGGAATCGAGCTGGCAGGGTACAGTAGTGCTTTGGCCAGCAAAAGTGTCTTTATCAGGCCTAATTTCAAATATGATAAGAGCAAATGCTTATATGGTCTTAAACAGAGGCTGCTTTAGTCACAGAATGGGATGCCCCGGGCAGGAATCGAGCTGGCAGGGTACAGTAGTGCTTTGGCCAGCAAAAGTGTCTTTATCAGGCCTAATTTCAAATATGATAAGAGCAAATGCTTATATGGTCTTAAACAGAGGCTGCTTTAGTCACAGAATGGGATGCCCCGGGCAGGAATCGAGCTGGCAGGGTACAGTAGTGCTTTGGCCAGCAAAAGTGTCTTTATCAGGCTAATTTCAAATATGATAAGAGCAAATGCTTATATGGTCTTAAACAGAGGCTGCTTTAGTCACAGAATGGGATGCCCCGGGCAGGAATCGAGCTGGCAGGGTACAGTAGTGCTTTGGCCAGCAAAAGTGTCTTTATCAGGCCTAATTTCAAATATGATAAGAGCAAATGCTTATATGGTCTTAAACAGAGGCTGCTGTAGTCACAGAATGGGATGCCCCGGGCAGGAATCGAGCTGGCAGGGTACAGTAGTGCTTTGGCCAGCAAAAGTGTCTTTATCAGGCCTAATTTCAAATATGATAAGAGCAAATGCTTATATGGTCTTAAACAGAGGCTGCTTTAGTCACAGAATGGGATGCCCCGGGCAGGAATCGAGCTGGCAGGGTACAGTAGTGCTTTGGCCAGCAAAAGTGTCTTTATCAGGCCTAATTTCAAATATGATAAGAGCAAATGCTTATATGGTCTTAAACAGAGGCTGCTTTAGTCACAGAATGGGATGCCTCACAGCAGACTTAAGATCAGTTCAGTATATATGCACAGTTAGTTACTATAAGCAGCCTGAAAACGCTAACAAAGGCTGGATGAAAAAAAAAAAATCTCCCTGTCAGCCAGCTCCGTTTTTCCTACCTTTCCCTGGCTTTCTGTCTGTCTCCTGTCTGTCTCCTGCCTGTCTCCTGCCTGTCTCCTGCCTGTCTCCAGCCTGTCCCTGTCTGTCCCTGTCTCCAGCCTGTCTAACTGCCTCAGCTACACAGCGTTCTGTCTGTCTGTCACGAATGCAATAGAGAAATGAGGAAAAGCAAGATGGCCGCCGTTAAATACCGCTGTGTGACGTCACCGGGCTTGCTGGCTGCTGATAGGCTGCATGTGACTGCCCCAGCTTGCACTGGCGCGGGATACATGTCCAGACATGTCCCGCCCGCCATCTTAGAATGCCTGTAATGTAAATGAATGGATGTTAAAGGAAAACTTCGAGTGATCGAATCGCGGGGAAATTCGGATTCGATCCGAATCGAATTTTTCCTGAAATTCGGATCGAATCCGGGTTCGTCCGGATCGATTCGCTCATCCCTAGGGATTACATATGATGTTTGATAGAATGAAGGTATGTATTACGTGAAACATTTAAATCTCTACAGCTATGTTTTTTTATGTGCACCTATATGCTAAATGACGAGGGTCTGACCCAAACTGGAAGACTGGACAGTTTGACCAGAGTAACTGGCCAACCTTATTGAATCTATGACTCTTTATTTAAGAGTCACTATGGAGCAAAAAAGTCGTAATAATGGCTATACCTATTTTGACCCATATTGTTTGCCTAACCAGTCTCTGCCCCTTTAAGAGCCACTTAATTATACGAGTTAGATACTGTTCATGTGCACCTTCACCCCCTCCATTGCAGGTATCTCCCTCGAGCGCGCTCCTTATTTCATCTTGAGAAAGGTTTCTTGAGAGGAGGGGGCATGCCCAGGGCATGGTGCGGGGCAGGTGGATGAGCCCAGAAGTGTGAAAAGATCCTTTGTTCCATTGAACAGACCCCCAACATAGGGCACATACATCCAACCTTGTATTGATAGGAATTAGAAGCATATAGCGCTGTGCTGAAGAACCCCCTTTAACATATAGAGGATTATGGGCATATTAGGCTTGATCTGTTTTTTTTTTTTTTTTGCAATTTTCCCCGCTCTCGTATGAGTGTGTGAGCGATTCTATGCATGCATTGCTAACCTTCAGTAAAGTTTCCGTCAGTTCGTATGCCAGAGTACGAGTACGAGGATGTCATTTTCCAGCGTGACTTTTCTGTTTCATTTTCTCATGTTACAACGTAGGATTTCGATTTTGCCCTTTTTCCATTGTCTCCTTCCACGAATCCTTTACGTTTCCCGATAAATTCTGTTTTCCTTTTACCATAAATAATCGTCCGGATGTAAATCCTTACAATCTTGCACCTGCGCACTACAAACTTAACTCATTAAAGTGCTCGCCTACACTTCTGCTACAATGCTTAGCTAAATCACTTTGCGCTTTCCTACATCTTACATGTATGACCCCTAAAACTTACCCAAATCACTTCCCGGTTAGGTTCTTCTTCCATTTTCGTCCCCTAAAACTTACCCAAACCACTTCGCGGTTAGGTTCTTCTTCCATGTATGACCCCTAAAACTTACCGAAATCACTTTGCAGTCATGTGAATATTCATCTCTAAATATTTCTGGGCCCATTAGTTTTGTGTTAATGTATTTTGGAAATGAAATGACACTGAAACTTTTATTTATTTATTTATTTTTTAATACCAAATGTCATTTCTGTTTGGCCTTTTTTTGAAAATGTTTTTTTTTTTTAAATGTAACATTTATTTTTTCTTCATAAAATATAAAATATTAAAATATTTACAAAATGTAAAATTTTTACAACTATAATAAACTAAATACATAGCAATGGCAGGCCACAGAACACTATTCTTCATCTGTGGTCCCCAACGAGTCGCGCAGCTCCTGCATTTCGCCCACCAACTGAAGGACCCTGACACTCAGTTGTGCCACTCTGGCACGTGTGGTCCCTGGTAAATAACGTAAATTACATTATTGGTATAACCTTGTTGGGGTCATACTGCAGTGCCCCCCCCCCCCCCCCGTATGGTCCAAACAACTAAAATTGGACTTCAAAAGCCCGAAGGCCATCGCCACCACGACCCGGGTTTTGCATAGGGCCTGATTATAGAACTCCTGGCCCGCATTCTGCAGGCAAAGAACGGGCAGCAGGAGCAAGGGCAGAAGCAGATACCCAGATTCCCCTGAAATAATTTAAAAATATTAACATAAAATACAAATTCTAAGCAACAATATTGTTTACCATGTCATCAAGGGCTAAAAACAGCCATAGGTTAAGACATGAGTCATCAACTATATTCATTGCCATACAGTGAAAATGGATTGATGGAATGTGAGCAAACTTACCCAGGAGCCATCCACTAGATAATTCTCCTGACTCAAACTGATGAAATAAGCTGGAGCTCCGCAATATATAAGCATCATGGTACGACCCTGGATGCCCTGCAAGAACACTGAGGAATCGCATATCCGGACCAAACACTGCTTGTATGTTGTGCGAGTGGCACAGTTAGGTCTCATATCCTCCCTAATAATAATTCTAATACTAATACTAGTAGTACTAATTATAACTAATACTAACTAGGACTAATAAAAGTAATAATACTAACAGTATTGTTCTCTTTGCAGGTCTCTGATGATGAATGTTGTGCACAGATATCCCTGACTTCAGTGACTGGTGGCAAAGCATGTAAATGATCCGTGTGTCTTCCTCCGCCTCGGCCTGGCCTTGTGGCATTGTGGCATTGTCAGCACTGGCGTATTAGAAGCACAGCAGCACAAGGCAAATGTCCCTCATGGAGGCTACTCATTTGTGGTAAAGGGCTGTTGGTCTGCACTTCAAAGCACCCACGCATTATGAAGCTGGGAATCCACTATTGCGCACGTGTGCCTGCCAATGGATGGGCCTCAACCGAAGGGTGGAGTCGCACACCACCTTGCCGGCCTTCTGGTTCAGCATCAGCAACCACTCATCTGCTTACTCATGGCTCCCATGACTGGATGAGGAGACAGGAAAGAAGAGGAAGTGGAGCACAGGCAACGAGTGGAGGCATAACAATAATACTAACAATGTTTTTCTGTTTGCTTTGCAGGTTCCTAGACATAGATATGGTGAAGATAATTCAATGTCCCACCCTTTTGTAATTTTTAGTTTGTACAGCTCCACAGAATACGATAGCACTCCATAAATAAACAACAATAATAATAACAATGTTTTTTGCTTGTTTTGCAGGTCCCTGATGATGGACATCATGCAGAGGTTATTCAAAATTTTCCCTCTTCAGTGGCTGATGACACAGCATGCCAGACTTGTCGTCTCTGCACTGTTACATAAAATGGCATGCTGGCAAGATCCTTTGAGCCAGCATTTTCAGTGCTCAGTCCCTGGTCGTGGTGGGCAGTAGTATCAAGGGGATGACCACTGATGGTTTGCACTCTTCTGCTGGCTGCCTGGGACTGCGTGGCCACCACTCCTTCCACCTTAATCTGATTGCCTTCAGCTCCTGTTGGGTCTAGGACTTCATCATCACTTCTTGGATTGTCTTCTATCCACTACCCCCTGCTACCCTCCTTCTCAGTCTCCACATTGCAGAAAGTCACATCTGTCTGCACTTGGATTTCATCCTCATCGTAGATGTCCTGCGATGCACCACATCATCATCATGCTCCAACACAAGTTGTTAGGCATCTAGGAACCCCTATGTCTGCAAATGAGGCAGGGGCAGGTGGATGGCCCACATAATACCAGCTAGGAGAGTCAGCATAGAGCATTACAGTCTGACCCTTGATTTGTGGCTTGTGGTGGTGAGGTAGAGGGTTGAAGAAAAATAAAAGGGGGGGATGGAAAAATAAAGAAAAAATATAATAAACGTTTTTCTGTTTGCTTTGCAGGGTCCTGGGCATTAACATGCTAAATACAATAGCGCTCTATAAATAAACGATAACAATATTATTTTTTTGCCTTTGTACGTCCCTGGTAACTGGAATGTGAAGCACTGCGTGCCATCTAATCTATCGATGGCTCAACTTAGTCTGGCCTCACCATTCTGGCAGTGGTATTGGGGTCTACAAGAATACACTGCAAAGCACTGGAGTCGGGTGTAGCAGTCACAGATGTAACACGTCCTCTCCCCCAGCACCAGCTCCATCACCACCAGCAGCACAGCTTATTGACAGGGGCGTGGTCGCTACTAGTCATTCTGCCAATCTCGCATTTTTGTATCCTAGAGATTGTATGTTGTTGTATAAAGATATAACCTATTCTGGAATATGATTTATGAGCTGAGTTAAAACAAGTGAAATTCTTTTCTCTATTGTTTATAGTACGCCAGCTATCTATTAGATGTAATTTTCTAAATTCCTGTCGTAATACCGGATAATTTCTTCATTTTTTAAGTAATTGACTTCACTTCAATTGAAGTGGCATGTCCCCATCTGTTCATGGCAGTGCAATGAGATGGACAGTTAGCTTTGGAAATGGACCCCCCCTTTACTCATCCAGTCGATATCCTCTATTTTTTTATTTTTCTGTTATCATTTTTCCTAGCCCATTTTGTGCAGGGCTATCGCCCAGGTGCACCCACCCCCAATTTGGCCTCTAAACCCCCCTAAAGAAAGTATTTTCTAAAGAAAATATTGTTTTTTATTTATGTATTTCTTTAATATTTTCGTTTTCTGTTAGTTTTCTGAGTACATTACCTAGCAAACCCAGCATTATTTGCCAGTCACTGGGAATATAATTAAAACCATTCAACAGGAGGGAGACACGAATCAAGAAACAACGGGTGGCGCATCCCCAATGATCATTCCTGAACAGTAGTTCTGTTTTTGCGAAAACATGAAAGTAGAAAAGAAAACTTCTATTCCAGAATTTGGGGAGGGTTAAGAGTTCAGAGCTGTTCAGAGTCAGCAAAATTTTGAATCTAGATCTACAGGGCAGTACAGACACGAGTCCTGAATGGAGTCTAATCATCTTATCCAGTAGGGCCTTGTCATACCATGAAGCACAACTGCAAATTAATCCTGGAACCTGTATAATAGGATGTTATGTTAACCTTACACCTAAATGGAACATCTAAGAGAGCTTCTGCAGAGGCCTTAATATTTCCATGGGGACCAGAAAATAAGTCTTGACAATTTGAACTCAGGGATGGAATAATACTTTATTATTTGGTACTTTATTTAAGAGAGAGTCTTGAGAGAGCTGCTCAGTGGACAGTAGGAACACCAAAACCAATAGCACACGTTAAGTTCAGCTAAGAGGTGTCCAGAGATTTCTTAATTAAAATATTTCTTAGAATATTTTATGTAACAGTCAGGCTTTATATATATATATAAGGAGAGTGTTTTAGCAATCAACACAGGGCAGGGCAACCATTGGGGTAGCACAGAAGTAATTGCAGACGCACTGGATTTAACATTTCTTTCTAATTTTTGTTAAATTAAACTGTAGTATTGTTTCCCTTCAGACGACCAGCCCTCTATACCAGGCATGGACACTGGCAGCCAAAGGCCTGGAGGCCAAATGCCAAGCCCCTGTGCCTGGTGATTTATCAGCCTCTATGCACTTTGCAACACGTCCAGTACTCTTCCAGGAGTGCAAAACTCCAATGTGTACACCAGCACTTCAAATAAACCTCTCCATTTATTGTAGACATTAAAATCAACCAACAGCAGGTAGGACAACAGGTATAGACAAGGTGCTGCTACACGTTTCAGAGGGAAACCTCCTTAATCATGCATGTGCTCAGACAAAAAAAGGGAGCATTCTTCCTCATCTGTGACCCAATCAGCACACATCTGACAAACAGTGGAGAGACTTCCATGGAAATAAAACTTCCCATGGAAATTCTCCCACAAATGCCATCGGTGCCCAATCCAATTGGCAGGGCATCGCCACACTCACCGTATGGGGGATGACATTGTGATCAGTCCAACTTAACAGGGCCCATCCTCCACTAATTAGGCAAGAGGTGAGGAGGGCTCCCCTATCCACTCAAGCCCCCGGGCTCATGAGGGAAAATCAAAACGCTGGGTCCGCTCATAAAGCAGACCTCTAGAGGCACTGCTTACAGATCCCAGACATGTGGAGCATCTCCAGCTCATTTGTGCAGGCAAGATATAAATAAAACTGATCAAATCCTTAATAGCAATCCTGCCATTATAACTTAAGACTACTTACCAATCCTAAGTGATAAGGTCCAATATTGACCTGGAAAGGGGACAAAAAGGCAAAATTACCATATTTATTCTCACCAACAAAGGGGGAATTAATGCTGATCTAAACTAACCTATCTTCTTATAGTGATCCTTAGTGATTCAGTGTTGACCGGGAAAGGACACAAATGGTCAAATTGCCATATTTATTCTCACCAACAAAGGGGGGATTAATGCTGACCTAAACTATCCTTTCTTCAATATTCAATGCTATATCCCAACGAAGATTATCTTAAACATCCAGTAAGCCTCTCTATTAATTAGTTTTTGCTTTATGTCACCCCCTCTCGGGCCTATTGACACTTGTTCCAATACAGACACAAGGGAACAGAGGTTTTCCCATATGATTCTCTCTTAAATGTTTGGACATGTTTGACATACTTCTCATTTGTGATTCATTTCTCGCTCCATACAGATGTTCCGCTATTCTCGCTTTCAATTTCCTCATAATATGACAAATATATTGTTTGTGACATTGTGTCACATTAGAGCTATTACAATTATTAAAACGTTTTAGTTTTATTCAAAACCAGTGCTCATTAATTTTGTATCATTTTCCCCATTCCCCATTCTACAATTACACTCCCCTGACCACATTTATATGTACCTGTTAATGAAAGCCAAGTTCCTTGTTCTGTTGTTGGATAATTTTAATGTCTACAATAAATGGAGAGTCTTATTTGAAGTGCTGACATACACATTGGATTTTTGCACTATGGAGGAGCAGTGGAGGAAGTTGCATTGATGCCGTGCACAGAGAAAAGTGACCATGCATTCAGCTGAGCTGTGAGTACTTTTGACACATGCTTCCAGGAGTGCAGCTTTGGCCAGAGGGGATGTGGTTAATTGGGCAGGGTACTGGCAAAGGCACACCACTCTATGGGCATGTTAAAACTGAAAGTGGTGTATTAAAATCCCCCTGGCAGCCTGAGATTTACCCTGGTGAGATGATAGGTCATTCATAAAAAGGACCTATGTCAGCCCAAATGTGGGCAGAGCAGTCACTTTGGCCACTACTGCCAACAGAACAGGAGCTCCAGTGGGAATCAAATGTGTTCACAATGTGTGTATTTTTACATTTATCAACACTACTTGTGAATCAGCAAGGGATCCCATGGAGCCCTACTAGCTTGAAGGGCAAGGGGGGCAGCAAGCCAAATGAATCAGGTGACAGTGGATGGGCCTGGTATTTTCCAGAGATGGAATAGCATAGGATCTTGGCTGAAGTACATAGGGAGCTGATAAGTTGCCAGGGTCCAGTCCCTATGCTTTGTGCATTTTTAACTCTTCTAGCACCAAGCCTGTCACAGTAACACAGTAACTGTAACAAAAACAGTATGCGTACATTTTTTGGGGGTAATTGCTGTTATAAAATGAAATGTTCGTATGTGGCCCTGTAAAAAATACCAGTGCTTTGATGAATCTCCCAAAACTGTAAAAACATTATTCAGGTAGATTCTTATCACCTTTTACTAAATTAGGCCGTTTAACACTGTATTCATCTTTGATGTGCGATGATGAGAGTTAATGAACTAATGAAGGCAGCAGAGTGCCTGCCAAACCTAACTGTTTGCTTTAGGGATTGCAAATGAGCCTTGGACTTAATTTGTTTTTGACTCTGAACACCTCTGAGTACCTTGCGGCGACAGTCAGAGATAAGACAGGATGCTGTAGCCCCGCTAATGCCTCCGTCTATAACAAATTATGAGCATTGTGGTCTGCAGCCATCCTGGCTTACCATCATATGATCAAGTCAGATGGTAATGGACAAGGTATTTGATATCAAATGCCCACATATCAACTGTAGAGGTGATTGTAAGCACGGGGTCCATAAGGACAAGTCAATTATTACAGCTTAGTATTCCGTGAATTAATTAATATAGAATGTTACAAAATTGTGACTGTGCGATGACTGGAAATGCTGTAAAAAGCTTGTAAGTGTCCTTAAAGTCATGTGACCTTGGTGGTAAATGCACAATTAACACCAGATAATAGTGCTGACTCATTGTGTACAGCAACCTTAACAACCTTAGTATGTGACAAATAAAATGTTCTAATAAATAATATCTATGCAAGAAATAATTATAATAAACATATATAACCATCTGAGTTGGGGAGTTCCGTGCCTTAAGACACAATAGCATGTGAAATGCACATATAGGATTTGCAACAGTGGAGACAGACAAGCATTTTTGACTACAGGTACTACCTAATTTGCAAATAACATTACTGTCATGCATGTCCAAGTGTCTTATAGTCTTTTGGAGACTGAATTTTTATTTAATTATTGTTTAACATTTAGTTTCTCTATTTAGAGCTAAGCACATCATGTTGCTTGATCAGAGTTATCATCTATGCTATTTAAGCTACCTAGCATCTTCCCACCCCTAATCCAGGGAGGTGATATGCTCTTTAAAAACTCACTGAATCTGTGAGTTGGGCTGCTTTGTATTAGTCTGTTTATTCAAATATTAGTCTAAATATATTATATTACTAATGAGGGTTCTAGCTGGTCTTCGTCAGTTCCAAATTCCCCAACAAACATTTGTTTCCATACCATGTACAGTTGGCTAGAGAAGCAACTGTATGAATGTGCAGTAGGTGCATGAAGGATTCGGGGAAGCTCTGAGATGGCGAAAAAAATGAGGTTCTCCTGTTACTTAGTGAGGGTCAGGGGAGTTCTCCAATGAGATCGATATAACGTTTATGTCATGAGAGATCCGGTACTCAGAGAGCAGGTAACCAACCCAGTTCGCAAGTGCATTGCTTCTTAAGGTGGAGAGTACACAGGACCCAGGTAGTCCTTTGGTGGTCACAGATTTGGGAAGGAGAAAACACAAGGAAGATGTACACAAGACAAGAATGGATGGTCTTGGGCTCAGGATGGACAATGAGCCCAAGTTAAAGGAGAAAACTTGATTACAGGCAGAACTCAGAGAACAGTGCCCAGGGGGACCTTCGTGGCAGCGCCCAGGGGGACTGGGACCTTCGGGAAAACGAAACTCAGGCACTTCTACCTAGGGCAAACCAAACACAGACACAACCTTTGGGGACAGACTGGGCAGTGGATTCAGGAACTGGGCCCCAGTGCAGACTATAGTGGATCTGGGTCCTTGGTATAGGCAATGGAAGGCTATGGACACAGCGCAGACCATAGCATGGACAGTGAAGGACAGTGGGGCCAGCACAGACAATGGGAGAGCCGTGGGCCCAGCACAGACAATCACATGAACTAAGACATAAACAATGAGTGGCCGTGAGACCCAGTGAAGATAAAAAGGACATGAGCCCAAATTCAAGATACTGAAGGCTTGATGACCAATTACAAGATAGCAGAAGGCCTGGGGGCCCCACAAGTACAAGGAGGTTTAGCAGAGGGTTGGAGAGCATGACTAGGCTTTAGCAAGACAATGCAATGACCCAACACAGGGGCAGGGCCAGGCACATGCATTTATAGGCATCACCGTAGCATAATGTACACCAGGTGAGGTCAAACAAGGCAGCGCTGAGACCCAGGGGAAAGCCACAGCACTCCATCGGTGGATCGCTTGTTCAAGACTTCATTTATGCCAGTCCTCACATTATTCTTACCTCTATAAGGTGGATTCCAGTTGCCTTTTTATAATTTTTTGAATCTTAACCCTCTTTGGTTACAACAGGAAGAGCCTGAGCAGAGCTTAGGGAACCCGGGACCTTCACGGCAGTGCCCAGGAGGACCGGGACCTTCACAGTTGTGCCCAGGAGGACCGGGACCTTCACAGTTGTGCCCAGGAGGACCGGGACCTTCACGGTTGTGCCCAGGAGGACCGGGACCTTCACAGTTGTGCCCAGGAGGACCGGGACCTTCACGGCAGTGCCCAGGAAGACCGGGACCTTCACAGCAGTGCCCAGGAAGACCGGGACCTTCACGGCAGTGCCCAGGAGGACTGGGACCTTCACGGCAGCGCCCAAGAGGACCGAGACCTTCACATCAGTGCCCAGGAAGACCGGGACCTTCACGGCAGCGTCCATGGCATGCACCAAATTAACCACATCCTGGGATCTACGTGATGGACAGGCTGAGCTACAGGACATCACAGGTCATACACCTGGCAGCACTGGGCACAGCTGTAGGTAGATAGGATGAAAGGTATGCATGGAAAGCATAGTCAAAATCCAGGCTGGGGTCTAAAAACAGGTGGTGAGAATCAAATACAAAAGTCCAAGCAAGATGTCAGGGCTGGCAGTAAAGATGCATAATCAAAACAAGCCATAGTCAAAATTCAGAGAAACAGTCCAAGGTTGAGTTCAAAGCCAAGAGTCAAAATGGGGAATCCAATAAGAGTAAGCACAGTACAGGAAAACAGGAAGCAAGGTGCTGGGAAGATCCAAAGACTATCCAGCAATTTCCTGGTGCACGGCACTTCCTTATAAAGCAGGTAGGAGCCAATCAGGAGGCGTGCATGCATCATGTGCTCATGCTAATCATGTGACTGCTCTAATCACATGACAGCACTAATCACATGACTGCTCTAATCCCATGACAGCTCTACACACTTTAACTGGGCTGAGCTGAGCTGAAAGCAAAAGACAGTAAGCAGATGGGGAAACCCTTAAGCGGACTACCTGCTGGAGCAAACTCCATGTCTCTTTACATTAAACCTGTTTTGATGGTGATATAATGTGCAGATCTGTGAGCTAGCAGGGACCTGAAAGACTGGGACCTTCATTGTAGTGGCAGTTGCAGTGCCCAGGAGGGCCACAGCCTTGGGGCCTTCATGATTTTGGCTCTTGAGACTGATCTCCAAGGCCTTCCTTACTATGATTACCAAAAGGACAGAGATTGGGTTCAGGCTGAAGGCAGGTCTTAACAGGGCCTTCAGTAATTCAGAGGCAACAATTGGGTGTGCCAGGGTAGGGGCAACCACTGGGAACGCTGGGGCAGAGGAAAGAAATTATTTGGGTTAGGTGCGCACTGACTTTGGAGGCTTAGGCAAGGCAGGCCCTGGCATTAAAGGCTTAGTCAAGGCAGGCCCTGGCATTAGAGGCTCGGCCAAGGCAAACACTGGCATTCCTACCTTAGGCGAACAGGCAACAGACTCAGACTGGGCAAGGGATTCAGGCTGGGCAATGGACACAGGAACTGGGCCCCAGCGTAGACTATAGTAGATCTGGGCCCCCAGTTTAGGCAATGAACGGCTGAGGGAACAGTGCAGACAATAGCATGGACAGTGAAGTACAGTGGGCCCAGTATAGACAGCACAGATAATAGAAGGGATGTGGACCCAACACAGACAGCACAGACAATGAAAGGGCCATTGGCCCAGCATAGGCAATAACATGAACCAAGACATGAACGAGGGGCCGCGAGACCGAGCGA
This sequence comes from Gastrophryne carolinensis, assembly GCA_027917425.1. NCBI lineage: Eukaryota > Metazoa > Chordata > Amphibia > Anura > Microhylidae > Gastrophryne > Gastrophryne carolinensis. The sequence goes on along the minus strand of CM051236.1, from coordinate 335,392,363 downwards.
GGACAAGAAGGGTGTGAGCCCAAATTCAAGATACAGAAGGCTGGGGCTGCACAAACAATGCCATGGGTAAGGTGCACACTAGCATTAGAGGCTTGGGCAAGGAGGCTCAGGCAAGGTAGGCACTGACATTAGAGACTCGACCAAGTTAGGCACTGGCATTCCTACCTCGGGCGAACAAAACTTAGGTACTTCTACATTGGGCGAACCAAACTCAAGCACTTCTACCTCAGGCAAACCAAACTCTGGCACTTCTACCTTGGACAAACAAACTCAGACACAACCTTGGGGACAGACTGGGCAATGGATTCAGGAACTGGGTCCCAGTGCAGAATATAGTGGATCTGGGCCCCCAGTGTAGGCAATGGAAGGCTGCAGTAACAGTGCAGACAATAGCATGGACAGTAAAGAACAGTGGGCTCAGTACAGACAGCACAGATACTGGAAGGGACCACAGAACAGATAGCACAGACAATGGGAGGGATGTGGGCCCATCACAGACAATGAGGGGCCATGAAACCCAGCGAGGACAACAAGGGCATGAGCCCAAATTCAAGATACAGAAGGCCAAGGCAGAGGAAATAAATGACATGGGGGAGGTGCCCACTTAGAGCCTCAGACAAGGCAGGCACTGACTTTATAGGCTTGGGCAAGGCAGACCATGACGTCAGGCCCGGATTAACATAGGGGTGGACGGAGCTGCCGCTCCAGACCCCTACGCTAAAACAGGCCCAGCAGCCTGCAAACGTGGTCCGCATAGGCCGCCCGGCCCCCGCGGGTAGCAACACGGAGGTACAGGATGGGGCGGTCCCATTGCTTAGTAACAGCTGTCAGAGCCAGGCATATGTAGCAGAGCTGGGGAAACCGCCTGAGAGAAGAAGCAGGAGCCGTTGATCGGCGTACATTACATACAGTCAGCGAGGGGGAGAGGCAGAGAGCTGCTGAGGCTGCATTGGCTCAGCCTGTGTGACAGGCAGCATAAGCCCCGCCCCCAAGGCTCAGACTTCCTGTTCATCAAGGTACCGCGCAAACCACAGCACTGCTATGGAGAGGTCAGTAGCAGACAAATCTGCCATCATAAGAGCAGCAGAGACACTGGCAGCCTCCCTGTCTGCCCCTGCTGAGAGTTTCCTCATTCTCAGCAGGACACGCAATGAAGAGGCAGTGCCGGACAAGCAGAGCGCGTCCGCCGCCGCCTCCTGTGCGTCCCTCTTACAGGGTGTCTGGTGAAGCTGAAAGGTCTGCCTTGCCATACAATAATGTGCAGCGGAGCATCTGAAATCAGGATGCCCTCATGCTGCAGAGGTCAGAGGAAGTAAAGTCATCTTTGACTTTATTTCCTCTTTAAAATGTTGCCAGAACCTGGGATTTTGCTCCCCTGAGTTTTGTCACCTGATACCTTAATCCAGCAATCCTGCACATGCGCGGGCCCCCAGTGTCATCCATGGTCATCTGCATCAGGCAGACTCAGATGGTTGCCAGCGGGAGCAGACATGGTGGCGGGTGCTGCAGCAATAAAGAGCTTGCTGTAAGTGAGTGTCAGGCGAATCAGGGCATCCCAACTCAGGAGGGCGGAATCTGCTTGAACTCTGATATTTACTTTTAGATTCTTTTAGGGAATATGCTCACACTGTGTTTATTTATTTTTTGTTCTAAGGGCACAGGAAGGCACATGGATAGTAGTTTTTGGGGGCGGTAACCTAATGTGATGGGGCCCTGGTGTGGACATTAAATGTCAATGCTCATACAGTAACATTTTTCTGTCTTTTAACTTAACCGGATGTAGCTAAACAACTAAAGAGTGAAACAGCAGAGACAAATGCTGCTTCCTTTATCTAAATGATGCCTAATAAGCACAAATATGATAAATAAGGAGGAGAAGCAACAATGATGGGGCCCATATGACCTTCTGGGCCCGGTGCGGTCGCACTTCCTGTATTTACGTCCCTGGTGGGGACTTCGTGGTGCTGTGATGCAAGGATATTAATCTACCATTGTGGACCAAAAAATGACACACTGCAGCACCACACACACTGCATGAGTACAGCTCATGCTGCCTATGATCCTGACAGATATGCTTACCTTTTCTTTTAGTCACTCTTGGAACATGTTCTGCCTTGGAACAGTGCCTGGCTACCGCAGAGATCAGAAGTAGATAGCTCTGCAATGTGAGTATTTTCCCCCACCCCATTAAAATTTCTTAGGAGCAGTGACTGGCATGATGGGGGGACATTCTGTGTGTGTGTGTGTGTGTGTGTGTGTGTGTGTGTGTGTGTGTGTGTGTGTATATATGAATGGTTGTGTGTGTGTGTATGTATGATTAATTGTATGTATGTGTGTATGAATGATGTGTGTGTATGATTGATTGTGTGTGTGTGTGTATGTGTGTGTGTGTGTATGAATGATGTGTGTGGGTATGACTGGGGTGGGTGTGTGTGTATGAATGATTGTGTGTGTGTATGAACGATTGTGTGTGTGTGTGTATGAATTATGTGTGTGTGCATGAATTGTGTGTGTATGAATGATTGTGTGTGTGTATGAACGATTGTGTGTGTGTGTGTATGAATTATGTGTGTGTGCATGAATTGTGTGTGTATGAATGATTGTGTGTGGGTATGTATGATTGATTGTATGTATGTGTGTATGAATGATGTGTGTGTATGATTGATTGTGTGTGTGTGTATGTATGTGTGTGTGTGTATGAATGATGTGTGTGGGTATGACTGGGGTGGGTGTGTGTGTGTGAATGATTGTGTGTGTGTATGAACGATTGTGTGTGTGTATGAATTATGTGTGTGTGCATGAATGGTGTGTGTATGAATGATTGTGTGTGGGTATGTATGAATTATGTGTATGTGCATGAATTGTGTGTATGTATGTATGAGTGATGTGTGTGTGTGTTTATGTATGAATTGTATGTATGTATGTATGAATGATGTGTGTGTGTGTGTTTATGTGTGAATTGTGTGTATGTATGTATGAATGATGTGTGTGTGTATAAATTATGTCTGTGGGTATGAGTGGGGTGTGTGTATGAATGATTGTGTGTGTGTGGGAGGGCTGGTAAATTCATCATTATATGTTTTCGGGGGGGGGGGGGCGTGACCAAAAAGTGCCTAGGGCAGCACAAGTTGTAAATACGGCTCTGGCGTGCCCCATGTGATGTTGGGGCGCGTAGGAGGCTCCTCCCCCCCCCACAGTCTGCCACTTGACGCAGGTCCCGCGGCAGTAGGAGCTTGAGTCTCGCCCGACAGCCCACAAAGGTACCACCGTCCACCAATCAAATTTGCCTTCCAGTTGTACAGGAAAGCTAGGTGACAATTCTCACCTAGCTCTTCCATGCTCCTGAATGGTATGTTTGCTTATAAGAGCTATAATAAACAGACATGCCATTCAGGACCATGGAAAAGCTAGGTGAGAAATTGTTACCTAGCTTTTCTGGCCTCCTAAATGGCATATCTGCTTATCAGCTATTCTAGACAGATTTACCTATAGCTTTTAGTCAAGTCTGTCTATAATGGCTGAGTTATGATCAGCAGATATAGCGCTGGTTTAATTCTTTATTTTGTTAAACAAAAATACATTTTTTAGGGGTGCATTGAGTGTCAAATAGTTGTGCTTGAGTGTGCTGTGCTACAGGGCTGTAGCAAATAGTGTAGGAAGGAAATAAAAACAGCGTTTCTGTTTTAGTTATTCCCAGGAGTGGGTGCAGGAGCCGTTTGCCGAGCAATTAATATGCACGCCAAAAGGGCTCTGAGAGCTAATGCTGTAGGACTGGGGATATGTGAGATCAGGGGGGGGGGTTCACACAGCAGGGCATGCCAAATCAGGATGCCCTGGGACAAGAAAACAAGACCCAAGATAGTGAAATTTCTGGGTTTTGTTCTGCTTTAAAGGTCTCAACCCTCTTTCTTTCTAACTAGTAATATAAAGTTGATAGTATGTTTTTTATGTCTCCAGTAAATATCTGAGATTATGCCGACTATCTTCTTGAAAAAGAAGGGGGTATATAAATAGGGAGATTTTGAATAAAGAAGATAAATATTGGCAATATTACCATTTTCATTATCCCAATTTTAACTAATAAGTTTAGACTTATTATTTTATAAGATACTAATTTTACATTCATTTTCTTCAGGAAGGGTTAAAAAAAAATGAAATGAAAGTATACAGTTTTATGGCTGTTCTGGTTAAAGTCGATCAAAACCCACTCTGTGAAGCCACCCCCCCCCCCCCCCCCTAGTTCCTAGGGCAAATGCTCATGTCCAATCAGGGTGCTCAGCTGCACTCGCCAATTTTAGGTAAGATAGGCCCGAGTCTAGCCAAAGGCTACCGAGCAGAGCTGTGCATGCCGGTGCCTGCACCCTGCTACCCTCTAACAGGGTATGTGCACGTGCCAGCAATTCACAAAGGCCTGATGCTTTGCGCACCTGGCTAAAGGTATAGCGCAGTGTGGTTGCGGCTCGTGCCTACGCTGTTTTTTGAGGGCAAAGCAGTCTCAAGACACTTTGTAAGGATGCAAAAAAATAAAAATATATAGGGTATCCCGGGTTGTCACTACGGCCCCTACCTGCCTTTTTCATGCACTAGGTCTTTGCTGGACCAGCATGCGCCATCTCCCAGCCATTGGCTGACCAGCACTCGGCACACTGCCCTTTGAATAGGTATGGATTTGGGCCAGCGGCTGTGATTTGAGGTATAATGAGGTGGTGGCCTGGGCACTGGGCACCAGGGCAGTCACAGCCCGGAGCCTCCCATTCCCGCCCAGCATTATGAACGGCTACCCCTGCCTCCATACATGGTCAGTCTTGGCCACAGGTAGAGCCTGTATATGCCCCCACTACACAGATGACCTAGTGCCTGGTGTGGATGTCCTTGAGCCATAGAATCAATAAAGTTACCCCCAGCTAGGAGGGATTGTCTACAGCAGTGACTATTACACTGGCCGGCCAGTTTAAATGTGTAAGCGCAAATGTGTGGCATGTAAAGGTGGTTGCGGGGCCCCCGTGAGTTTTTTAATTCATAACAACATTGTTTTTTAAGGTTTCAGCAGGACACTCGAGTCATCTGCGTGTTTTCTTCTCTGTGATCAAAAAAGGTGACTTTTTCTACAGTAATCATTGTCACATGTTTTTTCGCAAGTGCCAGTCCCGCATATAACCAATTTTTGTTTGTGTGTTATTTTTTGGTGGCAGCGTATGCTTAAAGGCCTGCATATATCAGCGCTATCGGGTGAGAATTAGTGATATTTAATTTATCTTTGCTATCCTTGGGTATTAATTAGTATTAATAGTGCTTGGTTCAATTATTTGCTAATATTGCCTTTGGTTTCGACTTCTTCAATAAAAGGTTGTTTGAAGGGTGTAAGAATCTTGCTAAAGGTTTTAAAATATTCTTATGGAAGGCCATCTGGATCTGGCATCTTACTAGCCTTTACTTTTATTATGGCACTCTCTATTTCCATAGCAGTGGATCTATTTTGGGTAGTTTTGATTTTTAAATATATATGTCCTGTTCAATATTATTAGCTTTTTTTTAGTATGTATGGATGAAAAATAATTCATAAATTCAGTTTTAATTTTTTCTGTGTCTTATGTTAACACGTAGTACTTGAGATTTTGTGCTTTGTGATCTCCTTTGCATTTTGCCCAAGAGCGTGTGAAGAGCCTTCCTACTTGTAGAAGAGAATCGTTTAGGACATTTATATTACCTCTATGAATGCAATGTGTTTTTGTGAAACCCTGTTGCATGATGTTTTTAATGCTATAAGTCTGTAAGAGGCCACTTGATGAGTGGGAGATTTACAATGACAGTGTGGTAAATTTAACACAACCTAATTCTAGGTAAAGTAAAGGAGGATACATCATTAGGTGTAATGTGTATTACGTTGTATTTCTAATCTGTGGTTCTCCCATCAGATGATTAGTATTAAAGTAACAATTGATATGTCCTTTGAATCTTTTGCAGACAACTGTGACGATCCACTGGTCTTCCGGCTGCAACAGAAGGTATTTGACAGCTCTGCACAGCTGCTCAGTCACAGCAATGTAAAGTTTAACGCTTGTTATGGTGAGGTCAGAGTTTGAAGTATCTGCCCAGAGGCGCTATGAATAATAAATCAGACTCTCATTATCTATCCAGGATTGGCTGGCTATGTAAAAATGATTATAAGCAATGGTTCTGTTTCTTTTCTGATATGTGTCCAAGTAAATTAAGTGTGCAATTAAGAAAAAAAATGTTGACTTAAAGGCCTGGACTGAAGCATTTGTTAATCGTCAAGCGACTTCCACAAAATCAAAGGTGCCATTGCAAAGAGTATATATCTTACAGTGTACAAACATAAATTGCAGGTTCCAAGAAATGCTTATAAGAACAACTGTTATTGGGGTGATGTCACCCAGGCAATTTAACACATTAATAGGAAAGTGCTATGTGCCTCCTTCCTGCTGAGCTGCTGCAGGGCAGAATTCAAGTTAATACAATTTCCTTTGCACATGGGTGTCAGTATGCATTCTCTCTCAACTTCTTTTGAATTTGTTAAGAAACAAATTTCCACAAAAATGAGTTTTCTTTTACAAAATAATTTGGGCGGTTTCCCATTCTAAGAATATTTACCCAGTTCACCGGATATAGTATCCACAGAACTCAGAGGGCGAACAGCAGGATTCTTGTATAACAGCCCTTAGACACAGGTCTTGTGCTGTGTTGGAGTTGCACTCTGGAAACCATAGGCACACTCTAATGGGCCCTAGGCTCTCCCACACCCCCAGTGTTCATGATTTATGAACCATTACTAGACAACAATAAATCTACCAGAGGGATCCATCATGGTGCGATACTTCCTGGCTGCCACATCCACACAGTTCTATAAATGTGGCAGTGGCAGAAACCTCTGACGCATCGCCTTTGGCACTGCTGCATCCCTGTCTGGCAACAGCTCGCCTGATGACTGTAAACATGCAAAGGTTCTTGGCAATAATTACATAGAAAACATCCAGACATGCCCAAACCTCTTCACAGGGGGGGAGTGGAGTTCTGCCATGACATGGTACTTACCTGGTCACTCCTTCTAAGTTGCACTTTGATTGGCATGAGCTGGGCAGCCAGTGACAATCACAGATGGTGCTGTTTCTTTGGCACTGTTAATGCCTAGCAATAGTAGATGCTAGCAGATATGGAGATCACAGTACTAGCATGCCACAATATTGTCAGTATGTTTGTCCCAGCCTGGCAGGCGTGCCTGCTTACTCCTCTGCTACCCATGCCACATGTGACCATGTCCAGTGCCAAGCTGTGTTGACAACCTATGCCATGTCTGACTACTGTAGAACCAATGCTAAGTCCTGTTACTCATCTCTGCCATGCCTGACTACATCCATTTCGAGGCCCTGTTACTGATCCATGATCCATCTGACCATGTCCAGTGCCAAGCCCTGTAGCTGATCTTTGATGTTTGAAATGTTTGCATGCTAGAGTTATTGGGGGGAGTACCAGGTTTTTCCCCTCAGACACATCTTCCGTTCCTATCTTCAGGCAGACTGGTCACCATCCACTTCACAGCCTAGGCGACAGCTGTCGATGCAGGCCTTACACACTTTATTTTATTCAGTGATGGATATTATATTTACACATTTCCTTTAAACACTGATCCTCTTCTTAGCAGGTCAGGCAAAGCGTAGAGTTTCCAAAAGGGATCCTTTTTTTTTTTTCTCAAAGATTTTTATTTTATTTTCCAATAAGCATAATAAAAATATACAAGCAATGGCATCATACAAATTTTCTTAATACAGAAAAACGAATCAGAAAAATATAAGTATATAATCACATACATTAGCAGAACCAAGCTTGTAACAGATGGATAGCACATATCTCAAAAATTATAAATTATCAACTTTATATATCCTATATTCCCATACCCCCCACCCCCTCCCTACCTTCCCCCTCCCTTTCCTCTCAAAATATTTATTATCCCTTTGGGAGATAGACATATACATTTATCCAATGTGCAGTGTCATAAGTAGCAAACAACTCAAATAAGACAATCCCCTCGATTCAAAGAGCAAAAGTTAATTGATTTCGGATCGAGAATCGTAAGTTTGGGTGGGTGTTAGTCATTTTTTCCTGTTTTTTTGGCCATTTCCGACTCGCACGAGCCTACGTACGAATGCGTATATGCTCTTACGATCATCGCAAGTTCGTTCCTAAATTTTAGGATCAAAACGTAAAACTTAGGATCAAATCCTAAAACTTAGGATCAAAACGTAAAACTTAGGATAATCGAATGTGTTTAGGTGTGATTCAGAGAACAGTTTTCAAACCTCTAAATATGTTTTAAAAGAAAGCCACTGCCGACACCTTTTAGCAGTCGGATTGCTGTTCTTGAACAGGTTTTTTGACTATGTGGAGGAGTCTGCGCGTCTTGAGCTCCAATGAACTGCATGTATCAGCATGGCCGAGGCCATAAATTGTATGGCAATGCATACCTGATTCATGTATGCCTTATAAAAGCATTTTAATGTGGACCTTAATTAGTCCTTTGCATGTAAACCTTTATTTTGCAATATATTTGCGTTAATTAAAGAAACTTATGTCCTTTGTTATTTATTTTTAAATTGATGTACTAGAATAATATTTTTAGATTGCATTTATTGGTGTAGTTGTTTACCTTTGCTTTGTTTAATTATTTAAGCACATCTTTGGTCAGATGCATCACACTTACTGAGGAGAGGAGAGCGGGATAAAGTGCAGGATGTGGGTTACTGCTGTATTTTGCACAGACACAACAGAGCTGGGGGCACGGAAAGGTCAGAAATCAAAGAATGCAGAGCAACACAGTCACAAGGCCCTTTCTGTTTGCAGGCTGCCCGATAATACCTGACCCGCCATCTTGGCTGTTTCTAGACTCATAACATGCAGAAGTTGCTGGGTGTTTTTTTATATTTGAGAGCAATCTGTATGTAGAGGGTGGGGGTAACCACACACAAAATTTTAAGTTGTACCATTTGAAGCCAAAATATTAAAATTAAATCCACAAGTAAAAAATGCAAGTTAACTAAAAATTAAACAAAGTAAGATTTACTTATGCAAATGCATTCATTAATGGTTGGTTACTACAAAATGAATGAAATAAAGAAAAATAAGACCAAATATTTAGAATGCACTTTAATGAGGTAAGTTTGTAGTGCGCAGCCGCAAGATCAGAAGGATTTACGTCCAGACAAAAAAGGAAAAAGGGCAAAACCAATGTTGCAACTTGAGAAATGAAACGGAAAATTCAGGATGGAAACTGACATAGGTCTGATTCCCGAACTGCCATACGAACGGACGTAAATTTTAGGATAGAAACGTATTTGCTTATAGAATCACTCGCAAGTTCATACGAACGCACGAGCGTACGGGAAAAATAGGATGATCGGCACCAAAATCCAAGCTGTTACATGTTTCTTTGAATCGACCCTAATAACTGCAATATTACAGCAAGCATCGAAGAATATAACATACTTTCACAAAACATACAACACCCCCTTACCCTCCCACCCCTCACCCAAAGTCCCACCCCCCAGTAGCAGGGATTCATCAAAAAAAAAAAAAAAAAAAAAAAAACTTTTCCCTTAAAAGCAACAAGAGACCAGTCAAGCCTACAACGTCAAAAGTTTTCTATCAAAATTTCTAGGCAAATACTTATCCACCCATGGTAACCAAATTCGTTCAAATTTTTCCAAGTGTCCTTCTTTTAAAGCAGATAATTTTTCCATCTCCATATTAGCATTAACTTTACTCTTAAATTCCAGGACACTAAGAGTCTTAGTTCTCCAAGCTCTAGCTATTACCAATTTGGCTGCAGTTAGCAAAAAAAAGTGCAAGTTTTTGGAAATCCTTCCCACATCCCGCTACAGGCTTATTTAACAACGCAACCCACGGATCTTTACCAACATAAGTTCCCAAAGTGTTGGTCAATATTCGAAATATTTTATTCCAAAATTTACTCACTATTGGACAGTCCCACCATATATGCCTAAAGGAACCCAGATCTTGACACCCCCTAAAGCAATTTTTATGAAGACCTAAATCATCTGCTGAATATCGAGCAGGAACCCAATACCAACGTACCATCACCTTAACATTGGCTTCCACAGCAAGCACCGACGTATTCCCACGTAAGGCAGTACTCCACATCCCCTGCCATTCTTTACTATCTAAATTACTACCCAAATCCTCTTGCCACTTCACTATATATCCCGGAGTACTTGTTACGCACCGGGTTGAACGTGCGAAGAAGTGGACCCGCTGGATCTGCAGAACTGTTTGGCAGATACCGCGTCAGGGGAGCGGAGTCTAAGGAGCCACTGGTTTTCACCAGAGCCCACCGCAAGGCGGGATGGTCTTGTGCGGCAGGTGACTCCCAGGTCGCTACCCCCCAACAGCGGCACAGTTCCACAAACTGCTGAGGTGACGTGCAGCAGAGACAAACAGTGGTCGAAGGAGAAGGCCGAGGTCAGGACTGGCAGCGCGGGTTCAATAGCGGAGAAACAAGCCGAGGTCGGGACGGGCAGCGCGGGTTCAATAGCGGAGAAACAAGCCGAGGTCGGGACGGGCAGCACAGGTTCGAAGGTCAAAGGGAGAGCTGAGGTCATACACGAGGAATCAAGCAATACAGCGACTGTCATACACGGAAGAACACCGAAGATCCGGCACAGGAAGTAAGGCAGGGTCCAATTTATGTGAAGAGCCGAAAAGAGATTGGATGGCCAGACACCAATTATCAGGACCTTGGCCCTTTAAATCTGTGAATGTTGACGCGCGCGCCCCCTAGTGGCCGGGGACGTGCGCGCAAGGAAGGCGGAACTGCAGCAGTAGGAGGAAGCCGGCGGCCATGCCGGCCAGAGGAGGAAGTGCGGGGACCAGGTAAGGAGGAAACGCAGCCTGGGGGGCCAGCAGCGGACGCCCTGATGGTGGTAGAGCGGGGAGCGCTGCAGGAAGGGGACGCAGCGCTCGCCCGAGGAGAGGCACGGAGGGGAGCGCTGCGCGGGGAAAACGCAGCGCTCGCCCTAACAGTACTATTTAAAGCTGAACTGGCTAGAGACATATACACCTCCGAGAGAATAGCTCTGCCTCTTGGGTCAGTAACACAACGCCTCTCAAACCCCGTCAGCTCCCCTATATCTTGTTTACCATGCAACAAACTCATAAGAAAACTTCTTAATTGTAGATAAGCAAATATGTGTTTAGCCCCAAAATCAAATTTTTCCCTAAATTGTGGGAACGTAAGCACACTAGAGTCCTGTACACAGTCCTTCACACCATGCACACCCCTAATTTTCCAATTATAAAAATTTTGTGGAGAGAGCACTGCTGGCTGAAACATAGGATTATTCCAAAATGACAATAAAGGGACATGAGAGGACAATAAACCTCCAGAATATTTTACCCCATCCCATACTGCCATAGAGTGCTACATAATAGGGTTACAATGAGCTCTCCTAACAGAGGGTACTACCCATAAATAATTATCTACATCGATCGGCACCATAATATCCCTCTCAATAGACACCCAAATAGGAGGGTCCACAGTCTCATGATACGCAGTTAATTGAGCTATCTGGGCTGCTTGATAATAACGAAAGAAATTTGGTACCCCTAACCCTCCTAGACTTCTCGGCCTACATAAAACATTCCTAGCCACTCTAGACCTCCTCCCTTCCCAAATGAAATCTAAAACCTTCCGCTCAAATATCCGTAGATGTTGTGTTTGAATTCCTATTGGTAACACACAACATAATATAAAAACTTCGGAAGAAGGGTCATTATAATAGCATTTATTCTACCCAGCCACGACAATCCGAGATCCCTCCATCTCTTTAATAATTCTGTCAGGATTTTATATAAGGGGGGGAAGTTAGCAGAGTACAATCCTGCATTACTATTCGTCAAATAAATACCCAAGTATTTAAGCCGATCCTTTTCCACCTTAAAATCAAAATTGGAGATCACTCCCTCCCAGCTATTGTTGGGAACTGTGATGTTCAAAGCTCTAGACTTTGCCATATTAACTTCCAGCCCTGAAATTTTTGCAAAATTCCCTAAAATTTTCATTAAATTCGGTACAGATATCAAAGGGTTGGTAAGAAACACAATAACATCATCAGCGAACAAGCAAAGCTTATGCTCAATGCCTCCAATACCAATCCCAGACACATCCTTAGATTCTCTAACAGCATATGCTAATGGCTCCATCGCCAGGGCGAAAAGCAGGGGAGACAAAGGACACCCTTGCCGGGTTCCCCTCTGAAGAGTAAAGGTTCGAGACTTAAAGCCGCAATATTTTATAAATGCTCGTGGCTCATTATATAAAGCTTTTACACAAGAAATAAAACCATCGCCAAAACCCCACCACTGCAAAAGCTGAAACAAATAAGTCCACGAGACCGAATCAAAAGCTTTGCGCACGTCGAGTGACAAAAGCATTGTCGGCTTCTTTAAATGTTCTGCAGTATGTATCACATGAACAATTCTCCTTACATTATCCCCTGCCTGCCGCCCTGGGATGAAACCCACTTGATCTCCTTGAACTAATCGTGACAAAAATTGAGAAAGACGTTGAGCCAGAACCTTCGCATACACTTTAATATCTATATTTAAAAGAGATATCGGCCTATAATTTGACCAGATTGTCTGGTCGGAATCAGGTTTTGGTATCATACTAATTGCCGCAGTTACAGTGTCCCTTGAAAAAGCTCCCCCCTACTTAACCGCATTAAAAGCTCTAACCATCCTCGGTGCCAATACATCCACAAATGTTTTAAAATAACCTGCCGAAAAACCATCAGGACCCGGAGCTTTATTAGGCTTTAACCCTTTAACAGCAGCAATTACTTCCTCCAAAGTAAAAGCACCATCCAAATACTCCTTCATTTCTATCGGAAGGCGTGGAAACTCCATCCCCTGCACAAATTCCGAAAATGGGATCTCAGAAGTCGTGCAAGACGCAGAATACAACCTTTCCATCTGATTTCCAAAGAGATCAACAATCTTTACAGGATTAGATGTAAGAGAACCTCTACTCTCCTTTAACTTGATCGGTTTAAATAAACAATCTGGTGTTTTGAGCTTACGAGCTAATAACGTGTCGGGTTTGTTAGCCTTAATAAAAAACCTGTGTTTTACCCAGGCTAAACTACGCCCCGCCCGATCTGCCAAGGCCAAGTTTAACTCTTCAGATATTCTTCTTAAATTAGATCTATAAGTTGCTGACATGGTCTGAGGTACCTGCTCAACTAAATCCGCGTATTTCTTTTCTAAAGATTCAATGTATGCATTCCGTTCTTTGTGTTTCCCCGCCGCCAACTGTAAAAGGTGCCCCTTAATAACCGGCCTATGTGCCTCCCATTGCAAAACATCCGAGATTTCAGGTTGGTCATTTTCCCTAAAATAATTAAGAAGGCCCTCTCTAACATCACCTACAATCACTTTATCTGATAGCAACGACTCATTCAGAGACCACGAGACCCCCACCTGCCGTAATAAAAGAGATTTAAATTTTATCAAAACCGCGTCATGATCTGTCCATGAAATTGGAAGTATTCGCGAGACCTGAAGACTTGACAGAGCTTGAAATGGAACAAACACATGATCTATCCGTGTATACAGATCATGCGGAGAGGAATAATGTGTGAAGGACTGCGTACCAGGGTGACTCTCCCTCCAACAATCCACCATACCATAAGATTCCAGTAACAACCTGAAAGCTCTCGCAGTAGCAAGCACTTGTGTAGAGGGGACCAATGACTTATTAGAATGCCTATCTACATGGGGCTGAAGCACCATATTAGAGTCCCCACAAACCACTAGCAAGCCCTTCACATGCTTAAAAAGTTCAGAAAAAAAATCTTTCATGAAAGCCACCTGATTCGTGTTGGGCGCATAATAGGACGCAAACGTAACTTCCACGTCCTGCAACGTGCCACACAAAATCAAGTACCTCCCATCTGGATCAGAGATCTCTAAATTGCATATAAATTGTACAGTTTTCTTAAAGGCAATAAAAATCCCCCGTTGCTTAGTCTGCGCACAAGACAGAAAAAATTGAGGATAAGAAGCATCAAAATATCTAGGCTTAGAACTCATTGAAAAATGTGTCTCCTGAAAACAGACCACATCCGGTCTCAGGGAACGCATCTTCCTAAAGGCTATAGATCTCTTCTGTGGGGAATTAAACCCCTGCACATTCAAAGATAAAACTGTACAAGACATCACCTCAGATCAAGAACCAGTAGTAGATAATAAAAAGTCCAACACACCTAGGGAACAATGAGAAATACAAGGGAAAGGATACAAAATAATAATAAATTAATAATAATAATAATATCAATCAAATAAAACAATATATATATATATAAAAAAAAAAAAAAAAAAAAACCCTGCCACTGGAGGATCAGACGAAAAGTAAACAGTTCCACCACCCCCACCATGAGAAACAATACCCCAGTAGGTGTAATCTTGGAGTGCAGCAAGACAAAGCCGCCCCACGGATAAAGAGGCAACACCCATACTATAACGGACCTTATTAATTCTCTAAGCCATCAGCCCCTCCAAAATATAAAATACTCCAGATATCAAAAAGCAAACCAAAATTAGCAAAACATATTACAACACTTTTCCCGATCAGATTTCTCAAAGTCACAGATCAACTTGTACCCCAAATAACACAGAAACAAATAATGTTTCTCATGTGCAATCAGGACCTAGAGGAATCAAGATAGAATTTAAGTGAGCACAGTTATATTAAAACATTATATTCAAAACCACATTTAGTTAAACCTCACACCTATGCCTTAGCGGCTAAAAATTAAAAATAAAAATAAAGCTAATAACACAAGTTTAAGGATCCTATTGGCAGAAAAGCATTCCGCCCATAGGATAAAATAACAAACCCAGTAGTAAAAAAGCAACATAAATCTGTGAACCATCCCTAACAACATTTGGAATACCACAGGATACAACAATACCCCTTATTACTGTACAAAAATTAACCACAGATATCTTTCTTGGTTATGCCAACCAACAAATATATCTTATACTTTAAAAGTAGCGAATTAACCAAACAACTCAGAGACCAAACTTAAAGAGTACCAAAAGCATATCAATCATTCACAGATTTCAGACGCTGCCTGCCGTCTTTGCCGCTTTCCTGCTCTCTGCACCTTCTGCGAATCATCCAAGGAAAGGGCCCTTCTTGCCGACACATTCGCCAGTTGACCAGATAATAGTCCCAATTCTGAACAAATGCTATGAAGATCCTCAGGCGTTGTCGCAGACCAATCCTTATTGTTAAAGGAAAATTGCACTTTAAAAGGAAAACCCCACTTATATTTCACACCATGCTCCTGGAGACCTCTAAGATAGGGCCTCATCTCCTTCCTCTTAATAATGGTAGTGGGAGATAAATCAGAAAATATCTGAAAGCTGTTTCCTTGAAATGATAACTGCACAACAGCACGTGCCGCCTGTAGGAGTCTCTCTTTGGTTTTAAAATAATGGAAGCGAACCACAATATCCCTCGGGGCATCCTCCGGCCGTCTCCTGCGCGTCAGGGCTCTATGAGCCCTATTCATCTCCAATCTTTCACCCGGTTCCCCAGGCAAAAGCTCCTGGCAAATAGACAAAACTGTAGACTGCGCATCCTCAAAATGCTCTGGGATACCCCGAAAACGCAGATTTTGTCGACGATCTCTGTTTTCAGCATCCTCCAACTTAATCATCAGCATAGCATTATCAGCTTTTAATTTGGCAAGATCATCTTCATGAGCCTCTATGACAGTGGACACATCACTCAGCCTCTCATCCATTGCAGAAAGACAGTGAGAAACTTTGTGCAATTCTTTAGTAAAGTGCTCAGTGATCCTCTTAGTATTCAAATCAAGCACTTTAAGAAACATAGATTCAAGCTGTTCCATCATCACTGAAGTGAAAGCAGAGACAGAGCATTCTGCCCCCAACACAGCAGGACTCACAGTTACAGGAGACTGCAGTTCCGCTCCCTCCTCCGTCAGCAATGAAGCCCGAGCCTCCGCCATCTTGCAGCCTCAGCCTTCTCCCCCTCCTCCGCGCTGTCACAAGAATCAACAACCGGGCGCCTCCAGAAATCCTCCTCCAGGCTCAGAAGCTTAACGCTCTGTCAGCCCAGCTCTTAGGAAGTCGCACTGCCCCCGATATCTTCCGTCTGCCTCTATCTCCGCAGGGCGGACACGGAACAAGCTCAGCACCTGTCCGACCTCATCACGCGCGCATGCGCACTCTCGGGATCCTTTTTTTTTAAAAAAAAAGTCAGTTCAGGTTAACTGTTATATGGAGGCTCATGTTTGTTTGCCATATTTCTCTCAGCTAAATGGATAGGGTGGGCATAGTGGTCCCATCCTCACCAGTCCAAAGACAGATGTAATCACCTTGCATGCAGATATATGATTCTTATAATGCGAGTACAGCACTGAATTAGCATTGCCCATGGGTATACCCCTGCACTTCCAGGCCTTGTGAATCCAAAGCTGAGCTGACAGCTCCTGCTTGTATAAGATTTCTTCATGTGTGCAAGCTCTCCTGTTGGCTCAAATGTACTGCACAAAAAAATAATAACACTATCGGGGTCATGCAAAAAATTTGGTGAAGTTTAAATCTGGGGGCACATTTGAGTGCATATTGCCGCCTGCATCTCGGTGAGCTTTTTAACTTTAACAAATAAAAAAGTGTTATAAAAAAATGTGTTCTATTTTTTCCTTTAAAAATCACCTACCCATGGGATAAGGCATTTTTACAGGTGAGATAGATCATTTTTCCAATCAGGTAAGAGTAATTGTAATTGTACGGCACTGTATGAGGTATGTAGAAAAAAACAACATTCTTTAGCATTCTCCATATGTTGCTGTTGTTTCCAATCTTTAACTCATTGGAAGAATTATGCACATCACATGTGTAGGTGATTTTTTTAGGCAAAAGAAGAAATATCTTTTAGTTGCATTTTTTTGTGTGTTAAAATTAAAAAGTTCACCAAGATGCAGATGGCATCCAAATGTGCACCCAGAGTTGAACTTGCTTAAGTAAATTGTTAGAATGACCCCCTCAGCTTGTCCAGTATGGTTGCACTCAGTGAGGAAGCCTAGTCCCTAGTAATTGAGACAGGGCTGGCCTTAGGATGGAAGGCGCCCTGTGTGAGACAACAGTATGGTCCTCTCCCCCATCAATACCTTTCTGTGCTTCCTCACTAAGAACCTATTGCCCCACATAGTTGCCAACAGCAACCGGGTTCCTGCACATAACCTAGCACCCAGCCCAGCAAAGGTATCCACTCACAGAAGCGTTCCCTAGCCATTGACTACCAGTTAAATGCCCATGTGACCACCCATATTGGGGGAGTTTGTCTACTATTGGGTATGATTCTAGAGGCTAGTGGACCAGCAGTCAATTTTGGTGACACCCCTTCCCTCTGATCCAATGAACCGTGCAGCCCTAGCAGTTCCAATTGCCCCCATAAAAAAACAGTAAACTGGGCAAACTGCGAACCAGTAAAATGAGCAGGTGGGGTGATCAAGCTCACAAGTAGTCTCTATGAGTGGAAAACTCCACTAATAAAGCAGCGCTATATTGCGATTACCAAAGATTAAACCACACTTAAAAATACAACATTAAATGCCCAGATACACGTACCAGATAATCTCTTTAAGTCAATTCCTCAATTTAGTTCCACTTCAAAACTCCACTCCTTAATTTTAGCCTCCTTCTCCACTTAGTTGCTCTCACAATGATTATTCAATTCAGCATGTATGGAAAGAAACCAAGATGGCACATAGCATAACACCGTTTTATAGTAAAAACACTTTGATCCTTTATTTGCACTTACCAAATAAACGTCTTTGTTCACTGCACATCACACATACAGTTGGGAAGTATGCTGCCAAAAAAGGGCAGGACCCATCCACATTGTCATCAGGTCTCTTGTTGTGGTCGGATTACCTGCACCTCTGAAGCCCGCGGCTGGGGCGGTGAGGTGTCCTTTTCAATATTGGAGTTTTATTACCTGGATTAAGGGAGGTGAAATACAACTTTTTTTATCTGGTACGTGTATTTTGATTCTGGTGGCTGGTCTGGCACAGTGAATTAGAAGAGCACTGCTGGTGTAACTATTACCTGCACACAGTTCAAGGAGAGTGAAAATTAACCTGATCCGCCTGGGTGTTGGTCCACTTTAATAATGTGTCTTGAACATAATGTATATTTACAACAACAGATACATTTCTTTCTAACAAAGAATGGCCTGACTTTTTGTATTTTTTCACTTTTAAGTGTTTTACTAAATGTCACTTATAAAAGGCATTCATTTTAACATTGAAACTGCCTACAGGTTTATTTTTTAATACTTTTTGGTAATTTTTTAGGCATTTTTGGTTAGATACAATTTTTATCTAACAAAGAATAGCCTGATTTTTTCATTGTATTTTTTCAGTTTTAAGTGTTTAACATATGCCTTTTATGAAAGGTAACTGCCTATAGGTTTCTTTTTTAATTTTTTTTTGCACAAGACAACCCACATGGACACAACATAACCCAGAACATCAAATAAGTAAACCACAAAACAAATTTCAGCTCTAAGAAAAGACAAGAAAAAATCAAAGAATGTATAAGGCTACTTAGCTCAAATATCCTATAAGTATGCAAGTATACTGGGCTCATCCACACCACCCTGGCCATTGGTGGTGCGGGTAATGGAGTATGAGCTAAAATGCAACTTCTTGCCAGTTAATTTGGAAAGTGTAAAAAAAAAACATTATTCTTCTTAATTAACTTATACTTACCCTCCCCCTCCAGGATCCCGTGCAAGGTCCTTTAAATGTATGCCACCAGGGCATCTAAGGAGGCTTTGACAGCATTTAGAAAGGAGGGAAGCACAGATACCCCTCCTGTTCATCCCTGCTCCTTTGCGGGGACCCCATAATGAGCCAATTGGAAGCGGCTTTTATCTTAAGAAGTGGGGTTTCCATGGAATCTTCCTGACATACTATATGACATCACACATGGGGAGGGGCCTAGAGGGGTGGGATGGAATCCCCTCTAGATCACCCCTTCTGTGACATCAGCAATGACATCAGTTTTCATGAAGGCCACACCTCCAAATATAAAAGCTGGCTCCCTGAACCTCACTTCAGTCCCTTGCTGAGTAGCAAGGAGGGGGCCCCAAAGTGCCCCGAAGTGTGATAAGTCAAGGCAGCTGTTAAAAGTCCATTACAAAAGCCAGTTGTACAGGGCATCAGATTCTTAAACTTTACATTTAAAGTATGATAAACCAAAGGAACTAGCCCATCAAAGAAAACCATTGGTCATGTAAATTAACTGTATGTAAAGCATACATATATTTCAAATCCAAAAGAAATCCCAGAGCGTATCAGGTGTGTTCTCTTTTGGGGTCATGCTAACTATTTGGTGAAGCCAGTGTGACTTCCAGTGTGCATTGCGTTAGGGGATTGGTTGAGGAGAGAATTAAAAAAAGGGTGACAAATCATTCTTCTCATTGAGGCCTCAAGGTGCAAGGGTGTCCAATTAGTAAATCCAGAAGAGTTTTTCAGGGGAGTTACTATTTCAAGCACTTGAAATCGTAGCTGTGAGACGTGGTGATCCCTGACCCACAAGTGGCTAGCCACTGGAGAGTTAGGCTCACATTGCCTGATCGCACTGCAATGTTTACAGATACGCTTTCTGATTTACCAAGATGTTTGTCCAACATAGACAAGCCTACAAGGGCATTTTCAACAAGTATATTACATTTGTGGGTAAAAAGTTGCAAAAAATGAATGAAAAAATTCTGTCCTGTATAAGGGTTGGGTAAAACTATTGCCTTGGACAACAAAACTACACTGGATGCAGTGACCACACGGAAGCATACCCTGTGGCTTAGGTAAAGCTCCAAGCCAGTTCTCATGTTCCGATTTCTGTTTGGATGGTGAGGTTGAATAAGCCCTGATAATGGAAGAACAAATATTCAAGGATCTCCTTAAAGAAAATAGAGTAATGAATATACTTTTCAATTTATCATCACATGATAGGATGGGCCAATGTTTACAAATGATGGATTTAATCTCTCGGCTTCTAGTAGAGTACATTGGAATCCGTTGTGATGTTTTAGATTTAAAGCCTAGCAAAGTCTGTCTCTCTACTTGTCTGGCCCTTTCTAGAGAGTTAAGTACATTATCCCTATTGTAACCCCTTTCCATAAGATCTTTGGACATCTCACCTGCCCGTTTTTCAAAGTCGTCATTGTTGCTAATAATACGTCTAAGTCTAAGAAACTGGCTATACGGTAATGCCTTCTTAAGAGATTGCGGATGAAATCTGTTGACCCTTAAATAGGTGTTCCTCTCAGTGGGCTTTTGGTATAAAATGATTGTTAATCTATCACATCTGTTTTTAACCAGTACATCCACAAAATGTACTTCAGTAGGGCAAAAATCTATGGTCCAGCTCCTCCTTAAATCTTAGTAGGGCGGATTCTGTTCCATGCCAAATGAAAAATCTATTGTCTATGTATCTTACCCAAATGAGGATATGTGTGTCAAATGATGGGTAATTATAAACAAACCTCTGTTTGAAGTTGTTCAGTTTGGCATATGCAGGTGCTACATATGATCCTATTGCTGTTCCCTGTTGCTGTAGAAAAAATTCCCTTCATACATGAAATAGTTGTTGGTGAGTATTAATTCTAGAAGATGGCTAAAAATTATTTGAAACCTTGCTCTAACTATTTCTTACTCTGACCTGCAGGATCCTATTTAGAAAATTGCTAAGGGCTGTAAATTGAATTTGTACCCGCCACTATGGGTCTCTTATGTGGATGATGTACATCTTTGTGGGTTTTTGATAATATATAGAACAATGGTTTCATAGGGTGGTCAGTCACAAGAAATGTATGGATTTTGTCATCAATGTATCCCTTCTCAAATGCTTCAACAATCAATGTATCTATTCTGCCTTTAATGTCCTTAATTGGATCTCCCTTCAGTCTTTGGTAAATATTAACATCACTCAATTGATCCATTATGACTTGATGATAGTAGGACCTATCTAGGATTACTGTGGCTCCCCCTTTGGCAGCCGGCTTGTTAATAATGGTTTCATGATGTTTCAAATTGTTGTGTGCTTCCCACTCTGCTCAACTGAAGTTATTATGTTTTATTTTATGTGCAGATAGGGGGGTATGCCATTGCATCCTAGATATATCTCTTTGTACCATCTTAATAAATGTTTCAACTGTATGGAAGCTTGTGGGTGTTTGCCACTTACTAGGTTTCTTACATGTAGATAAATCAATTCCCGCCGGGATATTCATAGTAGTCTGGATGCTTCCACTAGTTTCCATTCCATTGCTTCAATATTA
The DNA here is from genome assembly GCA_027917425.1 of Gastrophryne carolinensis. Classification (NCBI taxonomy): domain Eukaryota; kingdom Metazoa; phylum Chordata; class Amphibia; order Anura; family Microhylidae; genus Gastrophryne; species Gastrophryne carolinensis. Next base: position 335,370,951 of record CM051236.1, on the reverse strand, counting down.
GGATAGTGTAGTGACATTAATCTTGTTAGGGTTTGGTTGTGTATAAATAAAACAGACTTAAGCATTAGAAATAAATAGGATAATATAATTGTAATTTAGATTTTGAGCACTAGGTGGCACTATAGCCAATACATCAGAAGAATGTGTATTTTGCTTACATTGTTTTTATTCTTGTTTTTAGAACTTAACATATGGATGGAATTCTCCTGGAGATATCCCCCAATCAAGAACGCCGCTAAATCAATGGATCTGGATTTAAACTATATATCAGCTGTGCACAGTCGACTGTCGGAAACCCAGTGCACCTGCACACCGCCATTTTGTGGTTGGCAAGCAGCCCGCCAGCCGGAAGTGATGCGCCTGGTCGTGACCTGCTAGGACGTGCACCGGCGACGTCAAACAGCCTGGCTGGGGGGAATACTTCCTGCTATCTTTCCTTTAAAGACAAGTAACATATCAACCATCTACAGCACGCTACTTTGCTGAGGAAGGGAGGCGCTTTACCCCCGAAACGTACGTTCGATTGGCAGGATTCTTAGGTACATTTTTGGCACAGTGCCTTCCGAGCATGAGATTCATTTTTGCAATATGGACATTATATCTTTTTGTGGTTTTGTGGTTTGGGCTCATGAGCTCATTATATCTGATTTTTGTTTGTACTAAAGTCCTGGCTTAACACAAGCATTGAAACTATATACCCTCATGTAGACCCAAACCAACATGCATGTATTTTTTCTGGCTTAAGCCTTTGTTATCTTGCTTTACTGTTGCATAGATCCTGAGTACATTTTGTATTGACATGTACCCAATTGATGCTTCTGTTTGCTTTAGTGATTTACCGGAGCCAAAAAGGCCCACATTGAATCTTGCATTTTTGCAAAGCATGTCAAATTGTATTAATGTTTGAACTACATTTTGCATTCAATCTTTGCGATATAGTACTTACCTATAGAAATTTTGGCAATGTGACTGATTGAGGGGGAGGTGTTTTTGTGCGGAGCGCCAGATATGGTAGGAAGCTGCTGCCACTGATAGGGGGTCACGTCCCTATTGGTACTATGGGTATGGTAAGTTTGGACTCTTAACCAGGAGTGGTTAATGAGAAACTTGTTTGTGGCGCGCTGGGGGGGGGGAGAAGGGGTTAATGCTGTATAGGGTTAAACCAGGAACGTTGAACATATCCCCTTCTCGGGCTTGTTCCTGGAGTAGGGGTGTGTTTATGCTTTGTGCTGGATTGGCCTAGGGTGCTGTGATATGAGATACAGCCCTCTTTGCCAGACAGCTGTAATCAAGTATTCTTATAGAAATGATAAGCAAATGCGGACAATGTTCATCTAAGTGATTAAAAAGACTGAACATATGAAGTGTCAGAACACTTACCGCCGCGGCCCGGGGGTACTTGACCTGCCCAGGGCCTGTGAGGGGAAGAAACTTCAAACGCCGTTATCTTGGTGTTCCAATTTGTTGCTTCTGTATGGTTCTCCTCTGTATGGGCTTGTAATCCACCGATGAATTGGATGTCCAAAATAAAACGATGTTACAATTGTGTTTGGATAAAACACAAATTTATTCAGGTATATGGGTAAAACGGGGGTCGGGTAGGGATGTGGGTAGGGGTGAAGTCACTGTGTGATAGGGGGAAGGGGGGAGAAGGTCCGTAGCAGCTTGAGTAGTCTGTGCTGCTTACAAGTAAAATTAAATAAAAAGTTCCGTATCCGTGAGATAATGTTCTTTGGTAAAGTCCTTTAAAAATCCATTTGTAGAAAAGAAATCAGTTGGAGTGGCATCTCTGCTCAACTCCAGTGTCCGACGCGCGTTTCGGTGGGGTCACTGATTGTAGGCTGTGAATGTAACTGCCTCTTTTCTATTGGTGAGGCCGTTCACATGGTGTCATTAAATCCTCCTGGGGAGTGATGTATCTCTTATTCTGTGGTTAAAACACAGCTGTTACAAATGTATCACTTGGGCGGCTCTGAGTTTCCTTAGATTAAACCGCAGCTGTTACAAATGTTTCATTCCGGCGGCGTGTCCTTGGTGTTACATTTGTATCATTCTGGCATCATGCCGTCTCTTCCCGGTTTTGCAACATTGTAGCAGCCTTGACTGTATTCTTTCTCATACTTGATGTCTTTGCTTCCATTCAGTTGTAAGCTGTGTTTTGCCGGCTTAGCCAGCCGGAATAAAAACCGGAAAAAGAAAAAAGGTTAAAAATGAATAAAAATAAGCGTTTTGCCGAAAGATTTTATTTTAAAATTTGTATATGTATATAGGAGTTTAAAATGGGAAGAAAAAATTGAAAAGTTTTTAGTTGAAGATATAAAAGTACCGAGGTGGTTGGTGGTATTTAAAAGATGGACAGTGCGGAACTATAAGTAAAATAATATAATATATGAGTTTGACAGCATAAGGGTTATAATAAAAAGGAGAGACTATTCCTGTTTGGAGGTTATGTTGAGTAGGTTTATATAAATATACGCATTATGTTAGATATAGTAAAAGCCAAGAAATATATAAAATGTAAAAAGCGTATGACTATATATATATAAAAATTGATAAATTGATGCAAATGGTGATATAAAATTTAATATAAATAATGTATATATATATGAAAAAATTGATATAAATATGTATGTTAAAAAAAGGTAGAAAATGAAAAATGAAAAATAAAAATATATAAAATGAAGATGCCGGCATATATTCGGGTGATGGTGGTTCGGTTGTGATAATAAAGAAGAGTTATATGGTGGCAGTAAAGAAGCAGTAAAGGGCTAGTTGTTCTGCAGAAAACAGTTGAGGTCAATTTCTATATTTAATCCTTTTGGGGTGAGAGTGTCAAGTTCAAAGATCCAGAAAGTTTCTCGTTTTGAGAGTTCACTGTCTATGTTTGATCCTCTCCAATTGGCCTTGATTTTTTCGATTATCCAGTAGTTGAGGTGGTTGGGGTCCTGGTTGTGGTTAGTTTTGAAATGGGCAGATACACTATGGGTTTCCAGACCCTTAGTGATATTTCTGATATGTTCTTTCAGGCGGACCTTGAATTGTCTTTTTGTGCGTCCGATGTAAAGAAGGTTGCATGGACATCTTAGGCAGTAAATTACCTCTTTCGTGTTGCAAGATGTAACACTTTTGACTTTGTAGTCCTTACCAGTTTGTGGATTTTTAAATGAAGTGATCTGAATGGGTTGGGAGGTGTATTTCATTGCTGTTTTGCATGCTGAACAGTCTCTACACATATTAAACCTATTGTTTCTTGTGGTGGAGTCCAGAGGTGGGTTAATGTAACTCTTGATCAGATGTTGTGAAAGGGGTTTGGGTCTTCTATAGATAAATTGGGGTCTTTCAGGGATTAAATTCTGTAGAGAGGGATCGATTAGTAGAATGTTCCAGTGTTTTTTAAAAATTGTCTCAATTTGTTTATAATTCCTATTGAATCCTGTTATAAAAGGTATTTTTGTCCTTTCTGATTGCATAGGGTTGGGTCTGGGTTTTGGTTTATCATGTCCTTGAGAGGGGATGTCCTTAATAGTGTTAGTGATAGTGTTATGATCATATCCCTTTTCAATGAATCTTGCACCTAAGGTTTGTGCTTGGTTGTGGTAGGTCGTCTCGTCTGTACAATTTCTTTTTAGTCTTGTGAATTGACCTTTTGGGATATTGTTTAACCATTTTGGGTGATGGCAACTGTCTGTAGGTATAAAACTATTGCGGTCGGTTTCCTTAAAGAACGTTTTCGTTTTGATCTGATTGTTCTCTTTATAGATGGTAAGGTCTAGGAAATTGATCTCTATCATGCTCACTTCATGTGTGAATTTTATGTTCCAACTGTTTGAGTTGAGCGATGTTAAAAAGCGTTCTAGTTGCTCTTTAGGCCCGTTCCACAGGAAGATGCAGTCGTCTATGTATCTTTTATACAAAAGGAGTTCTTCTGGTCTTTGATCCTGTAGGTTTTCTGATTCCCATTGGGCCATGAATAGATTGCCACACTGGGGGCAAATTTGCCTCCCATAGCCACACCGATCTTTTGTAGATAAAATAGATTTTCGTACCAGAAGTAATTGTGTGTGAGCGCAAAATGTAAACACTCGATGATAAATTGTATTTGTGTTTGTGGTAGTTGATTGGCTTTTTCCAAGAAATAGCGGACTGCTTCTATGCTTTTCTGATGGGGGATGATGGTATATAGTGAACTCACATCGGCTGTGCCCATGGAAATTTCTGGTTTGTTATGGAAATCTTGTAGGATTGTCAACAAATCTCCTGAGTCCTTAAGATATGCCGGGGTCTGGGTTACTAGAGTTTGCAAAAAGGAGTCAATATACTCCCCTATCCTTCTTGTCAGGGATCCGATTCCACTCACTATCGGACTATTAACCCCTTCTCCCCCCCCCCAGCGCGCCACAAACGAGTTTCTCATTAACCACTCCTGGTTAAGAGTCCAAACTTACCATACCCAATGTGACTGATTGTTAGCTTCACCTTTAGTCAAGCCCCCGTTTGCCGGGACGCCTCGCCGGACACGGTTGCCCCCAGGACTTAGTAGCACCAAGGACGTGAGCTTACAGGGGGTGAAGGCGGGTGAACCAAAGGCCAGACTAGGCAATGTCGAGAAGCCAGGGTCATATACGGGTAGTCGGTCGTTAAAGTGGCACCCCCGATCGGGGTGCCCCAGGGAAGTGGACCAAAACCCAGGATAATCAAAATCCTGGGTGTTGGTCAACTTTAAGGGAGAGACAATAGAAGAGTTGAGGTCAAGCCAAAGGGCACCGGAGTACTGGAGGGATAAAACCTTTAAAGGTTTTTAAACCTTTTAAACCTTTAAAGGGCTGAGCACTACAGGGAGTGTGTAGTGATTGGTGCACATTCCAACACTGGGCTGGATGCCCAATAAACCTTGAGCTTTAAATCAGCCCCCGGCGGCCACGCTGTATGCAGCGCCAGCGGAGGGCATATGAGGAACGTGCTCACACGCTTGTGCAAGCACGTGTACAGAAACAGGGCCACACAGAGGAGGAGGCGTGCACGGCGGCGCTCGTGTGTGGCCCGGTATGGCTGACAGGCAGGAAGTGTCTAGGCTCGGCGCCCAGCGACGCCGCAGAACCGGGACCCAGGTAAGTTTGCTGTGACAAATACTTTTTTGAATTTATAAATAATAAGCGATAAATTGAACTAAGACTGTGCGCTACTTATTTATATTTATTTAGTGGTCACAGAGAAAGCAATCTATAAGGAGGAACTCAGTTATAAGGGGTTTGAAGGATCAAGGATTAGATCACAAGATATCAGCCTACATGGATGACATTTTGTTTTACCTGCAAGATCAAGGCATCGGAGTTCCAATGATCCTGAAAGAATTTGAAATATTTCGATCATTAACAAATTTTAAAGTGGATCTTGACAAATCAGAGGCTCTTATTATAGATTTTAGTAAGGAAGAAGAAGAAAGGTTTAAAAATACATTCCCATTGAAGTGGGGCTCGTCAGCTATAAATCTTCTTGCAGTAAAGATTGGAAAAAGAACTGGGGATAATTTTAGTTTGATTTTTTTTTTCTATTAAGGATGAAATAAGAGAGAACTTAAAAGGCTGAGACTTTCCGACGCTCTCATGGATAGGGCGAGTCAATATAATAAAGATGGTATTCCTTCCTATATTACCATTTCTGTTTAAAACAGACGCATGTAGAATCCCTCAGGGTTACTTTCATGATCTAAATTTGATGATGTCAAAATTCACCTGGAAGAAACCTAGAATCAGACTTGGGGTACTTCAGAAGTAAAAGGAAGATGAATGGTTAGGTGTTCCGAATCACGAAAAATATTGGTAAGCTGCTCAGATTCAGATTCAGAAGAGCGACTATGGTAGTACACCGCTAAAGGATAAGATCTGGGCGAAAAAACTGCTGGTAGAACAGGGGGTCCTGCAAAAGGTTAGACATCTGAAGTGGAGGGCCTGGGGGTCAATGATGTCCCTAAGAGGAAATCTAAATATAGGAAAAGAAAGAGCAATAAAAGTCATAAAAGAATGGGATACGTTAAAGCTGATAGGAGCTAAAGACCTCTTAGAGCAACAAAAAAATGGATTCCCATAGAACAACTGAGGACCAAACTTGGAAACAAGAAACTTGATCAATGGAAACTGACGGTATTTCAATATGCGCTTTATTAAAAATATCAAAGAAAGAGAAATTGACTAGGAAACTTACACCATTTGAAAAGATGGTATACATAGGCAAAGCACCTACGAGGGTTATCTCTTGTATTTATGGATTTCTGATGTTAGAAGAATATAATAAATTATATTTCTGTTGAGAATGGGAACAGGACCTAAAAAAATCTCTGACGGAACTTTGACGGATCTAGAATAGAAAAAAAGTCCTAAGATAAATAATAAGATACCAATTGCAACTAAAGTACAAGAGACTGGATATAAATTAATAATGCAATGGTATTACACCCCCATTAAACTCCAATAAGAAATGCTGGAGTTGTAAAAAAGAAGATGGGACTTTTCTGCATATGTTTTGTGACTGTCCAAAATTAAAAGCATTCTTGGGAGGAAATACATTTGTGGATTATTGAGTTAGAAGAGCAGGGAATGAGTTTTGACCCAACAGTGTACGTGTTATATCTCAGTGATCTAAGTATTAAGAAATATAAAAATTGCCTAAGATTTAGGGAATCTAAGGGTGATACCATGATTTTGGAAAAAAGATACACCCCTGTCAGGATATGATTGGTTAAAAGAGGCGATTGAAACTAACTAGAGAAATTGAAGCTTTGACAGCATCAGTCCATAGCCGGGAGAAGAGGTGTAACGAGATTTCGTCCAAATGGGAAGAACAGATGAGGGGGGGGGGGGGGGGTGAGAATTATTTTCCTATTTTCATTCGTCTTTACTTTTTTCTTTCTTCTTCTTTTCTACATGGTGATTTAGAGTAGATTTGATATAGAGTAAGGGTCTTTTTCTCTTTTCCTTTTTTTTGTTTGGGGTCTGAGGTGAAAGGGGTGGACTAAGTTGAGGATGTTGAATGGTTTTGAAATGAATTACTGTAAGCATTATAGAGATTGAGCATGGAAATATTCCCCTCGATTCAAAGAGCAAAAGTTAATTGATTTCGGATCGAGAATCGTAAGTTTGGGTGGGTGTTAGTCATTTTTTCCTGTTTTTTTGGCCATTTCCGACTCGCACGAGCCTACGTACGATTTCGTATATGCTCTTACGATTATCGGAAGTTCGTTCCTAAATTGTAGGATCAAAACGTAAAACTTAGGATCAAAACGTAAAACTTAGGATCAAAACGTAAAACTTAGGATCAAAACGTAAAACTTAGGATCAAAACGTAAAACTTAGGATAATCGGATGTGTTTACGTGTAATTCAGAGAGCAGTTTTCCAACCTCTAAATACGTTTTAAAAGAAAGCCACTGCCGACACCTTTTAGTAGTCGGATTGCTGTTCTTGAACAGGTTTTTTGGCTATGTGGAGGAGTCTGTGCGTCTTGAGCTCCAATGAACTGCATGTATCAGCATGGCCGAGGCCATAAATTGTATGGCAATGCATACCTGATTCAATACATTTCATGTATGCCTTATAAAAGCATTTTAATGTGGACCTTAATTAGTCCTTTGCATGTAAACCTTTATTTTGCAATACATCCATATATTTGCGTTAATTAAAGAAACTTATGTCCTTTGTTATTTATTTTTAAATTGATGTACTAGAATAATATTTTTAGTTTGAATTTATTGGTGTAGTTGTTTACCTTTGCTTTGTTTAATTATTTTAGCTCATCTTTGGTCAGATGCATCACACTTACTGAGGAGAGGAGAGCGGGATAAAGTGCAGAATGTGGGTTACTGCTGTATTTTGCACAGACACAGCAGAGCTGGGGGCACGGAAAGGTAAGAAATCAAAGAATGCAGAGCAACACAGTCACAAGGCCCTTTCTGTTTGCAGGCTGCCCGATAATACCTGACCCGCAATCTTGGCTGTTTCTAGACTCATAACATGCAGAAGTTGCTGGGTGTTTTTTAATTTTTTAGAGCAATCTGTATGTAGAGGGTGTGGGTAACCACACAAAAAATTTTAAGTTGTACCATTTGAAGCCAAAATATTAAAATTAAATCCACAAGTAAAAAATGCAAGTTAACTAAAAATTAAACAAAGTAAGATTTACTTATGCAAATGCATTCATTAATGGTTGGTTACTACAAAATGAATGAAATAAAGAAAAATAAAAGACCAAATATTTAGAATGCACTTTAATGAGGTAAGTTTGTAGTGCGCAGGCGCAAGATCAGAAGGATTTACGTCCAGACAAAAAAGGAAAAAGGGCAAAACCAATGTTGCAACCTGAGAAATGAAACTGAAAATTCAGGATGGAAACTGACATAGGTCTGATTCGCGAACTGCCATACGAACGGACGTACATTTTAGGATAGAAACGTATTAGCTTATAGAATCATTCGCAAGTTCATACGAGCGCACGAGCGTTCGGGAAAAATAGGATGATCGGCACCAAAATCAAAGCTGTTACATGTTTCTTTGAATCGACCCCATTATGTATTGGATGTTTGAGAAGATTGATTTGTGTAAAAAGTAAAAGGTTTGTATGCACTACAATATTATATTTTAAGTATAAATCCCTTTAATAAAGGTTAAAAATGTGTTTTGATTGCTAGACATCATGTTTGAAAATGACAGCAGAAGCTTGAATGTCACTGCAGTTCACATCTAGGGTTAAATGAATACTATAGCATGCTGGACCCCCAAAACCCTGAAGAATTCTGAAAAGAAAACAGGTATTAGTGTCTTTCTGCACTGCTAAATAATAGAGTATACAATTTGCTATGGGTTCTGTAAACAGCATGTAAAACAAAGAAAATCAGTACTCGCCTACACAAACCCAATTGCACTGCCAGAGAATGCTAATTACTCTAAAAGCATGAATTCTAACACAGATGTTTACTTACTTTGCATTGCTCTCCTATAACAAAGAACATCTAGGTAAATGGTGTAAGCTTCCAGGATCTTTCTGGGCACAGACACAGGCATACACAGGGGGTAATAAACTCAAGTGGTTTATTTGGGGTCACAGTCCAAATTAAACAGGCTTTCTTCAGCATGTATATGGAAACACAGATTCTCACAGCAAGCAGTTATCACTGTAATCCCAGTTCAGATGGCCCTCCAGGCCTACTCACAGTTCACATCAGATATTCTTGGTTGCTTCTGTTCTGTCGACTCTCTCATTCAGTTTGACAACAGGCCTCTAGCTGGCCCTGATCCTGGTTCCACCTGCACCCTGTAGCCCACACGGCTGTCAAACTGCTCCAGCACTGGTTAGTCCGCACAGCTGTTGGTCTGTGAGCTCTCCCAAGCTCCGGTGCTGCCTGCACCTGGCTAGCCCACATGGCTGTCTGCAGTGCTCTCCAACGCTTGGCTGCAGGTGCCACAGCTCTCAGCTGTGGCTCATCTCTTGAAAGATATTTTGACCTGGAGCTCTGTATTGGATTGATTGGCCAGCAGGACTCACCCAGATTCTCATGATAGCCAAACTCCAGGCCCCTATAGAGTGTTTTTCCAGCTTAAAATGAAAGTAATGGGAGAAACACACTTTCTTAGAGTCCTCTTCCACTTCCATTTCCATTTTTTTGCCACTCCATCTGAGCAGCCTACTATAGTGCTAACATGTTTTCCTCTGTTTATTCACCAGGCTGCAGGGAGAGGAAGCCTATACAAGTAGAAGTGTCTAGACAATATAAAGTCTGCAGAACTCTGCAAAGCTGATCATAAAGAGCAATAAACTACTGCTAAGTACAGTATTTTGTTGTCTGAGATACTAATAGTACCTGGATGGATCAACTCTTGTGTGGTTGAACCAATATTTCTATTTTCTGTAATTTTTCAGTGAATTTGGCAAATATTTAATTATTCTGTTTGGTTGATCCAAATTGAAATATGATAAGTTAAATATAAAATCTGGCAACATTCCGACTGCTAAATCACATGTTCTCAACCTGCAGCCCGGGGCCACATGTGATCCTCACAGCCAATTTATGTGGCCCTTGACTTTGGGGAAAGTGGGAGGGATAAATTGAACTGACCTGTAAAGACAGTTAAATAGGGGTACAGAAAGGATAGGAGATTGCAGGGAGAGTGAAATAGGCGGAGAGCATTGGCACATTGATTGTACAAAAAGTTGATCAGCCCAGTTAGTCAAAAAGATTGATCAGCCCAATAGGTGGTTATGCTCTATTGATTGCTAAGAGCAAACCAGCCTGAAATGTCTCATTTCTTGTGCATGAGCCATTTTGTTTTATCATACAGAAGCTAAAGGGATTGAGATCTGTGTTGCTCAGGTTTTGCTGCCAACTGCAGGACTTATTGTTGCCTAATCCCTGTTAAGAGCAAATCCATATGTAGCAAAGGAACTTCTGCACACAGAAATGTGGCAACCTGTGGTGCAAAAAAAATGATTTTTTTCATATTACATTTCTCATACAATTTGCCCATTGCTCGTCTTAGCAAGTGCCTTTTTATCCTCTCTCCTTTCTGTAATTGCATCTTCATAATATTTACATTGATGGCAAACGTTCACACCTTTCTTGTTGATTATCATCTTATCTTCCTCTTGACTTTCAGTGCCAGCAAACATGACTGTTTGGGTGGGAGAAATGAATACAGAAAAAGACAGGGTGAATAACCCACCTACAAACCTTTAGTGGCTTTGCTGAATCAAGACTCCTTTCTAGTTCTTCTTGGAGAACACAAATATAGCAATAGGTAGAGATCTCTTAGCACAATACTTTTGTGTCCTATTTAGAGATGAGCGAACTTTTGAAAAATTCGATTCGACTGATTCGCCGAATTTTCCGACAAAAATCGTTTCGACCCGAATAAATTCGCGACGAATCGCTATTAAAAACGGCTATTTCTGAGCCTCCTACAGCCTCAATAGGGTTGTAAACCATTCAGCCTTGCTGTAACACGCACAGGATGCGTGCTGGGTTTGTTAAATAATACTTTGAAGAAATATCACATGCAGATCAGAGGCATCGCTAATAGAATCGCAGAGCGGCACAATTGCAGAGAGTTGAAGTGGCATCACTATGAGGGGCAGAAGGAGCCCAAATATACACTGGAGTTGGCCTCAGGAGCCCAAAAATTGGATGAATCACACCCTGGAGTTGGCAGAAGTTGGCAGCAGCAGCAGGAGCCCAAATATACACTGGAGTTGGCTTCAGGAGCCCAAAAATTGGATGAATCACACCCTGGAGTTGGCAGAAGTTGGCAGCAGCAGGAGCAGGAGCCCAAATATACACTGGAGTTGGCCTCAGGAGCCCAAAAATTGGATGAATCACACCCTGGAGTTGGCAGAAGTTGGCAGCAGCAGCAGCAGGAGCCCAAATATACACTGGAGTTGGCCTCAGGAGCCCAAAAATTGGATGAATCACACCCTGGAGTTGGCAGGAGTTGACAGTAGTAGCAGCAGGAGCCCAAATATACACTGGAGTTGGCCTCAGGAGCCCAAAAATTGGATGAATCACACCCTGGAGTTGGCAGGAGTTGACAGTAGTAGCAGCAGGAGCCCAAATATACACTGGAGTTGGCCTCAGGAGCCCAAAAATTGGATGAATCACACCCTGGAGTTGGCAGAAGTTGGCAGCAGCAGCAGCAGGAGCCCAAATATACACTGGAGTTGGCCTCAGGAGCCCAAAAATTGGATGAATCACACCCTGGAGTTGGCAGAAGTTGGCAGCAGCAGCAGCAGGAGCCCAAATATACACTGGAGTTGGCTTCAGGAGCCCAAAAATTGGATGAATCACACCCTGGAGTTGGCAGGAGTTGACAGTAGTAGCAGCAGGAGCCCAAATATACACTGGAGTTGGCTTCAGGAGCCCAAAAATTGGATGAATCACACCCTGGAGTTGGCAGGAGTTGACAGCAGCAGCAGCAGGAGCCCAAATATACACTGGAGTTGGCTTCAGGAGCCCAAAAATTGGATGAATCACACCCTGGAGTTGGCAGGAGTTGACAGCAGCAGCAGCAGGAGCCCAAATATACGCTGGAGTTGGCTTCAGGAGCCCAAAAATTGGATGAATCACACCCTGGAGTTGGCAGCAGCAGCAGCAGGAGCCCAAATATACACTGGAGTTGGCTTCAGGAGCCCAAAAATTGGATGAATCACACCCTGGAGTTGGCAGAAGTTGGCAGCAGCAGCAGGAGCCCAAACATTACTTTAAAGAGACCCTGGAGTTGGCTTCAGGAGCCCAAAAATTGGATGATTCACACCCTGGAGTTGGCAGCAGCAGCAGCAGGAGCCCAAATATACACTGGAGTTGGCTTCAGGAGCCCAAAAATTGGATGAATCACACCCTGGAGTTGGCAGGAGTTGACAGTAGCAGCAGCAGGAGCCCAAATATACACTGGAGTTGGCTTCAGGAGCCCAAAAATTGGATGAATCACACCCTGGAGTTGGCAGGAGTTGACAGTAGCAGCAGCAGGAGCCCAAATATACACTGGAGTTGGCTTCAGGAGCCCAAAAATTGGATGAATCACACCCTGGAGTTGGCAGGAGTTGACAGTAGCAGCAGCAGGAGCCCAAATATACACTGGAGTTGGCTTCAGGAGCCCAAAAATTGGATGAATCACACCCTGGAGTTGGCAGGAGTTGACAGCAGCAGCAGCAGGAGCCCAAATATACACTGGAGTTGGCTTCAGGAGCCCAAAAATTGGATGAATCACACCCTGGAGTTGGCAGAAGTTGGCAGCAGCAGCAGCAGGAGCCCAAATATACACTGGAGTTGGCTTCAGGAGCCCAAAAATTGGATGAATCACACCCTGGAGTTGGCAGCAGCAGCAGCAGGAGCCCAAATATACACTGGAGTTGGCTTCAGGAGCCCAAAAATTGGATGAATCACACCCTGGAGTTGGCAGCAGCAGCAGCAGGAGCCCAAATATACACTGGAGTTGGCTTCAGGAGCCCAAAAATTGGATGAATCACACCCTGGAGTTGGCAGAAGTTGGCAGCAGCAGCAGGAGCCCAAACATTACTTTAAAGAGACCCTGGAGTTGGCTTCAGGAGCCCAAAAATTGGATGATTCACACCCTGGAGTTGGCAGCAGCAGCAGCAGGAGCCCAAATATACACTGGGGTTGGCTTCAGGAGCCCAAAAATTGGATGAATCACACCCTGGAGTTGGCAGCAGCAGCAGCAGGAGCCCAAATATTACTATAAAGAGACACTGGGGTTGGCTTCAGGAGCCCAAAAATTTGATGAATCACACCCTGGAGTTGGCAGCAGCAGGAGCCCAAATATTAGTTTAAAGAGACACTGGGGTTGGCTTCAGGAGCCCAAAAATTGGATGAATCACACCCTGTGGAGAGTCATGTGGAGAAAAAGTAGCTTAGTTAGTAATATCTACATAAAATTATGAATAAACAAATGCAAAAGTATTGCCAAAGTGAAGTTTTGTTTGAGGGTGTGTTTCCACCTTTTAATTAAATCAGAAACAAGAAGGTATCATTGCCTCTGACTAATTAGCCCTCAAAAATTCTTGGAATTTTTAATCTGGAATCATGTCTGATCCGTCTTATCCGAAGAATATTAATAAAAAGTAAGAGTAACGGAAAGGATTTTTTATCAATACTTACTTGTGGTCCGATGCGGAGGAATGTCTGTAACTGGAGAGCAGCGCCTTAAATCTGTTTTGCACGATCCATCTTTCTTTAGTGTAGGTCTGGCCCCGTCATCAATCTACTGGAATACATCAGGCATTGTTGGGAGGAAAGCTTGGATGATCCAAGCGCCATTCATTTCCACGCAGGGCAGTCTCTGGAAAAAAAAAGTCAGTATAAACCAGGGTCTTTTTCATATAAAAACAAATGGTTATTCTTGCTTGTAAACCATATGTTCCACAGATTTACCAGTCATTGTGTCAGCCAATGAAGCAACTTTGTCTCGAAGTGCTGCAAAAGCAGTCCACTGCATCACAAGTGGCATCTGACACCCCCAGTCAACTGTCTGTCTGTTATGCTTTGGGTTCAGCTCCACTATCCATTGATGAAGATCTGATAATCATAAAATTCAGCAGCTACTGCCCAGCCAAGAAGTGGAGGAGACACTCGCCTCTTCTTCCAGTAGCCGGCAATTAGTGATGAGGAGAGTGTCGTGGGAGGAGGTGTTGCAAGCCGAGGTAGTGGAAGAGGGTCCCTGGAGTCTGCGGCGGTGGCGGCGGCAGCAGCAGCAGATTATTGCGGACTGTTGTTCGGAAAAATCAGCTACTCAGCGATGTGGCAGTGTTTCATGCAGCATCCTGGGGAGAAAAAGTAGGTTAGTTAGTGTATATACATAAAATTATGAATAGACAAATGCAATAGTATTGCCAAAGTGAAGTTTTGTTTGAGGGTGTGTTTCCACCTTGTAATTAAATCAGAAACAACTAGCTATCATTTGCCTCTGAATAATTAGCCCTCAAAAATTCTTGGAATTTTTAATCTTGATGTCTGAGGGATTTCTCCTCTCAGACAGCGTCACCATAAGTCCAGCCTGCTGCATTACACTTGGAAGAACATCTTGTTTGCGCTGCGACAAGGAAGCCAAAGTCATGCGTCCTCACATGGCACACGTGTTCAGTCTAGTTTTTAAGTCTTGCCCCCATCTGAAAGAACAACAGGAAAGAAAGTTAGCATGCACTTCTGGCACTCCTACACCACGAAGCACAACCCTATTGAGCCTCAGCGTCACAACGGTGTACCCCACCATAGTCTGATTTGCGATGTTTCCACCCGTTGGAATTCCACCCTCCATATGCAGGATCCACTATAGCAGTGGTCCCCAACCCTGTCCTCAAGGCCCACCAACAGGCCAGGTTTTGCAGATCTCCACAAAGATGCACAGGTGGAGTAATTAGTGCAGCTGCAGAGCAATAGAGCTGGCTATTTGGAGATCCAAAAAACATGACTTGTTGGTGGGCCTTGAGGACAGGGTTGAGGACCACTGCACTATAGGAACAGAGAAAAGCCATCACGGATTTCTGGATGATCCAAACGGATAGGGGGACACCTGTGTAAATTCAATGTAAACCATTGGCAGCTCATACGTGACACCGACCGTTTGCTCAGGCCCTTTGAGGAAGCTACGTTATTAGTCAGTTGCCAGGACTATGAGATGAACGATGAGATTCCACTGCTTCATGTACTACAACACATGTTGGAAACCATGGCTGGTCAGGGCACTGGAGACATGGCACATACATTTCACAGCCACATGAAGCCTGTGGGGGCTGAAGTGGAGGAGGAGGAGGGGGTGGGGCAAAGCAAACCACAGTTTAGGTTTCACAAAATGACCATTTTATCTAGTCATCTGACAGAAGAGGAGGAGCAGGAGCAGCCACAGGAGCTAGAGGGTTGTGAGTAAGGTGAGACAGAGGACCCAGACACACCGTGGCAGTTTACAGTGGAGATGGAGACAGGTAGTCCCTCCGAGTCATTTGCACAAATGGCACGATGCATGCTCACATGCTTGCGTACTAGTGAGCGCAGAATTGTCTCCATTTGTCAGCGGGAAGACTTCTGGCTCTCCAACTTATTGGACCCTCGCTTCCGGCACAAAATGGGGGCATTTTTTACGCCCACTGAGAGGGAGGACAAACTGACCTACTACAGAGACATCCCACGTAGTCAGTTGGGCGATGTCTATCTGCGCCATGGCCCATACTCCCGCAGGTCTGACTCGGGGGGACCTCTGCGATCACCTTCCACTGCCATGGCTGCTGGGGGGGTGGAAGGAGCAGCAGCAGCAGCTCCATCAGCAGCAGCCTCAGTCTTCAGTCGCTAGTGAGTAGCTTTCTACACCCGCATAGTGAGTCTACTCATGAGCAGCAGGAAGACCTGGAGCTGGACCTCAAACAGCAGGTCATGTCATACCTTGACATGACCATGCCAACACACCTTCAAGATCCACTGGATTTGCTGGGAAGCCAAACTTGACTTGTGCCCGCAACTAGCAGAGTTTGCCCTGGAAAAGCTGTACTGGCCGGACAGTAGTTGATTTAGATGGCAACTGGGCTGCTCTATATAACGAAGCAAAATGGCAAATTTACCTCACTATATGAGCTATTGCCCCTCAGATTTACACAGGGGCTGCTCTATATTATGCTGCAAAGTGGCAAATTTACCTCACAATATAAGCTATTGCCCCTCAGATTTACACAGGGGCTGCTCTATATTATGCTGCAAAATGGCAAATTTACCTCACAATATAAGCTATTGCCCCTCAGATTTACACAGGGCCTGCTCTATATAACGAAGCAAAATGGCAAATTTACCTCACTATATAAGCTATTGCCCCTCAGATTTACACAGGGGCTGCTCTATATTATGCTGCAAAATGGCAAATTAACCTCACAATATAAGCTATTGCAGCTCTATATAAATAAAAATAAATAAATAAAAAAAGGGCCTGTAGAAGCTTATTTAGTATAACAGATAGGGTGACATGTGCTGGTTTGGGATGCCCATATGGGCTAGTGTTTTGGCAGCAGTACAAAAACCAATGCAAAATGCAATAGCTTAATAAAGCTGATGCTGATCAACGCTTATTTAGTATAACAGATGGGGTGCAACATGCAGGTTTGGGATGCCCTGCGGCCTGGTGTATTTAAAGCAGACCAAAACCAATTCAAAATGCAATAACTTAATAAAGCTGAGGCTGTAGATGCTTATTTAGTATAAACAGGTAGGGTGCAAGGTGCAGCTTTGGGGTGCCCTGCGGCCTGGTTAAATGAAAGCAGTCAAAAAGGAAGTGCAAACTGAAGTAGCTTAATGAAGCTGATGCTGATCAACGCTTATGTTGTATACCAGATAGGGTGCAAGGTGCAGCTTTGGGGTGCCCTGCGGCCTGGTTTATTAAAATCAGTCAAAAACAAGTGCAAACTGAAGTAGCCTGATCAACGCTTATGTTGTATAACAGATAGGTTTAAAATAGCATGTGCCTTGGGATGCCCGTGTGGCCTGTTATATTTCAAGCTGAACAAAAAGTAACAATAATCCAAGTATGAGACATCATTTTGACCTTCTTCACAGCGCCATACTTTGAAAAAAAAAAATTAATTTCATGCCGATCAATCCAAAGGTCAATGCCCCTAACAAAAATAGTGTTCGGCATAAGTTTTCCTTCTGGAAGGACGTAACCTTTAGTTTACATGGTTGGGGTAGGTTATCTTACAAATTGGGATACCACAGGCAGCAGTGTCATTGAAAGAGACAGATTGTAATGCAGGCCATACGCAAGCAGAGAAACTCAGGCTGCAACAGGCCTATTTAGTTTACATGGTTGGGGTAGGTTATCTTACAAATTGGGATACCCCACTGTATATGAAACCGAATATAAATGCACACCCAAAAGTGGACACTCAGCCTCCAAGAGGCCTGCTTAGTTTAAATAAGAGAGCTGCTTAGTATGGTAGGTAGGTTATGTTATGTTACAGAATGGGATGCCCCAAGCAGACTTGAGATCAGTATATATGCACACAGCAGCAGTGTGTTAGCAGGCTCATACAGGCCAAATTTCTTTAAATAACTGTGCAGCTTACAGTTAATGCAGAGGCTAATGGTATGTTACAGAATGGGATGCCCCAAGCTGACTTGAGATCAGTATATATGCACACAGCAGCAGTGTGTTAGCAGGCTCATACAGGCCAAATTTCTTTAAATAAATGTGCAGCTTACAGTAAATGCAGAGGCTAATGGTATGTTACAGAATGGGATGCCCCAAAGCAGACTTGAGATCAGTATATATGCACACAGCAGCAGTGTGTTAGCAGGCTCATACAGGCCAAATTTCTTTAAATAAATGTGCAGCTTACAGTAAATGCAGAGGCTAATGGTATGTTACAGAATGGGATGCCCCAAAGCAGACTTGAGATCAGTATATATGCACACAGCAGCAGTGTGTTAGCAGGCTCATACAGGCCAAATTTCTTTAAATAAATGTGCAGCTTACAGTTAATGCAGAGGCTAATGGTATGTTACAGAATGGGATGCCCCAAGCTGACTTGAGATCAGTATATATGCACACAGCAGCAGTGTGTTAGCAGGCTCATACAGGCCAAATTTCTTTAAATAACTGTGCAGCTTACAGTTAATGCAGAGGCTAATGGTATGTTACAGAATGGGATGCCCCAAAGCAGACTTGAGATCAGTATATATGCACACAGCAGCAGTGTGTTAGCAGGCTCATACAGGCCAAATTTCTTTAAATAAATGTGCAGCTTACAGTTAATGCAGAGGCTAATGGTATGTTACAGAATGGGATGCCCCAAAGCAGACTTGAGATCAGTATATATGCACACAGCAGCAGTGTGTTAGCAGGCTCATACAGGCCAAATTTCTTTAAATAACTGTGCAGCTTACAGTTAATGCAGAGGCTAATGGTATGTTACAGAATGGGATGTCCCAAAAACCAGAGAGCACCTGGCAGGCAGCAGTAAGACTATGCACAGCAAAAGTGTCTTTATCATGCCTAATTTCAATTAGAATAGGTGCAAATGGTTAGGTTCTTAAATAGAGGCTGGTGTAGTCACAGAATGGGATGCCCTAAAAACCAGCAGTAAGTACACCTGGCAGGGACAAGTTGTGCTATGCCCAGCAAAAGTGTCTTTATCAGGCCTAATTTCAAATATGATAAGAGCAAATGCTTATATGGTCTTAAACAGAGGCTGCTTTAGTCACAGAATGGGATGCCCCGGGCAGGAATCGAGCTGGCAGGGTACAGTAGTGCTTTGGCCAGCAAAAGTGTCTTTATCAGGCCTAATTTCAAATATGATAAGAGCAAATGCTTATATGGTCTTAAACAGAGGCTGCTGTAGTCACAGAATGGGATGCCCCGGGCAGGAATCGAGCTGGCAGGGTACAGTAGTGCTTTGGCCAGCAAAAGTGTCTTTATCAGGCCTAATTTCAAATATGATAAGAGCAAATGCTTATATGGTCTTAAACAGAGGCTGCTTTAGTCACAGAATGGGATGCCCCGGGCAGGAATCGAGCTGGCAGGGTACAGGAGTGCTTTGGCCAGCAAAAGTGTCTTTATCAGGCCTAATTTCAAATATGATAAGAGCAAATGCTTATATGGTCTTAAACAGAGGCTGCTTTAGTCACAGAATGGGATGCCCCGGGCAGGAATCGAGCTGGCAGGGTACAGGAGTGCTTTGGCCAGCAAAAGTGTCTTTATCAGGCCTAATTTCAAATATGATAAGAGCAAATGCTTATATGGTCTTAAACAGAGGCTGCTGTAGTCACAGAATGGGATGCCCCAAATAGGAGTGCACCTGGCAGGGTCCAGTAGTGCTATGCCCAGCAAAAGTGTCTTTATCAGGCCTAATTTCAAATATGATAAGAACAAATGCTTATATGGTCTTAAACAGAGGCTGCTTTAGTCACAGAATGGGATGCCCCGGGCAGGAATCGAGCTGGCAGGGTACAGGAGTGCTTTGGCCAGCAAAAGTGTCTTTATCAGGCCTAATTTCAAATATGATAAGAGCAAATGCTTATATGGTCTTAAACAGAGGCTGCTGTAGTCACAGAATGGGATGCCCCAAATAGGAGTGCACCTGGCAGGGTCCAGTAGTGCTATGCCCAGCAAAAGTGTCTTTATCAGGCCTAATTTCAAATATGATAAGAACAAATGCTTATATGGTCTTAAACAGAGGCTGCTTTAGTCACAGAATGGGATGCCCCGGGCAGGAATCGAGCTGGCAGGGTCCAGTAGGCCTTTGGCCAGCAAAAGTGTCTTTATCAGGCCTGATTTCTATGAGAATAAGTGCAAATGTTTATTATGCTATTAAATAGAGGCTGCTTTAGTCACAGAATGGGATGCCAGTGCCACAAAAACCAGAGAGCATGCACAGCAAAAGTGTCTTTATCAGGCCTGATTTCTATGAGAATAAGTGCAAATGTTTATTATGCTATTAAATAGAGGCTGCTTTAGTCACAGAATGGGATGCCAGTGCCACAAAAACCAGAGAGCATGCACAGCAAAAGTGTCTTTATCAGGCCTGATTTCTATGAGAATAAGTGCAAATGTTTATTATGCTATTAAATAGAGGCTGCTTTAGTCACAGAATGGGATGCCAGTGCCACAAAAACCAGAGAGCATGCACAGCAAAAGTGTCTTTATCAGGCCTGATTTCTATGAGAATAAGTGCAAATGTTTATTATGCTATTAAATAGAGGCTGCTTTAGTCACAGAATGGGATGCCAGTGCCACAAAAACCAGAGAGCATGCACAGCAAAAGTGTCTTTATCAGGCCTGATTTCTATGAGAATAAGTGCAAATGTTTATTATGCTATTAAATAGAGGCTGCTTTAGTCACAGAATGGGATGCCAGTGCCACAAAAACCAGAGAGCATGCACAGCAAAAGTGTCTTTATCAGGCCTGATTTCTATGAGAATAAGTGCAAATGTTTATTATGCTATTAAATAGAGGCTGCTTTAGTCACAGAATGGGATGCCAGTGCCACAAAAACCAGAGAGCATGCACAGCAAAAGTGTCTTTATCAGGCCTGATTTCTATGAGAATAAGTGCAAATGTTTATTATGCTATTAAATAGAGGCTGCTTTAGTCACAGAATGGGATGCCAGTGCCACAAAAACCAGAGAGCATGCACAGCAAAAGTGTCTTTATCAGGCCTGATTTCTATGAGAATAAGTGCAAATGTTTATTATGCTATTAAATAGAGGCTGCTTTAGTCACAGAATGGGATGCCAGTGCCACAAAAACCAGAGAGCATGCACAGCAAAAGTGTCTTTATCAGGCCTGATTTCTATGACAATAAGTGCAAATGTTTATTATGCTATTAAATAGAGGCTGCTTTAGTCACAGAATGGGATGCCAGTGCCACAAAAACCAGAGAGCATGCACAGCAAAAGTGTCTTTATCAGGCCTGATTTCTATGAGAATAAGTGCAAATGTTTATTATGCTATTAAATAGAGGCTGCTTTAGTCACAGAATGGGATGCCAGTGCCACAAAAACCAGAGAGCATGCACAGCAAAAGTGTCTTTATCAGGCCTGATTTCTATGAGAATAAGTGCAAATGTTTATTATGCTATTAAATAGAGGCTGCTTTAGTCACAGAATGGGATGCCAGTGCCACAAAAACCAGAGAGCATGCACAGCAAAAGTGTCTTTATCAGGCCTGATTTCTATGAGAATAAGTGCAAATGTTTATTATGCTATTAAATAGAGGCTGCTTTAGTCACAGAATGGGATGCCAGTGCCACAAAAACCAGAGAGCATGCACAGCAAAAGTGTCTTTATCAGGCCTGATTTCTATGAGAATAAGTGCAAATGTTTATTATGCTATTAAATAGAGGCTGCTTTAGTCACAGAATGGGATGCCAGTGCCACAAAAACCAGAGAGCATGCACAGCAAAAGTGTCTTTATCAGGCCTGATTTCTATGAGAATAAGTGCAAATGTTTATTATGCTATTAAATAGAGGCTGCTTTAGTCACAGAATGGGATGCCTCACAGCAGACTTAAGATCAGTTCAGTATATATGCACAGTTAGTTACTATAAGCAGCCTGAAAACGCTAACAAAGGCTGGATGAAAAAAAAAAAATCTCCCTGTCAGCCAGCTCCGTTTTTCCTACCTTTCCCTGGCTTTCTGTCTGTCTCCTGTCTGTCTCCTGCCTGTCTCCTGCCTGTCTCCAGCCTGTCCCTGTCTGTCCCTGTCTCCAGCCTGTCTCCAGCCTGTCTAACTGCCTCAGCTACACAGCGTTCTGTCTGTCTGTCACGAATGCAATAGAGAAATGAGGAAAAGCAAGATGGCCGCCGTTAAATACCGCTGTGTGACGTCACCGGGCTTGCTGGCTGCTGATAGGCTGCATGTGACTGCCCCAGCTTGCACTGGCGCGGGATACATGTCCAGACATGTCCCGCCCGCCATCTTAGAATGCCTGTAATGTAAATGAATGGATGTTAAAGGAAAACTTCGAGTGATCGAATCGCGGGGAAATTCGGATTCGATCCGAATCGAATTTTTCCTGAAATTCGGATCGAATCCGGGTTCGTCCGGATCGATTCGCTCATCCCTAGTCCTATTGAACATAGCTACCAAGAAGGGTATGGTAGTCACCTTTTAGGTCAAGTTGGGAAATCTTTTGTATGTATACCCAGTGACTGTGAAATGTACATCAAATGAAAACAAGTATATGGTCATAAAAAACTATAGGTCTGTACCATCTGCATCTAATTTTCACTGTGAAGTCTGAAATCTCACCATTCACTCCACGTGTCAATGCTATGTTAGCTTGCTCAGCTTCTGCTATGAGCTCTTGGTGTTGGTGTTCTGACTCATGGCTGCATTTAGAATGTTGAGTATAGTTGCTATAAACCCCCTAGCAATCATGTTCAAAAATACAATGAAGCCTGGCCTGCAGCAAGTGTTAATATGAATACATTAACCTTGAATGGCAACATATGTGTGTTGGGTATATTCCAAAATCAGTGCAATGTGATTTAATAGCGTGTTTGTGTATAGACATCTTTGTTGACCGGGGATGTGTACAAATGGCCAGGCTGGCTCCACTGCATCATTATAGACATTAATGAAGCAAGTTTATAGCTGTGCACCAGTTGAAAAGAAAACAGAATGTGTGCAGCTACTTGAAAAACAAACTAAATATGTACATATGAGACAGGAGTAGTGTTGTGCTCAGAGTTTGCCTATCCAGATCAATAGAAGGCAGGATATATTGACATCCAGGGCTACCTTCTAATCTCCAAAGTCTTCCAGGACCTAGGAGTACACCCTGCACAGGATAGTTTGGTCTTCAAAGTTAGGTTTATGATGATGGGCATTTTATTCAAAAAGCTAGTGTCAGTGAAAAACTTTAAGCAAAATGTCATGCGACTGATCAAAAATGTATTTTTCCTCCTGAATAAATTAGGAGCATTAGGAAATGGTGCTACATCTCATCCCTTGCAGCGTTCTTTCTATGTTAAATGTTGCAGGCTGCTTTCTAGCCTTCACATCTAGCACAACCTAGAGTTCTACAAAATACAGCTAACTCATGGTGCTTTCATTTGTAAGCACGCTGTCAAAAATGCTCTTCTATGACTGTTCTGCATTCGGTTTCGCTTTGTGCACTTCCGGTTTTCCTTTACGGTGAAAAGATGGCCCCCCCAAGACACAAGCAAACCCATAGCCCCAGTAGCACTTCCAATGGGTCCCAGGCTGATTCTCTCTCCAGCAAAAAGTCCTGCCAGCATGTGGACCTTCGGGCCAATGACCAGATTATTAAGGTAGGCAAATTTTGTGTGTTTGCTGAACTTGTTATTTTTATGTGGGCGTGTCTTTACTTCTGTTCCCTTTTTCTCTATTTTCTGTTCCTCGCTCATGCCTTTTTGTAATAGTTGTTTCCACATGTATTCCTACTAAATTTGTCCGCCAAAAGGTGGTTGGACTTCAAGCACTAGGATCCGGCATCGGTCCACAAGCTCTCTGAAGCCTAAGCCTCCAGTAAGTGAAGTCCAGTAAGTGAATGTCAGACAGCATTGGTTGCTGTAGAAGCACAAACAAGTACTTAATGTCTATTCTTGTTCTCTGTCTACACAGATAAGCAGCCTCCCCTCCACAAACATGGCAAGTAGGTTCTCCCTCCGCCCGCCTAACCCAGAACCAATACAGCTGCGCGGGGGGGTCCTTTGTGCCATTGCAAGGTGGAGGATCCAGGGGAGAAGGGGACAAGGATCAGGATGTCCCAGAAGAGTTGACCGGTGAGGTGGGGGCTGTAGGGGTAATTAGCTTCATCAGATGAGGAAACGTCAGAGTCTGACTATTGGGGGGGCCAGTCTCCGGTGGGGAGTCCAGGGGTGGTGGAGGTGGTGGACTTCCCACCACTCCATGAGGTTGCAGTAGGCATTGTTTGTACAATGTTACGGCTTGATAATTGCTTGTCTCAGTCCCTCGTATGTATGCAGGTAGGAGTGCTAAATGTTTCCCAAAAAAAACTTTACAGAAATCCCCCCCCCCTTACTTTTATTTGCGCTACTCCACTATTGACACCTGGACCTGTGTTGAGTCCCTCAGATAGCGTTTGTGTTTTAAACTAACAACATTAGGTTTGAATGTTTCTGATGTTTAGAAATACATAACCATCAACATATGTTGGCCCAGCTGGGAACTGGTTTCTGTGTTTCATAAACATTCACCTACCTGGACCTGCATGAGAGGATGCTGCGTGGGGGCAAACCATAAAGTAGCTGCTGTGCAGCCATTTTTTCTTACATTTGGCTATGTTGGCCCTTTTGTTAAAAGTTCACTAGTAAAATAATTCCTAATTTCAACAATTTTGACTTGTGTTCTTATTTGACTTAACTTTATGGTCTTGTGTGAGTATTTGGTCAAACAAAAAAACAATGTTTTCACATTCCCATTAACACATTAAACTCTATTGCTCGTGATAAAAAAAATATTGGCAAAACTATGCCCACGAAGGTGAAATTGTTCAACTTTATTACCGTGCCCCATCATGCCCATATTTAGTAATGTTAGTTATGGCATGTGTCTGCTACATGGGCCTTGGATGTGGTATGGGTAAACAACAAATAACACCAAGGCAGATTGCAACCCAGATTGCTGGGTTCCTGGGGCACCTGAATCATCGGATGTGCCCCTTACAGATGTGGTTTGTATAAGGGCTGGAAACAATGGATCGTCCTGGAAATCAACACATTCATTTTGTTTTATTTTGCCCCCAAAAATGTAAAACAACATGCACAATTATGAATAATAGTATTATCATTATACATTCACTTTTCACATACTGTGTTGCCTCATCACCTGAGGGTTCTGACATCTGTGGTGGTGTGGACAGCTTCTCTTCATCAGATAATGGTGTGCAATCCAAACAAGCTATATGAGATACACAAACTTAACACAAACTTAATTATGGAAACAGCAAGTGCCAAGATTAGTAACTTAACATTGTAAACACCAGCCAAACATTACAGAGCCCACTCAAATAACAAAAGCAATTACAGTGTGATTGTATATATTATGTTGGGGCAGCACCATATAGGAAACATCAGCAACAATGTGTGGCCAAATAACAACCCCAACATGTGGTAAACAACTGGGTGGACTGAGCTAACAACAATTTCATACATACTGTGCCAGAATTGGGATTCCCAAGGGTATGCCTTAAAAGTTGTCCACCCTAACCCCATAAAAGTAATACTTAACGAGTAGGATAAGATGGCTATATATGTGACAAATGACTAATAATAGTTATCAGATTAAAACTCACTTACACAAATTCTTCAGTCTAATTTCCCCTTTCGCTGGGCTCCAGAGGCACTCTCGTACCTGGGGATCAACATCACACCCCACTACCATTCGCTATATCGGGCAAATTACCCCCCCCCCTTTTCCGAACCCTGAAATCCCTGTTGGACTCATGGCGGGGACATGCAATCTCGTGGATCGGGAGGATAAACTCAGTTAAAATGACACTGCTACCCAAAATGCTGTATTATTTCAGGGCACTCCCGGTGCATGTCCCCTCACACCAGATCAAGAGTATGCAAAACAGTATTATGAAGTTTATATGGGGAAGCACTAGGCCGAGGGTGGCAAGGACCACTATGTTCAGACATCGGAGGGAGGGGGGTCTGGGAGTCCCATGCATAAACAGGTACTATCAGGCAGCGCAGATAGCTCAACTCCATAACCTGCACCTTACGACGGAAATCCCCCTTTGGGTATCTTTGGAGGCCCCTGCATGCGACCCCACTCCAATCGACAGCCTAATATGGATCCCACCACAATTTAGACCCCGTATAGAGAGCCCCATTTTGCGTCACTCCCTTCGAGTGTGGGATGGAACAAAATACTCTGGGGGTCTGATCTCACCGCACCTCCCGGTAATGAGATTGATCAAGAACTCGTGGTTCCCTCCGGGGAATGAGAACCCAGAAGCGTTTGCGTGGTGGGAGCGGGTAGGCATCAGTAGAGTTCACCATCTAGTGGATGGGGAGAGAATGACCTCCTGGCCCGCATTGACAGTGAAGGTAAATGCTCCAGTGACGGAACAGTACAGATACCTTCAGATTCGCCACTGGCTCACTCCTTTACTCAAAAATAAAACCCCAGGAGCAGATGCCACTGCATTTGAGGGGGCTTGCCTGCGGGGGACCCCCACTCCTGGCCTTATATCCATGCTCTATGCCCATCTCACAGCGCTGCCTCTTGACTCAAAGCATGGGTACATGATTAAATGGGAGACAGACTTAAATCTAGTAAGGGATAGAAAGGGCTGGACGGAAATCTGGGATGGGATCAACAAATGTTCCATGAATATAACCACGCAAGAGGCAGCGTATAAAATGCTCACAAGATGGTACCTAGTACCATCATGCATAGCTAAGGCGGTCCCTGGATACCCGGCGTCCTGCTTCAGGGGCTGTCCCATAGAAGGCTCGGTCATGCACATCTGGTGGGAGTGTCCGAAGGTTAGTAGGTTCTGGTCAAGGGTCTTTGGCTTGCTATACACCCTTTTGCATACTAACGTGCGCAGGGACCCTTGGGTGGCATTGCTGCATGTAAAACCGGATGGCATTACCAAATCCCAACACGCCCTACTGACCCAGGTCATGTTAGCCGCAAAACTGACGATTGCCAGTTCCTGGAAGAAGGCCAACGTTCCGTTCCAGGTGGTAAAGGAGCGGCTGAACGGGATCTTTATCAATGAAAAATTGACCAGCATTTTAAAGGATTCGCACATAAAATTCATGAAAGTTTGGGGCCCGTGGGTGGAATACTCGTTCCCAGATATAGGGAACGCCCTGCTGCGGTGAGGGATGGCTCCAGCCTTCTCCGGCCTTGGATCCCTCCTTTTTCCCCCTTTCTTTCCTTTCCCCTCTTTTCCCTTCCCTCTCTCCCTCGCCCCTACTCCCGGCCCGTACACCCCCCCTCCCCCTCAACTTGGGGGGGGTGGGCGGTGATGCGCTAGGTCTGGGACTGGAGGGGACGGGGCTTACCCCCCGACCCACTGGTCCGAGACATGACCATCATGCAACAGACAGCGACAATCCGATCCCTTGTATGGCAGCACTTGACAAGGGCCAATAGTGTTGATAGTTGTAGTTATGCTAGTGTTAATAATTGTAAGAAAATAAGTGTGATTGGAAATTTTCAAAGAACAATATTTGTACCTCAAGTCTTTTTCAGCAACACTTTATTATACTGTACAATCCAGTTGTAAAACAAAATTACAATAAAAAGATTGAAACATAAAACTCACTTACACACATATGTGGTAAAGGAGTGAGGAGGAGAGGTCTTGTGGAGATCAAACCTGTGTAGAAATACACACAACACAAATTTGGCCAGCAAGGAATGTTCTAAAGTTATTATGTACATTTGGAACATTAAATTCTATATTTAAACTAGCTAAAGCCTAAACAATAATCAAAATTCGAACAGGGGCAGGCTGACCAAACAAGACACCTGTGTGGAACTTGTTTAGTATGGTCCATTTTGTCAACACTATGCCTAAACATCTCTAACCTGAAAATAAACTGAAGTTGTCAGCAGCCATGTTAGCAGCAAAGTAAACAGGTAATTTTGGAATAGACAATGAAGAATCAACATACAGACAGGCTTTGGTTGGCTTGAAGAACAGCTGGCTGTGAGTGTTAAGGGCTGGACACTGTTGGCTGACAGCCATAGATAAAGAAACCAAGGGTTATCCAAATACATAGCAACAGGTAAAAACTATGAAATAGCAAGTTAGCATCGTCCACAAAAAGACAAGGATTGATTACTCCACCCACAGACAGGCTCCCGTGGCCTTGAGTAGCAGCTTGGTGTGTATTTGTGGACTTGGTGACTAGTGCTGGCTCCCACATTGAATTCCAGGTATTGTCTGTGGTTAGGTTGTGAATCAGGATCTTCATTACCCTCTGAATCTGATCCTGCATCTGCAGTTGTGCCAGACAACCAAGCAAAATTTTGAGCTGGAATATTTCAAAAAGAATGTGAAACATATAAATAAAACGAATGAAACCTTCAACCAAGGTGGTATTGTCATCCCGTACATCCACACCCTGCAGGCGACATAAAGGTATCTTGACCTCAAATTCATGATAGCTATTCATGGGTCCCTCGTGTTTGCCACGGTCAATGAGCAGATCAGACTTCATTTGTTGTGAGGGCCCTGTGTAGCGTATTGCATTTTTTTTTAGTTGCTGCAGTGATCTGCTGATGTGCACTGTTGCTATTGAGGGTCTCAGCTATTCCAGCCCAGATTTTGGTGCGTTCAGTCTTGCTGTGGCCCATATAAGAGTGACCATTTTGCAAGGGTTAGTTCAACCAGCTTGATGTTATCAGCCAGATTGAACTCACACTTGGTGTCCCATTTCTTGTGCCCCTCCATTAAACCTGTGGCAACATCAGGGCTGTCAGACAGATGCTGCTCATGCTCAACAAAAGTGGGGTGTTGGGCATTCTCACCAACCACACTAGGTAGTACCGGAGCATTTTGGGACACCTTAGCAGCAGCCACTGAGCTAACAAAAGCCCTGTTGTTGTTGTATCTAATTCTGATACCACACCGTCTAAGCACAGTATGAGCATTACCAAGGCCACGGCCATGAGGCAAAACTCTGGGGCTGTGCTCTACAGGGGAATGGACCAGTGGAGGTGTCTGATGCCCACTAGGTGCCATCATTCCTGTAAATGGACACCAGACCAACTAGCAGATGTGCCCTCACTCTAAGTGAGGAAGCAACAGTGGTGCCACTACAGGCTGACAGAGTGTTTAACACCCAGTTGGCTGTTTGGCGGATTTGAGTGATGAGCAAATCGGCCAAATCTGCTACAAAATTGAGCCCACCACTGGCTGCAGCCACATAGTTCCTGAAATAGTGCACCTCTGTGCCTCATTAAATATCCTTGTGAGGGGCAAATTTTAGGCCATTTAGCTGATAAGGGATATAGTGTATTTAGCTGATAAGGGATATAGGCAGAAGACGTGGCTCATGACCCGTGTGTGGAACCCACAGACCACAGCTGAAGTGCACTACATTGCCGCACACCGCAAGACCAGATGCATCGTTGAAAGAACCATCCGCCTTCTGAAAGCACACTTACTATGTTTGGCCTGGCCAGGAGGGAAGATGCTGTACATCCCAGAGAGGGTGTCCAAGATAATCCTTTACTTACTGTGTGCTACATAATATCTGCATATTCCATCGAATGGAGGAGCCCCAGGAAACACTACTGGTGCCTGAAGTTCAGCACATGCCCTCAAACAGTGCAGAAGACCCACAGACTGGCTTTGCCTGGCGGACACAAATGATTAATTCTTTTTTACAGGTAAGTGACACAAAGTGGTCTTGTACTGCTGCAGCAGCTACAGCAAGAATATATGTGTACCAAGCTAAAGCACACCTAAAATGATGTTCAAATACTGTAGTTTAAAGACATACTTGCAACTATCAAAAGGTGGATACCAGCTATAGCTAGAGAACCCCTAGAGAGTTAGTAAAACCATAGACATGTTAAATTGATTGATAAAACTAATATGCTCTTTTCCTTTTACTTCTAGGCACCACAAATCGGATGAAGTACATTTAATTTTATTATTGTTATTTAGTTGTTGATATTTAATACATTTTAGGTTTCAAAACATGGTTATTAAAAGAATAGACCTAAACAATGTGTGTGATCAGTATTGCCTGTTGTAGTAGTAGAGAACGTTGCTGTAAAATGGCTATAAGCAACCAGCAGGATTTTTTTATAATTAAATGTTTTTATTTTTATTGAAGGAAGCAAAGAAAGAAATTACAGCGCTCGGCAACGCAGTGCCAATTAAATACATGCATCACAAGCACTAAATAAAAAACAGAACCACATATAATCAATTTCTATTAATAAAATGCACACAAGAATAAGAAGATAAGGAGTGTGGAGCTCCGTAGAGCCTCGCTCCAGATGTCTTAGGCTGTGATTCAGCTTGTCAATGTGCCACAGCACTGCAACCCATGCCTCCAACCATCTTTTAATGGGTAAAAGAACAGGGAAAAACAAAACTATTCAGAAACAAGTAACGTAGGGGGAAGGAGTAGGGAGGACAAGACAGAAACAGTAGGGGGAAAAGCAGAAGGACGTGGGGGGGCCAAGGGGTAGGAAAGGGCTCGGGGGGAGGTCCATCCCACGAGAAGCCCGACAGGGCCATGCTACTTATAAAGGAGGAAATCGGGGGAAAAAGTGAAACTGTCCCATACCTGCCATGTTCTCCTGTGCTTTTCCAGGGTCCCCCTCAAGGAGGCGGTAAGTTCCTCCATCCTACAGATGTCCTGCATGACGGCCAGCCACTGCGCCAATGTGGGGGGATCACAGGACTTCCATTTTGCCGGAATACATGTTCTAGCAGCGCTCAAGAGGGGGGCAAGCAGGGACCTGCGCCTAGATCTCATGGATGCCAGGTTAAGCAGGTAGCAAGCGGGATCCTCACCCAGATCAACATCCGTCAGTTTCCTGACAACCTCTCTCACCCCTCCCCAGAAGCCGGACAGCCCCTCGCACTCCCAAAAGATGTGTGTCATAGTCCCCCTAGCGCGAGAGCACCTCCAGCAGAGGGGGGAGGAAGAGGGAAACATATGCGCCAACACCGCTGGGACCCGGTACCAGCGAGAGAGAATTTTGAACGTAGTCTCCTGATACTTGCAGGAAATAGAGCTCTTATGCGCCAACTTAATCATAGCTAGCTTTTGCTCATCCGTAAAGGTTCTGCAGAGTTCCCTCTCCCATCCCCTCACGTAGGAGGGAACAAAGTCCTCCGGGGGCTCAGGGAGTCCACTTCATGAGCACTCAGTGTTCATTACTTTTATCAAAGATGGACAGAAAAACGCAGCGTCACTTAGGAAGAAACACAAAAAGGAAATAGCGCCATTGGCCTTTCTGCAGCATTCTGCCACGGACCCTGTCAGTGCCTCTCCTTCCACAATTGGCACTAGCAACCAGAATGTGGAATAATATTGATTTTTATCTATGAAGATCCTCATTCATCCAGGTCATGGTATATCTGTAAGTACAGGCAACAGGACTTGCTGTGTTATTTTCTTGAATACTTTTTGCTAGTCAACCTACTGGCTTTCTAAATTCAGAGTGACTTTTACTCGCTGTTTGCTTTAAAACATTAAAAGCATCTCATCATTGCAAATGCAGGGATAAAAACACATTTCAGACACGACAGTGTCCTTTCTCAAATGTGATACAAGGTCTAACTCACACTTATTTAAAGTTACTTTGATTAGACCCAATTACCATCACATGTGCATGATGCAGATATCAAAGAACATATTAGTAACCCTCAATATGCTGTGCCCATCCATCATGAACAGGAGAGAGGAAACAGCACAGCCACATAATCCAAGGCATTGATAGTAAACCGAAAGTGCCTAGAACTTGGTCAATGAGAAGCCAGCAGACACTGGGCTGAGGATGTCACAATGTGGCTGATGGAACTACCACTCAAGAACGACCTAAGACGGGGCAGGGCCCTTCCCCCCAGCTGCAGCCAACCAGGCGGCAACCTACACCCAGTAAAACAGGCTCAGCAATAGCATGGCTGGCCTATGCCTGGAGCACAAGGAAAACTGGGAGACAGAATCTGCTTCCTCTGCCATGTGAATGCTGGGACCTACCAAGAGATGGAAAAAACACCAGGTGGAGGAGAACCCTCCACCCTGCCGGGCCAGTAAAAACGCCATACAGGAAACCCTCCTGCCTGCAAAGCGGGGCACAGTGGTCAAGGCAATTGGATACAGCAAATCCTATTATGAACCTTAATAACAATTAGAGATGAGCGAATCGATTCTGACGAACCCGAATTTGTTACGAATTTCATGAAAAATGTGTTTTGTTACGATTCCGAATATCGCAGCGATTCGATCCCTCAAATCACTTCCTTAAAACTCCATTTACTGCTATCCAGTCCATCTGAAATGGTGGATCCCCATGTCAGGACATGTCGCATGGGGCAAGGAATCCTGGGTAGGCGTCACATGCTACCTATCAGCAGACAGGCTTACCGATGATGTCACAGACCTTTATAAGTGGCGGGCATTTTGCGGAAGATCATTCTGACACTGTATTGCGGCCAGAGCAGATCAGGCAGGGAGAGAGCGAGGGACAGATAAGGCAGGGAGAGAGCGAGGGACAGGTGGACAGACAAACAGACAGACAGATAGATAGAGCAAGGGAGAGATAGATAGAACAAAGAACAGAAGAAGCGAGGGAAAGATAGAGAAGGAGAGAGGCTGTGACAGTGAAAGAGAAAGACAGGGAAAGTGTAAAGTGTTTGCATTAGCTTTCAAGCCTATTTAGTGTTAATAACACACCTGCCTATTTAGCTTTTCCTTTTCCTGTTGTCATTCTTTAAAAAGCATGTCTACCAACTGGTTGCATTTTGTAATGAAACTCACTTTTTAAGCAAACTTTGCCTTTCGCCGGGGGGGGGGGGGGGGGGGGGGCATCCCAAATACTAGCATACATATTTCAAGAGTACATGTGTGTTAACTGGTTGCATTTTGTAAACAGAGTCACTTTCCACTATAAAAGCAGCCAACCTATGTATTTGAAGAGGGGGCATCCCAAACAATAGCATAAATATTTCAAGAGTACCTGTCTACTAACTGGTTGCATTTTGTAAACAAAGTCACTTTTCCACTATAAAAGCAGCCAACCTATGTATTTGAAGAGGGGGCATCCCAAACAATAGCATCAATATTTCAAGAGTACCTGTCTGCTAATTGGTTGCATTTTGTAAACAAAGTCACTTTGCCACTATAAAAGCAGCCAACCTATGTATTTGAAGAGGGGCCATCCCAAACAATAGCATAAATATTTCAAGAGTACCTGTCTACTAACTGGTTGCATTTTGTAAACAAAGTCACTTTTCTACTATAAAAGCAGCCAACCTATGTATATGAAGAGGGGGCATCCCAAACACTAGCATAAATATTTCAAGAGTACCTGTCTGCTAACCGGTTGCATTTTGTTAAGAAAGTCACTTTTTAAGCAAACTTTGCCTTTCACCCGGGAAGGGGGGGGGGGGGTCGGCATCCCAAATACTAGCATAAATATTTCAAGAGTACCTGTCTACTAACTGGTTGCATTTTGTAAACAAAGTCACTTTTCCACTATAAAAGCAGCCAACCTATATATTTGAAGAGGGGGCATCCCAACTACTAGCCATAAATATTTGAAGAGTACCTTTCTACTAGCTGGTTGCATTTTTTAAACAAAGTCATTTTTCCACTATAAAAGCAGCCAAACTATGTATTTGAAGAGGGGGCATCCCAAACACTAGACTAAATATTTCAAGAGTATCTGTCTACTAACTGGTTGCATTTTGTAAACAAAGTCACTTTTTAAGCAAACTTTGCCTTTCGCCGGGGGGGTCCCAAATACTAGCACGTGTCTTTTAAGAGTACCTGCCTACTTACCTTTTGCCTTTTGTATTAAAAAGTCTGGTTTTCAAGTTTAAAGCACCCATTGGCTTTCAACGGGTGCCATTGTCAGTGCTACCACTTATCTTTTAAGAGAACCGGCCGACTTACCTTTTGCCTTTTTTTTTTTAAAAAGTCTGGTTTTCAAGTTTAAAGCACCCATTGCTTTTCACTTGGGGCCATTGTCAGTGCTACTACTTATCTTTTAAGAATACCGGCCGACTTACCTTTTGCCTTTTTTATAAAAAAGTCAGGTTTTCAAGTTTTAAGCACGCATTGGCTTTCACCGGGGGCCATTGTCAGTGCTACCACTTATCTTTTAAGAGTACCGGCTGACTTACCTTTTGCCTTTTGTAAAAAAAAAGTCTGGTTTTCAAGTTTAAAGCACCCATTGCCTTTCACCGGGGGCCATTGTCAGTGCTATCGCTTATCTTTTAAGAGTACCTGCCTACTAACCTTTTGTAAAAAAAAGTCTGGTTTTCAAGTTTAAAGCACCCATTTCCTTTCACCGGGGGCCATTGTCAGTGCTACCATTTATCTTATAAGCGTACCTGCCTACTAACCTTTTGCCTTTTTTAAGAAAAAGTCTGGTTTTCAAGTTTAAAGCACCCATTGCCTTTCACCGGGGGCCATTGTAAGTACTACCACTTATCTTTTAAGAGTACCTGCCTACTAACCTTTTGCCTTTTGTAAAAAAAAAAGTCTGGTTTTCAAGTTTAAAGCACCCATTGCCTTTCACCGGGGGCCATTGTCAGTACTACCACTTATCTTTTAAGAGTACCGGCCAACTTACCTTTTGCCTTTTTTTAAAAATGCCTGGTTTTCAAGTTTAAAGCACCCATTGTCTTTCACCGGGGGGTCATCCCGAATACTTAGCTTTTAAGTTCACCTGCATATTTACCATTTTTACATTTTGAACAAAAAACAATTTTTAAAACTGACTGTAGTGCATTTAACTCTGACCAGGGGCATCCTGTGTAAGACCATCTGACAGTGTCTTTTTGTATTAGCTTTTAGCTACAGTGTCTGCCTATTTTGATCTAACTTTTCTACACGCCTGCTGTTACAAAAATACTGTTGTAGGTGTAGTGTAGTATATTGCTTTCCCCTCCTAAACGCAGTAAAAATGTCAGGCAGAGAAGTGCCAGGATGTGCACCGAGGAGAGGCCTAGATTTATCAGGCAGAGGTCGCAGCAGACTAGGGGTGAGTGGCAGCAGGAGTCGTGGTGAGAGGCCTGATCTCCCGGTATCTGCTAGCGGTTGTGTCTCGACCAGCAACGCATCTGCTGTCAATTGGTTAACGCCGTCATTGACCTCATCACAAGTGACATCTGACACCCCCAGTCAACAGTCGGTAGGATCCTCGGACACAACCCTGAGTTGGCATGGCCTGGGAGCAGCCCCTGTCCTTCCATTGCCTCTGTCCTACGCCCCCTCCAGCCGACGTATCTTATGCTTTGGGTTCAGCTCCACTATTCAGTGAGGACGATGTGTTAGAGGACAGTCAGCAGCTACTGCCCAGCCAAGAAATGGAGGAGACATCTGCCGCTACTTTCACTAGGCAGACAAACACGAGAGTGGCGTGGGAGGTGGTGTGGCGAGTGTTCCGTCTCCTGCAGCACAAGCTATTGTGGAAACTGAGAAGGACATCATTGACGTGCAGACACAACTCGATGATGATGATGATGAAGCCGATCGCACTTGGGAGCCCGGTACAGAGGGGGCTTCATCATCATCAGGAGAAGAGGGTCCCAGGTTGCCCCAGAGTCAGCAGCTGAGGCAGAAAGGTGGTAGTAGGGTTGGCAGTCAGCATGGTGGCAGAATTGGGATGTCTGGAGCCACACATGGCCGGGGGCGTGGTAGACCACCTGCTGCGCAGCAGGCTGCCTTCTCGGGAGGTAGTGGAGCAGGGGTTCCTGGAGTTGGCAGCAGTAGCAGTGAAATAGTGTGAACTGTTGGAGGGAAAATTAGCTACTCGGCAGTGTGGCATTTTTTCATCAAGCCTCTGCAGGAGGGTAACCTGGCCACATGCAAGATGTGTAGACAGAAGGTGAAGCGTGGCCAGGGCCCTAATGTTGGTACCACGGCCCTGCGGCAACACATGCAGCGTCCCCATAAAGCGGCCTGGGAGAACCGAAGCTCCGAAGTGGGGGTCCAACCTGCTGCGTCAGCCAGTGCCGCGCCGCTTCCAATTTCACCCAGCCAAGGCTCCAGCACCTCAGCCGAAGGTAGCTGTGCATCATACCCATCCTCTGCCACTCCAGATGCTCCTGCTCCTCCTACTAAAAGTCAGTCATCCCACCAGCAATCCATCAGCGAAGCCATGTCCAAGAGACAACAGTATGCGCCCACTCATCCAATGCGCAGAAGCTAAATGTGCTCCTGTCCAAGTTGCTGGGGCTGCAGTCCCTCCCTTTTATGGTGGTGGACTCTGCACCTTTCATAGAGCTGATGGCTAGTGCCGAGCCGAGGTGGAGAGTCCCAATCCGTCATTTCTTTACAAAGAAGGCAGTACCAGCCCTGCACAAATTTGTTGAGCAGAAGGTGGGCCAGTCCTTGAGCCTGTGCATGGCAGCGCCGACATCTGGAGCTGTAACTACAGTCAGGGACAGTATATGTCCTTTACGGCCTACTGGGTGAATGTGGTCACCCAGGACAGGTCACACCGCTTTGGCCTCCACGCTCCCAGGCCGTTTTGCTTGTCACAGTGTGCGACTCTGCCTCCTCATCCTCCGCCGTCTCCTCAGCCTCCACCGTATGGTCAATTCTCAATGCCCCTTCAGCCTAACATGTGTACAGGGCACGGCGGTGTCACACTGTGCTTCACATGGTTTGCCTTGGTGAACGG
Organism: Gastrophryne carolinensis; assembly: GCA_027917425.1. Taxonomy (NCBI): domain Eukaryota; kingdom Metazoa; phylum Chordata; class Amphibia; order Anura; family Microhylidae; genus Gastrophryne; species Gastrophryne carolinensis. Next base: position 335,334,583 of record CM051236.1, on the reverse strand, counting down.
AGTCACACAGGGGAAATTCATTCATCAAGAAATCAAAACATGGCTTACTCCGCGAAAATTAGAAATGGGTACCATGGTGACTGACAATGGGAGTAACATATTTTCTGCGCTGCAACAAGGAAGCCTGAGCCATGCGCCCTGTATGGCACACATGTTCAACCTAGTTGTCAAGCGTTTTCTGAAATCTTCCCCCCATCTGCAAGACATCCTAACAACGGGAAGCAAACTTTGTAACATCCCCCAGCATAGTCTGATTTGCGATGTTCCAACCCATTGGAATTCCACCCTACATATGTTAGATCGACTATACGAACAGAGAAAAGCCATCACTGATTTCTTGATGATCCAAGCAGATAGGGGGACTCCCCTGTGAACCAGTGGCAGCTCATACTTGACACCTGCCGTTTGCTCATGCCCTTTGAGGAAGCCACTTTATTTGTCAGTCGCAAGGATTACAGCATAGACGACGTGATTCCGCTGCTTCATGTAATACAACACATGTTGGAAACCATGGCTGGTCAGGGCACGAGAGACATGGCGCATACATTTAACGGCCACATAAACCCCGTGGGAGCTAAGGAGGAGGAGGAGCACAGTGAAGCACAGTTTAGTTATGGCCAAATGGGCGGTTTATCTTGTCATCTGACAAGAGAGGAGGAGCAGAAGCAGCCAGAGGAGCTAGAGGGTTGTGAGGAAGGTGAGACAGAGGACCCAGAGATGGAGACAGGTAGTCCCTCCGAGACAACTTGCACAAATGGTATGATCACGTGCTTGCATAGTGACCGCAGAATTGTCTCCATTATTCAGCGGGATGACTTCTGGCTCTCCACCTTATTGGACCCTCGCTACCGGCAAAAAATGGGGGCATTTTTTACACCCACTGACCTACTACAAAGACATTCAACGTAGTCAGTTGGGCTAATTGCCCTTTCTATGTGTCCAGCCAATGAGTCATTAAATCTTATGTGCACCAATCACACACACCTTCCCTTTCATGTCTGTCCCTATAAAGGGTTCCCCCCCTCAGTTGTCCAGGGCCTGTGATAGCGCCTTGTACCCTGCATAGTCTTGTGATATACCTTGTTTGATCTCCGTTGCCGACCCCTGCCTGAACCGTCTATTCTCGATCTGATCTCCGTTGCCGACCCCTGCCTGAACCGACTATTCTCGATCTGATCTCGGTTGCCGACCTCTGCCTGAACCGACTATTCTCGATCTGATCTCCGTTGCCGACCTCTGCTTTGTACCTTGACCTCGAGCTGCCTCTTCCCTCTGTACCGCTGCGATCTCTGACTTCCCCGTGTCAACCTCTGGCCTGGTTCTGGACTTCCGCTACACTCGCTCTTAGCCATTGGTTCTTCAGACCTCTTAACCAGTAAGCTCTCATCCTTTGAGCCATTGAAGTCCTGGGGGCAACCGATCCCGGGCAGGCGTATTTTGCGTCCCGGCAAGCGGGGGCTCCTACAGGTGAAGCTGGCTGCGGAGATTGGGGGTTGAGGGCTTACCTAGAGGGCTGGAGTTACCAGAGCGTTGAGGATCCGCTGGACTTCTGGGCAGCCAAACTTGACTTGTGGCCGCAACTGGCAGAGTTTGCCCTGGGAAAGCTGTCCTGCCCGGCCAGTAGTGTGCCATCTGAGCGGGTCTTTAGTGCTGCGGGGACCATAGTAACGGCAAGGAGAACTCGTCTGTCCACGAAAAATGTGGAGAGACTCACCTTTGTGAAGATGAATCAGGCATGGATCAGCCAGGATTTCCACCCACCAATAGCTGATACATGCGAGTAGCTGATGCATGGTAGCTCCTTCTGCAGCTGCCAACTCCAGGGTGTGTCTTTCAGGCAATATATGGGCTCCTAATGCTGCTGCTAACTCCTGGGTGTGTCTTTCAGGCAATATATGGGCTCCTAATGCTGCTGCTGCTGCCAACTCCAGGGTGTGTCTTTCAGGCAATATATGAGCTCCTTCTGCTGCTGCCAACTTCTGGGTGTGTCTTTCAGGCAATATATGAGCTCCTAATACTGCTGCCAACTCCAATGTGTTTTTCAGGCAATATATGGGTTCCCTATGCTGCTGCCAACTCCAATGTGTTTCTTTCAGGTGATATATGGGCTCCTAATGCTGCTGCCAACTCCACTGTGTGTCTTTCAGGCAATATATGGGCTCCTTATGCTGCTGCCAACTCCAAGGTGTGTCCTTCTGGCAAAATATATGAGCCCCTCATGCTGCTGCCAACTCCAGGGTGTGTCTTTCAGGCAATGTATGGGCTCCTTATGCTGCTGCCAACTCCAGGATGTGTCTTTCAGGCAATATATGGGCTCCTAATGCTGCTGCTAACTCCTGGGTGTGTCTTTCAGGCAATATATGGGCTCCTAATGCTGCTGCTGCTGCTGCGAACTCCAGGGTGTGTCTTTCAGGCAATATATGAGCTCCTTCTGCTGCTGCCAACTTCTGGGTGTGTCTTTCAGGCAATATATGAGCTCCTAATACTTCTGCCAACTCCAATGTGTTTTTCAGGCAATATATGGGCTCCCTATGCTGCTGCCAACTCCACTGTGTGTCTTTCAGGGGATATATGGGCTCCTAATGCTGCTGCGAACTTCACTGTGTGTCTTTCACGCAATATATGGGCTCCTAATGCTGCTGCCAACTCCAATGTGTTTTTCTGGCAATATATAAGCTCCTAATACTGCTGCCAACTCCAATGTGTTTTTCAGGCGATTTATATGGGCTCCCTATGCTGCTGCCAACTCCAGGGTGTGTTTTTCAGGTAATATATGGGCTCCTAATATTGCTGCCAACTCCAATGTGTGTCTTTCAGGCAATATATGGGCTCCTAATGCTGCTGCCAACTCCAATGTGTTTTTCAGGCAATATATGAGCTCCTAAAATTACTGCCAACTCCAATGTGTTTTTCAGGCAATATATGAGCTCCCTATGCTGCTGCCAACTCTAGGGTGTGTTTTCAGGCAATATATGGGCTCCCTATGCTGCTGCCAACTCCATTGTGTGTCTTTCAGGCAATATATGGGCTCCCTATGCTGCTGGCAACTCCACTTTGTGTCTTTCAGGCAATATATGGGCTCCTAATGCTGCTGCCATCTCCAATGTGTTTTTCAGGCAATATATGGGCTCCTCATGCTGCTGCCTACTCCAGGGTGTGTCTTTCAGGCAATATATGGGCTCCTCATGCTGCTGCCAACTCAAATGTGTTTTTTTATGCAATATATGAGCTCCTAATACTGCTGCCAACTCCAATGTGTTTTTCAAGCAATATATGGGCTCCCTATGCTGCTGTCAACTCCACAATGTGTCTTTCTGGCAATATATGGGCTCCTAATGCTGCTGCCAAATCCAGGGTGTGTCTTTCAGGCAATATATGGGTTCCTAATACTGCTGCCAACTCCAGGGTGTGTTTTCAGGCAATATATGGGCTCCCTATGCTGCTGCCAACTCCAGGGTGTGTTTTTCAGGCAATATATGGGCTCCCTATGCTGCCGCCAACTCCAGGGTGTGTTTTTCAGGCAATACATGGGTTCCTTATGCTGCTGCCAACTCCAGTGTCTCTTTCAGGCAATACATGGGCTCCTTATGCTGCTGCCAAGTCCAGAGTGTGTCTTTCAGGCAATATATGGGCTCCTAATGCTGCTTCCAACTCCAAGGTGTGTTTTTCAGGCAATATATGGGCTCCTAATGCTGCTGCCAACTCCAATGTGTCTTTCAGGCAATATATGGGCTCCCTATGCTGCTGCCAAATTCAGGGTGTGTTTTTCAGGCAATATATGGGCTCATCATGCTGATGCCACATCAAAGCTCTCTAATTGTGCCACTCTGCGACAGCGAATCTAATAGCGATGCCTCTGATATGCATTTCATACTTCTTTCATACAACATTATTTCACGAACCCAGCATGCATCCTATGCATGTTACAGCCAAGCAAAACGTTCTGCAACCCTATGGAGGCCCTCAGAAGCCCAGAAATAGCCGTTTTTAATAGCTGTCCTCACTGTCCAACTGAGGACAGCGGCAAGGCTAGCATCATTTCACACTGCAGTCCTTGGAGCATTACCATCGGAGGCGGTATTCTCATCCCTCCCATCATCGGCCGATATACACAGAGGTTGGGTGAGAACCGCTCCTGGCACTTAATGCGCATGTAATGTATTTTAAATGTGAGTGCATATTGGCACGTTTTATAGATTTTAAACCTATTAAAAACATATTGCGCTAGATCTCTCTCTTTCCTCCCCTTTTTGATTTTATGGTGAAATCTTAAATGAGCTTGTGCGGAGGCATTTGCAGTTTACTGTGGTGACACAGAAAAAGGAGGCGCTTTGGGATCGTTTTTAAGTGGAGCTCCTAAGGAAAAGCATAATCCCACACAGGAGGATTCTTTCGGTGGAGATATACAAATATTAAGGCGATTAACTAATCCTCTTCTGGTAAGAGTACATCCTAAGAGGTGGAGGGCACGTGAAAAGGTGATCTTTAGTTTGCCCCACCCACGGTGACTCAGCGCCTGATAAGATTGGGACTCTTTACCAATGTTATAATGTTCTAATGCTTAAATATGTAGATTTTATTATCTGAACTGCTCTGTGTTTACCACTTCAAGTTCAATGTAAAAAAATCTGCTGGACACTAAGATTATAACACGTCGAGCAGTACTACTTTGAAAAAAGCAGTACTTCTGTAGGTACTCTGGTAAGAGTACATTCTAAGAGGTGGAGGGCACATAAAAAGGTGATCTAAAGTTTGCCCTACCCACGGTGACTCTGTGCCTGATAAGATTGGGATTTTATATCAATGTTGTAATGTTTTAATGGCTAAATATGCTAATTCTATCATTCTAACTGCTCTGTGTTCTACTACTCTGATCTGAGATATTACCTAATTGATTCTCAAAGTTCCCCTGTTGTGAACGTTTTCTCTGGGCCAGGAGCATCTCCCCAACAGGAATAGCCTTGATAGTCTCAAAGGGATAGCAACTATTCGCCCCGTAGGATACAATTACCCACTGTAGGCTTCCTGAACATATCTGTTGCAATTGTAGTGCCATCATTGCCCACTGAAAGTCTTAAATCCAGGTACTCTATCTGGGTGGCATTATAATGAACTGTAAAACACAAATTGACCTGATTGTTATTACAGTAGTCAACAAAAGATAAAACAGAAGTCTCAGTACCAACCCAGACAACCATCAAATCATCGAAAATAAGCATAAATGTAATCCCAATACGGGTACTCTACCCCAAAAATGTGCTGTCCTCCCCACCATCCCATGAATACATTTTGCGAGTGATAGGGAAAAAGGGGCACCCATAGAGGCCCCACACTTCTGGAGTAGGAAGAGTCCGTCAAACATAAAATAATTGTGTCTTAATAAATAATTTGTTACCATTAAGATAACATTGATTAGATCATCGGGGTATGCACTGAAGCGCCTCAGATGAAATTCTAAAGCCTTAAAAGCCCACTTGTGGGGGATAGAAGAATAAAGGGAGGAAACATCTATGGTACACCAAAGGGCTGCAGGAGGCCACCTTAACCCCTCTAGCTTACGCACTAGATGGCTAGTATCCATCAAAAGGGCTGTTAATCTCTGGACCAGTGGCTGTAGATGATAATGTAGCCACTGCCGAAGACGTCCATGAAGACCCTGAAGACCCCCAATACCAGCTACCATAAGGGTCTACCTTTATGGATCTTAGGTAAATGATGAAAAACAGGAACCACTTGGTGTTTCTCAAACAGATATTCCACAAGTTTAGGGGACAACACCCCCAGGGATCGGCCCTCCTCCAGTGGGGGAGATTTGAAACGTCGGCTCCTCCAACGCGAATTGAGGTGGATTTTTCTACTGAATACTAGGAGTCCAAAGGGTCTGAATGAGGATTGGACGTTTTCCCCGTTCTTAGGATAGAGTACTAGCAGGTTCTCCCCTCCCCCTCCCTATCCTCTTTTCCTTCCCTTTCTCCTTTTCCCTTCCTCCCCCGTTTCCCCCTTTTTTTTTTTTTTTTTTTTTTTTTTTCATACATTTGAATTTGAGGAGTTATATCTGGAAGATCTGGAACCTGTATGTATACATGAGGGAGAGTCATTCTCTGGTGTTCTGTTTTCTGCGCTAGAGGGTTTATATGGGTATTTCACATTTTATAGTTAATTTTACTAGTTTAGTAAATCTTGGTTTGTATAAGGGTGGATATGGGACGCCTTTCTCAGGTGTTCTCTGTTCCCTTGGTGTTTTCAATTGTCCCGCTGGATATAGATGGGACATAGTTTTGCTAGTGGTTTCACTACACTATTTTGTCATTTATTATGTTCCATATTGCACGGTGTATGCTGACAACAGTGGACATTTTACGTTCACTAGTAGTCACGCTAATTATCTCACATGGGTTTTTCACGTTTTGTTGTCTTTATGATGTTCTATAGGTGCACTGTGCAAAAGAGGCATGCACCCTATCACATTATGTTAGTTTAGTTTATATATATATATATTTATATACTTATAACATTTTCTTTTAGTTTGGCACGGCACTGCACACCAGGTGTTGAAGCAGGAGGAACACTCTACACTGGATGAAGGTCCCCCTGGATACAGAGCTCTATACTCCTCTACACGTGGACGGGGTCATGTGGAAATTTTTCCTCCCATCACTAGATGTCAATTAGGACTGCCCACAGGTTTACAATTGTATGCTACGACAGTGGATTATAGTATTACAGCCTCAGCACCAGTAGGTGGTTGTCTGGGCTGGCATTACCTATACAGCTCACTCTTGAATATTAATTAATTGTGATACCTTCCTCTCCGGATCATATGTGTGATTTGGTAAATATGAAGCAACATATATGCCCCTTAGGTATGTGATACCTTTCTCCCCGGATTATATGTGTCATTTAATATATGAAGCAACAGATATGCCCCTCATGTAAGTTATAGTCCAATAATTTTGGCCAGGATTGGTCCTAATAGTATGCTGATCACAATGATACTTACTTTAGTGGGCGGTCGACGTCTCCTCTGAATACCAGCCATTATGTCTCTTCACATTATGTATATTTGATGTATATTGGTTGAATTAGGTAGATATTCACAATAATGTGTTTTTTCTGTTTTTTATGGTTTTAAGTTTCCTTTATCAGAGCCTGTTTATAGTTAGAGTTTATTCGCTATGTATGGGTATGGCTGCGCCCCTGACACAGGTAGCGCCCTGTGTGCGCTCTGTTGTGTGACAACTCTGTGGCTTGCCAATATCAGCGGCGTCTATGGGGTGAGCCCCCTTTGGGCGTCTTGTGGGTGGGCGTGGGCTGGGCTTGGTGTAGGAGCGTGTCGTTTAGGCCCCTGCTGTGACAGTGGAGGTGTGGTATGAATAAGTAGCAAGCACACCCGCCATCTATTCTATTCTGCCGTCCTTGGCGTTATTTGTTTTATTATGACAGGGCCGCTTGCCTGATAGACGGCACTACGTAGTTTCCGGTGGTAATAACTGAGGCCCCGGAAGTGATGCGGACACGGTGACACGCAGATGCGTGCCACGGCCTCTGTCCGGAAGATACACACCGGATCTGCATTATATGGCACGCATCCTTTGTCCCAGCTTGGCGCGCGCTTTCGGCCCACCCATCTAGTCACCTTTCAGGTATTTAAAACAGGCTCTGAGATTAGATAGGTCATACACCCAGCGAAGCGGCACGGGCGGCCGCGAACGTAGGTGGCCCCGCTGCTAGACCCTACTCCGTGATTCACGTGACTTTTATCCACCCCTTAACCTTTTTTTGTTTGCCTGTATTGTTTGTTATTATATGTGCGCTTTCTGGCTCAGGTTATTGTCACTTAATTTGTGCTCACTTACTTATAGGTGTTCATGATCATTTTCTCTAAGCGATTGTATATATGTGTATGTACACAGTATCTTCACTTTATTGGATAGATTTGTAGTGTTATGGAGGTTGTATGTAATATTTACTTCTTTATGGTTATGCACTGTCACTTTACATTTATATATATATTGGTATTAGTGTAGTTTGTAGGGATCACTTGTGCCGGCACATTAGGTAATTTTATTGAGGGGTTGGATACGTGTTTATATTAGGAGCTTGCCCAGGTATTTATGCTGTAATTACAGCACTGGATGTTATTCTGGGGGATTTAGCAGTGTTTTTAAACTGTCTGTCTTGTATAGTGTGTCATGTAGAGTATGTTGTATGTTTGACTTTTCTACCAATAAATAATATGAATTTTGAATATTGTTTGGTGCTCCTGTCCTTAGACTCATGGGGATACACTCCATGTGCCTAATTGCTTTTTGTATTCTCAGTGTTGCAGTGTAGCACAACCCTATTATTATTTGTGGTGCACCACTTTGGCTTTTTTTGTAATTGGAACACACACAAATTGTTGCACCATTCTTAGAATTCTTACAAAATGAGGTGACTAAATTTGAACATCGAATTTCAGAAAGAAAGAAGAGAAAGTTCTATAGAGACAAACAGGATGCTCTAAATAACAGAGAATATAGATGGGGACATAAGAACAGAGCAGAGACATCCCCCAAAACAAACAGAGGGAGCCTAAAACTGGGGGAATGGTATTAGATCGCTCCACCCAAGACATCAGGGAGAGGTTGCATAGATCAAAAAGCTCCTCTTTATTCAGCTGTGGAGTCAGACGAGGGAAGAGACAGAAACAGAGGAGGTGGGGGATACAGCCCGGATTTGAGACTGCTGGATCGCAGTCGATGGGGATACTGAAAACAGGGCCGAGGAAACAATTAACAGGAGGGAGTCAGGCTGAATCGCCTACCTCCTCCCATTTTAGATTCCCTCGCACCCCCCTTTCCTCCATAAGGGACAATTTGGAGGTCTCACAGGATTACTTCCAACAAACAATTCCTTGTCCCTCTTCTTCGGAGCCCATGACAATGGATAATCCTGATATTGAAATGCAATGGACACCTGGGACACTAGAGGTCATCAGTTTTTCCCCGGAGCCTCTAACAAAGGCCGAAAGGTCAGTCTTAGAAAAGGGGTTATCTTTTTCCCCCATACGTGATATTAATTGGTTCCAAACGATTAAGGACCTGAATTTGTTTTGCAGACGGCTTCTTTTTAAAAATACTTTGGTAATGCACAAAGACGACAAGATGGAGTAGAATGGGACTCCCAAGAATTACATGCACTCGATTTACTGGAAGAACTGAGGACAAAGGGAGAGGATGGTGAAGGTGGGTGCGATATGCACCAGAAGAAATCCACATTCACCCCACTCATGCCCATTAGCCCATCTGTGCAGACCTTCTACCAACTGGTGAGTGACGATTAAACAACTATCTGGTGGGAGGAGCCACTCTAACCTGTCTAGAGAGGAGTGGCTGGCTCTGAGAACACTGGAACAGCGTACAGACATAGCAATAAAGGAGGCAGACAAAGGGGGTAATATTGTCATCATTCCAATAGAACAATATAAGGGCGAAGTACATAGACAACTGGGAGATACCCAATATTATGAGAGGCTCCCTGGAAACCCCTTGCCCTTTAAACACGTCATTTTGATAGATTATTGGATACAGAAGTTGAGAGTCAGATCATTACCAAAAAAGAAGTGGGGTTCTTGAAAGTGAAGTGTCCTGTGATACTGAATTTTTACATCCTACCTAAGAACTTGATCAATTCACCAGGGCGCCCCATAGTGTCTAGTATTGGGTCATTAACAGAACAAGCCAGCGTGTTCATAGATGACCACTTACAGCCCCATGTGATGGGCTTGGCTTCCTATTTAAAGGACACATTCGACCTTCTGAAAAAGGTGGACATGCTGGGACTTCCCCCAGAGACCTTGCTAGTGACCAGCGATGTAGAAGCACTGTACTCTAATATTAGACATGAACATACAATCATGGCATTACTTCCTAGACATGGAATCTCGGGCATCACAGCACTAACAAGGATTCATCTTACAGTTATTACAGTTTGTTTTGGAACATAACCCCTTCCTTTTTGACAACCAACATTTTAGACAGAGGAGAGGCGTAGCTATGGGAGCACGCTGCACTCCCTCTTTAGCCAATTTATTCCTTGGTTGGTGGGAGAGGGAAGTGGTGTTCTGGGAAACAATGAACCGATACCAGAAGAATATCATCTCATGGTTTCGGTTCATAGATGATATCCTCTTGATCTGGCAGGGGCCTGTGGAGGAATGTGAACAGTTCTTTAAGGATCTCAATCAGAATAAACTGCACTTTCATCAGTTGTCGCTCAAGAGAGGGATCCCAACTGGACAGTTCTTGAGAGTTCGACGGAACTGTACAGACTCAGTGGAGTTTGAAAAGGAGGCGAAACAACTAGAACAAAGGTTTTTGAACTGGGGATACCCACATAGGGTTATTAGAAAAGCCTATAGTAGAGCCAGGCATGTAGAAAGGGCTAGCCTCTTACAAAGTAGAAAAAGAGAGGATGACCGTACTATTAGGTTCATCACGGGATACAATAGACAGTGGTCAGGGCTGCCTTCTATCCTACAGAGACGCTGGAACATCTTAAAGAGTGAAACAGATCTGTCTCCCTGATTAACAGATTCTCCCAAAATGGTTGCCAAACGTGCACAGATCTTGAAAGATCGGTTATGCCACAGCTATTTTGTCAGTCCACGAAATTCATGGTTTCCACCGAAGGACATGAAAGGCTGTGGGCCATGCGGACATTGTACCATTTGTCCCTATGTATCAAGAACCAAGACGATAACAAACTTAGTCACGGGTAAGAAAGTCCCTCTTGGAGGATACATCAACTGTAACAGTATAGCCGTCATATATGCATTGCAATGTACATGCAAAATGACGTAAAACTCAGAAATTCCCTGAAAAAAACGTTACAGGCCCATCTATCGAATATACGCCTGGCAGCTCAAAACGAAAAGATGGGCAAACAGCTTACTCCCATGGCAAGACACTTCTTGATTAGACATGGGGTTGTTCCGCGAGATTTTAGAGTGATAGGGATACAAAAGGTAGTACTGGGAGCCCGTGGGGGCCATCTAAAACGCAGACTGCTCAGAGTGGAAGAAACTCAGGTGGATTTTTGATTTGGATGCTGAGGCACCAAGGGGCCTCAATGAAGAGCTCAGCTACTCACCTTACTTGATGTAACGTGATTTGAGAATAGATTTAGGTATTGCTTCCTCCTTGCACTTTACACTGATGCGTTGTCACATGGTTTCATTCCCCCCAAAAATAATTCTTTTTTTTTTGGGGGGGGGGGTCTTATATTGACACTATAGCACATAACGTTAATAATTATGTTATTAGTATTTAGTTTAGAATTTAATATTTAATACTTATATTGTTTTCACTTTGTAGTTTTCTCTGTTACTATTTGCACTTGATGTGGTATTTAGTTTGTGTTTTTCTAGTCTTTCAGATTTTGGAACAAGCATCCTGAGGTCTGTAGGTGTCCCTGCAAGAATCTGACCACGATGGGAGATACTTTGGAGCAGTTTACCTACGCTGCTAGGAAAATCCGAGCCCTCTCCTGGGAAGGTTCTACCTTCTCCGTCTTTGCCTTTTTGAGAAATATATCTATATTCCTTCAAGATGAGAAGCAGATTGCAGCCACATTCCTATATTTGATAAAATTATGTTATGATCCCTCTTTTTATTTTATTTACTTATTTTTCAGATGAGAAATATATCCATATTCCTTCAAGATGAGATGCAGATTGCAACCACATTCTTATATTTGATAAAATGATTTTGAAAATTATGTTATGATCCCTCTTTTTATTTTATTTACTTATTTTCCTGTTGAGAAATACATCCATATTCCTTCAAGATGAGAAGCAGATTGCAACCACATTCTTATATTTGAGAAAATGATGTTATGACCCCTCTCTTTTTTTTTTGTATTCTTATCTGATTATAGATAATTTGGATCTCTACAAAATGTCTGCACAATTGAATGAATTTGTCCCTGCTTTTTGATTGCTGTTTTGATTGGTTATTGTTGAGACAACATAAATAAGCATTTTAAACTCAATATAGTAAGGTATCATTAGGCATGTGAATTGTGATATGTTTTGCAGCGTTGATGCCCTGCTCTTTCCTGGTCCCTGGCCCCCAGATGGTTGGGACTTTTGTCCCTCCTTGCCACTTCATTTTCACCAGGCAAGTGACACCGAGTGGTGTATGCTGGGGCTCGAGTGTCTAGCCACGCCCCCCCTTTAGCCGATGACGCCGGCCGGGTCAGCATTGAGGGTGTGGCTGGCAACGCTCAAGGGAGCATAAAGGAGGAGGCTATCAGCGAGGTCAGTATCTCTGAGAAGCCACAGTAGGTGGCGGAACGCGTGAGGTTATTTGTTTTGCACCAGCCCTCAGATGATGTACAGATTTCCATAGGAGAAGTATCTCATATACTCTTTTCTCATTTATTTTACCTAAGTTGTGATATTTTTCATGTTGCTTCCCAAGTATATTGCACTTTAGTAGTATTATTTATAAAATATTTGGGAAATATTAGGTATAGGTGAATAGTATTTTACTAAATCTTAGTCTTGTAGGATCACAAAGTGGATTTATATTTAGCTTGATATATATATATATATATTGTCACATTTATATTTATTGTATTTTTTCTGTATTGGATAGGAGTAGCATCTAGGATATGTGTAACATTATGAATTTAGATTGTTTTTGATGAGAGATTCCCAGTATGAAGGTGATGTCTCTGATTTTTTTTTTATCAGAGCAATAGGGTTATCTATTGGTGCAATTGTTTTTAATATTGTCTATATTTGTTTTTTATGTAGTAGAGTCACTAAAATAAAGATTTACATTTTTACTATATATTTTGTTCTGTGGCAAAGGTTTTGTGAAAGGTTTTCTTGTGCCTATGTGGTAGTTTATCCTTCTCCAGTGATAGATGGACAAAAAAACAGGCTTTTGGTCACAAGGGACATCAAATCTAGCAGCAATAAATAGTAACTCCAATTCACATCCTCTATCTACCATAAGCAGTAAGGGGCGAGGTGTTTCTTGTATTATCATGACTGAATTTACTAGATGTTAGTTGGTGGCTTTGGCATTAGCACAGTATTGTAGGTCCCAGGTAATAGGGCTTAAGATTTCAACTGGCACAAAAGCCAAGAAAAATGAAATTAGTCACCTCAGAGAAACCTGTGGCTACAAAGACTGGGTTTTTGTCTAGACAGAAAAATGAACCCTGCAAAAAATACAATATGCCAACAAATTGGATGGCACTCATAAATCCAACAACAAGAATAAACTGGGCACTCCAGGACTGTGACCAAATATGGATGCACAGCCAACTGCACAAATAAAAAATGTTATATCAATTTTATTGCCAAAAAACATTTAAAATAAACATTACACAAGGACACACCAAAAAAGCTGGGTAGCCCTGCAGCTAATTCCCCTCACATTTGCAATAATAATATAACACATATTGGGCATCTCATAGCCACAAAAGGAAAGAGAATTTCATGTAAAAAGCACTTCCAAATTAAACCTAAATTTTGGCACAAAAAGAATAGTGCAACATAGATCCAAATATGACTACCATGCAAAAGACGCTATATATCTATATCTATATCTATATATCTATATATCTATATATATATATATATATTGTAAAGTTCAAGTGCTATTGGTCAACAACTGTGCAAACTACTATAAGTCACCTAACTATCCACAATCCAATGAGTGAAACATTCTATATGTTGAAGTGCAAATACAATAAACTAACACTACAATCAAAAATGCAATGGACTAAAGATACAATCAAAGCGCTATGAAGACTAACACGTAAATAATACAGAATATCACCAAGCATGGTGGTGCCAGCAAATAGGGCAGCAGTCCTCCCGCAGCTCCCAACCGACTGTGGTTACCACTACACTTCCAAGATCTTACCCTTGGAAGTGGTGTGATAGCCAAGGCCACGTAGGTGGTGTGCAATGCTGTCCTCCATGGCACTGAGCAGTGGCGTTATTTAATATATTCCTAAATAGTAGCAGTCTATGGGTCAGTCATTAAATGTGCTCCTTATCTTAAGATGACATAACCTGGAGAACCCAATTGATGATTAACCTACATTGATTTGTTAGGTACAAATCTGTAAATGGAAATTGAACCCCCAATGCACAAGTATTTCCTAAATATTAGAGAAGCTCTCAAAAACATAGAGAGCCTATTTAATATTGAAGTCGACCGTAACCCCCTTGAAACTGAAATAAGCCAGGCATTAGAGCAATACTTACCTTTTCTAGCAGAGCTAGCTGCACACAAATGTAGCAGCCACAAGTTCTTTAATTGGGAGGCATGTGGCATAGTAAAATGCAGCTGATTCCTAATCATACAGAGCATACAGAGGAAATATGAGGGTGAATATTCCATACATTTTAAATAGACTATGGAAGTTGGTCAGTTATGGACCCTGTAGACCTGGAGCCTACCTGGCAAAGAACTACCAGCAAGGGTTTTAAATAAATTACCCTGAACAAAGGTGAAAAAGAAGGTAACAAAGGTGTAAAAGGTTGCCAAAGCTTTGCATGTAAACTATTCACGATGCCCAAAGGGTACAGAATAAAACCTAGGATAGTCAAAATTTTGTACTGCTTTAAGACAAAAGGAAAAAAGAAGACAATTATTAGGACTTACACCTTGCACTAATGTAAACAGGCAAAAACAACAGCTTTTCTTTAAACATTCGGGCCAAAGTCAGGAAGAAATATTTAGGAAAGTTTTATGGCAATTTAAAGAGGTCGGTCCACCATGTGCTGATCTTTTGTTAATAGCAGCACATATATGAACCCCTGGAAAGGTTAAAGCGGAATTTCAGTCAAAAGTTGACCCCCCCGCCCTGCCACCCTACCCTGATGCTGAGGCAGGACATGGGGGATTAGAAAGAAAAAAACCTTTACCTAACCTTGGGCCAGCGGCGTTGTGCCAGTCTCTGTGTGGCTGCTGCTGTAAATGAGCTGGATCCTTCAGGTCCGTGCACACTCCCACTGTTTATTCACTTGAATGGGTGGGCGGGAGCTCACACAGAGCTGGGGTATGTGGCTCCAAGTCATTCTGTCAAGATGGCAGCCGGCAGGATCTGTAACGCAAGAGAAGCAGCGGTGGCCCAATGGTCAGGTATTCATTTATTTTCTTTGTAACCCCATGTCTTGTCTCAGCAGCAGGGTAGGGTGGCAGGGCATAGGGGTGTCAACTTTAGAGTGAAGTTCTATTTTAATAATAATGTCTGAATCCCAGAGACAAGGATTAAACTTACCGCACTGTTCTCTCCAGAGCATCAGCTATTTTATAATTGATTTCCCTATTAAATAAAAGCTAATTTATAATAATTACCTGGAGGGAACATTTGCTGTAACTAATACAAACTTGCTGAGTCCCAGAGCTTAAATAAATTATGGCAATGTCTATATCAGGCATCTATTAAATGTGATATAATTGAAATTTCAGTGGGAATGATTCAAGGAAAATGCTCCTCCTTTGAGAACCAATAGAACCGAGAAAATACAACATAAAAAATTGTGGTGTTATGTTGTATTGCTAAGTCAGATAAGAGATAAAATACTACCACTTTTGTGTAGTAATATGCATGGCTTTATCTAATGATTGAACAATACAGAATAATTAAAAAAGAATGGTACAAAAAAAAGAAAACCTACCAATAGCTCCTCCTATCATGAATTTATCAATGATATATATAAACCATGAAAGTGTTACCTTCCAATTTTCATGTAGCAACACTGAAAACTGTTTTTAAAATAGACACATTAGTGTTATAAAGCTTATTGTGTTGGCCACTGGCCTTCCCTGCTCCACTGTGTGAAATATCGCCCGGGTCCCGACAATACCCACCTTTTCCGTGGCTCCCATGGCGATGCAAATAGCTGCGGACACAGCCCTGTCCTCAATGCTGCGCTATTTCGAATGGAAGTGGCAAGGAGCCGTTCTCCCCCCGCAAAGCACTTGGTTTATTCTGAAGTGATGGAAACCATCAGTCAGCCACATTTTAAGACAGCTGCCATTCTGCAGCAGCACGATCTACACCTTTTTTGGACCCACATATTGCCTTCTCATTACTATATTTATGCACATTGAAAGTACATTTTAAATCTCTGTTCCGATATTGATCCTTTAATAAAAAGCTTTTAAAAAAACTATTCCCCTTGATCTAAATTTTATATATGTTAAGGTTTTAGTCACTTATTTATTATTCTTTGCCCCACTGGACTGAAACTCTATTCAGGGCTCTAGGATATGGGCAACGTCATCTTGCCTCTGCAGCATCACATACTGAGGAGAGGGAGGCGCAGACAGAGCAGAGCTGGAGTCAGGAAATAGACAACAATCCCACAATGCAGAGCGACATAGTCAGTAGTCACTTCCTGTCTGCAGGCAGCCTGAGACTCCCTTGGCTGCCATCTTGGATGTATAAAGGCTTTTAATGTGAGCAATCTGTATGTACGGGGTGGGGGAAACATACAAGATAGGCTCTTATTCAGTGTGAAGGTTCAGTTTAAAGTGAAAATATTGTATGTGTGTAGCATAGAAAAACGAGTGTGGCAACAAAATGGCCTTAGGTAATGAAAATAATGCATCCTGTTTTACTAGGTGAACGTGTTTGGGGTTTAAAATCCTCCCATCGATCCATATTTGACCAAGATGACAATGGTTTCTGTACAGAAATGAAGAATTGGTCGAATTAATATAAATAACAATCAGTAACACATTAGTCAGAAATAAAACTCTAAAGCTCCAGATTATTTTTCAAACTTGAATTTTTCAGAATGTCGGACCAATTACTACTCTACCTAGGTAGAAAATATTACAATTAAAATAGAATATGGCTATGAGTGGAAACATCTGCTGTGATTTAGGAAATGTCTCCAGTGAGAATATCATGAGTTTTTAGGGAACTTTAATGAACATCTTTTTATTTATTGCTTTGTAATCTTAGTCAATGAATGAAATTTAATCTACGTACAGAATGGAATACAGTAACAAAATGTAGCCTAAGCATCTCAACATAACACTTTATCATTGATGTGCTTCTTCCCTCAGTTTGTAACCATAATGAGTCCTCTGAGGTTGCAATAAGGAAAAAGGACCTCATCAATATCTCTAATGACCTTTGCAGAAGATATCTTGGTATATTTACAACATCTTTACAGCACTTCTATTTGCGATGTGACAAAACCCATGAGAAGACAATTTATGGGCAGCACCAGGAAGAAAAATTAAACACAGCTGAAGAACGGGGCCTTGTTGTAACACAATTTAAGAAACAAAAAATGTCCCCAACCATTTGCACTTTCACCACTCCTTTGGGGCACCTGTTCACCTGAATCTAATGATTGATTCATGTGGCAACAGGCAACACTTGATCCCAAGGTTTTTTTTCATACACAGAATGGTGACTCACTGAAAGATTTTTGTTTTATTTGGATATAGAAAAACTAGAGATGGGCGAACTCCCCAAAGTTAGGGTTCAGCAAGTTCAGCCGAACTGTGAATAGACGCAGGCCCGGCCTCCATTGAAATCAATAGGGACCTGAACTTTGGGGGGTGGGCTGGTGCAGAGTGTGCCGCAGAAGAGCTGCTGTGACTTTCCTGAGCCCTGATCCTCTTCTTTGAGCTGCAGCAGCGGCGCACCAAACTAGCCCCAGCAGGGGCTACAAAAAGATGGCCGCCGGCTCACATAAGTGGGGACACTTCTAGTGCCAGCACTACCACTGAAAGAAGAGGATCAGGGCTCAGGTAAGGTACAGCAGTGCTTCTACTGCTTCCTTAGGTGCTCAGCAGCCCATCAACCAGCTTTTCCGTGTTTGGGCTGGAAGCCAAACTCTAATACGGACTTCTGGCTGAAGTTTTGGTTTGGGCACCTGAACTTGCGAAGTTGAACTTGAACCCGAACTTTGTGGTTTAGGATCACCCACCTTGAATCAGTGCTGCTGTAGGTCAAAAGAAGCCCTAGCACCCAAACCCTGTCAGACAACAACTGGTCTCTAAATCAGTGGGCTCTTAGACACACCAGCAAAAGCATTGGGACACCCCATGTTATGCCAAGGGACCCCTGTGTGGTACTAATGTAATCTATGAGAGCCCCACATATGGGATATATACATGTCTAATGTATCTGCCCTGAGGTTGTCATAACCTCTAGTGGCATGTGCTTTTGGATGTGCAAGCACACATTCAGATTACAGATACAAATAGAAGAACAGCGGCTATCTCTAAATTTAAAGTGGCAGTTGTTGCGTGGTCCTGGAATCTAAAAGACTCCAGGGACGACCTCTAGACTTCTCCTGGAGCTTTTCAAATTTTCCCTCTGTGTAAACTTAACTTTCGTAGTGGCTTCATTGGGGCTTATGCTGCACTAAACTGCTTAAAGACACATGTGGACAACCATTCAGCCTTCATCCCAATATAAAAGTCAGCTGTTGAACATACCTACAAGTGTTGATATTGCCCTGAGAAAATATCCCACTATTCAGGTGCTGCTCCTTCCTTCAATCAGAGAGGGAACCTGCTCCCTAATTACTGTAGTCAGGGTCATACCCTTGAATAAGTTGCCCTCTACACACTATCTTTACACATTATCTATCTTTAGATATACCTAGGGCCTTATTTATCAAGGGCTAGCGCCAGGTAGTGTCTGACTAGCGCCAGGTAGCGCCAGCTATCGGCGGCTACCGACTCCAGAACGCCAGGCGGCGGACACAATCACGCATTTATCACGCTAAATGAGGCTAGCGCCGGCGAGAGCGTCAGCTAGCGCGGGATTCATCATGTAGCCGACTGCAACGAACAGCGCTGCTACTAATCCAATCACAGCGCCAGGTATGACCTGTCGCTCCCTGGCGCTCTCCAATGCATTTCAATGGAGCAATCTTTAAATATTCATAATTAATTCAATTTTTTTTTTTTTTTTTTAACTGTCAAAAATTCTGTGACCACTACGGCAATGTTAGATATTTTTTTTAAGTTAAAAAAAAAAAATAAAAAAATGTGTGCAGAATTGATATTACAGGTCTGATATTAATGTATTCATATTACAAAATGTTTAGAAAAACTTGTTTAATTTTTAAATCAAAAAATATGGTTGTTTGGGGGTTAAAAAACTACTTTTAAGCCATCGCCGCCAGCGCTCTGGGGTTTAAACAAGCTTTTCACAGCTCGAGAATTTTTTGAGCGTGATTTGTTAATGAATATGCTGGAAGCCGTTCGCTCTGGCCATTCGCTGTCAGGCGCACCCATACAGCGCGGAACCTGTGAAACAGCGACTCCTAACCCCGTATTCAACATTACCGCACACTGACTGAGTCGCTGTCAACAAGCGAACAACGGCCAAGCACAGCGAATACTAGCGGGCGCTGTGAAAATCACGCTACTGGCGCTCATCTGTCGCTACCTGGCGCTATTAATGAATCGGCCTGCTAGTCTCAAAGGCAGGGGTTCTCAACCCTCTTCTTACAGCCCACCCACAGGCCATGTTTTACTGATATCCACACAGATGCACTGTATAGATATTTTGGGTTGGCTCTGCCATGCATAGAGTTAGAGAGATTAGGGTATGTACTGAATAATTACAATGTGCTGCAGCTAGAGAGTGACAAGTACTTTGTACACTTTGAGGGCAATTTATTAAAAAAGGTGCGGGCGGCACTTGAGCGCCTTGTCAGGTGCTATCAGCTGTTGCCAGGCAGTGTTCTCAGCGCACACTTAGCGCTGACTGGGAGAGCCGCAAGTAATAGAAATTTAACAAAGAAATAAATAGCACTTGCAGGGGCACCTAAAGTGGACCTTCGCCCTGAATAAGTTTATGTTTAAGTTATGTTTCCCACACCCTGTACATACAGATTGCCCACATTAAAAATCATCCTATCTGCATCTACTGCATGTTATGAGCATTTAAACATCCAAGATGGCGGCTCATTGAACATCAGGCAGCCTGAAAAAAGGAAGTGCATTCTGACTGTGCTGCTCTGCATTCTGGGATTGCTGACCTTTTCATGACCCCAACTCTGCTCTGTCTGAGCAAAGCACAGCTATAACCCGCCCCATGTACTTTATCCCACTCTCCTCTCCTCACTAAGTGTGATGTTTCTGAGTCAATATGGCGGCGACCGTATCCTAAAGTCCTGAACAGAGTTGCAGCCCAGTGGGGAAAGAATAATAAGTAAGTGACTAAAAACTTAAAATATATAAATTTTAGATGCTGGGTAATCGTTTAATAAGGGTTTGGGCTTTTCAATAAATCATGGTGAAGGTCCGGTTTAAAAACAGGATTTGACGCACACATCAGCTGCTGTAATCCCTATTTTTTATTTTTTAGGGTCTGGGATCTTTTTTAAATGGAAATTGCATTGGGTCCACTAGAAAAACTAGACACAGCTTTTTCATGGCCCAAATCACAAGTTTGGAGCGCAACACAAAAGTTCATAAAATTCATACAAAAATAATCCCAAACAGCTCAGGGATCCGGTGGCACATGCACCAGCCGCCCAATATATATATATATATATATATATATATATATATATATATATATGTGTATATATACATTCCAAAATAATTTCAACCATTCCAGCCCATTGGAATGTATGGGATAAGGCCACACAGTGCAGGCTGAATGCCTGGTCCTATCTGTCACTGTAAGGAACACAGAGCTGATAATAGATAGGACACTACTTGGCACTATCAGTGGCACATTTTTTGACTTGATAACTACATCTTTTTATTGGGTCCTGACATTCACCTGATGTTCATCTGGAACTATGTGGCCTTAGCGTTTCTTTGCATCACTAAAAACATGGTGAGATCTGTTCATGTGCTCTCAGCACAATCTCTTTGCTGATGATACAAAGGTTAGTAATAGGGTGGATATTCCTGGAGGTGTCTGCAACATGGAAAATGATTTAGCTTTACTGGATAGATGGTCAAAACTGTGGAAACTAGAGTTTAATGTCTCTAAATGTAAAATCATGCACTTGGGTAGAAGGAATCCCTGCTCTGAGTACCGTATGGGCAGCACTGTGTTAGCCAGGACCTCGGAGGAGAGAGATTTAGGGGTACTGATTACTGATAGCTGCAAGATGAGTGGACAGTGTAGCCAGGCAGTGGGAAAAGCAAGCAGGATGCTCGGCTGCATAGCTCGAGGCATCACCAGTAGGAAGAGGGAGGTTGTGATGCCGCTGTATAGAGCCCTGGTAAGGCCACAGCTAGAATACTGTGTGCAGTTCTGGAGACCTTACCTGCAAAAATACATTATTCAAATAGAACGTGTCCAAAGGCGGGCACCGAAAATGGTGGAAGGACTTAAACTTAAAACTTATCAGGAGAGACTTAGAGAACTTAATTTGTACAGTCTGGAGGAAAGAAGGGAGAGGGGGGACATGATTGAGACCTTTAAATATGTGAAGGGATTGAATAAGGTTCAGGAGGGAAGTGTTTTTAAGAAGAAACTTAATGATAGAACAAGGAGGCACAACCTGAAGCTAGTCGGGGGGGAAAATCAGGAGCAATGTTAGAAAATATTATTTTACAGAAAGAGTAGTAGATGCTTGGAACAAACTTCCAGCAGAGGTAGTTGAAAAATCAACAGTCACTGAATTTAAACATGCCTGGGATAAGCACACATCTATCCTAAGATAAAGAGTACATACAGTATATACATCAGGGCAGACTAGATGGACCGTATGGTCTCATTCTGCCGTCAACCTTCTATGTTTCCATGTTTCTATGGATAACTTATGCTGCAGATGCAGAGGTGAAAGCATTCATGCACATTAGCCAGAATTATTTCCATCAAAATAGCCTCTAAACAGGATTTTGTGGACGAGGATCACTTTGAGCATCCTGAAAAGCTTGTGATTATTGCAGGAAGGTCCGAACACAGAAACCTTTGAAAGTAGAAACAAGGCAAAGTTGGCACATACCCTGAATTCCTTTGCCATAAACCACCAATAATAGGGTTAACCTGGTGGTCTAAAACCTCTCTCCTAGTGTCATCAAACTGTGGACACTAGGAGAGAGGAAGAACAGCCAGGACCCTCACAGACCCTGCCCATCATGCTGATTATTATGTGGCATCAGAGCTAAGCCCCCGATCGCCCTAAATAACTCACCTCACCCCGCTCCTACGCGAGCGCTTGTCCAATCAGAGCGCTCAGAGCCACTGTGGTATGTACGGACAAGCAACGGACAACCACAGCGGCTCTGAGCGCGCTGGAGGCAGTGTCTCGGGCTTCCTTCTAACAGGTGCGCGCCCTGCTAGAAGGAAGCGCGAGATGCGGCCGTGGCCCGCACATGCGCCGTTGGAACGGGGATAAGGTAAGGTTTCTGGGTGTCCTGGGGGGGTTTCACCCCGCGGGGCATCCCGATTTCGGATGCCCCGTGGGGAGGGATCTGATCGGCCCGGGAATATTATAGATTCCCGGCCCGATCCCCCCTGGGTGTTGGTCCACTTTAAGCAGATCTGTTCCCTCATTGCCAACTATTTGCCAGGTAGGGTCTAGGTCCACAAGGACCCTAACCCACTTCTTCCACTGCCTGTGAGCTCCACACTTAGGAAATACCTTCTATTCACGGTGCCATGAAGACACACCTCTTACTAAAGAAGTTGGAGCTCCGCTGGGGAAATGTGAGTATTAATTTAGTGTTCCTGGTGACCACGACCTTTCCTGTATTACAAAGAAGGGGTTGGGTCTGCTTTTACTTTGGTTTACAGTAATTCTAAAAATGTTTTTGTGGTTGTATAGCATACTAGTTGCTGTATATCCCCACTAACACAATGGGCCTGATTCAGAGCCTGCCCATGAATGCTCATTTTTTTCAGGAATTGATCTCGGAAGACGGGTAAATTGCGAACGCTCGTATCATTCACAGCTGAGTTCCAAGAAAAGTTTGTTCATGTGTAAGCAGCGTATTTGCTCTGCATGTGCATCCGGCTTAGTAGTGTCAGAACCCGAGTTTTTACCTGTTTTCAAATACAACTTGCTGTGGATCCCATTGTTCTCGGTGTGGCGTGTCCTTCGGTGGCTTTCCGGTGTTCACTTTTTTAGTTTTTACCAGCTGTTTTAACCCTTCTATTGCTATCTTTGTAAAATTTACATGGCTACCTTTACGACCGTTAAACACCAGCCACATAAATTCTACATGCCTGACTTACCCCCCTGCTAGCTGGAATGAAATTTTTTGATTTCCTGGATGGGGACTTGGAGGGACAGGAATCTAAAGTACTAGAGCAATCGAGATAAAAGTCATTTTTAATGCTGCAATTCTACCAAACTAAAACAAAGAGATGGCCAACCAGTTTCTCATGTCCTCTGCCAATTTCTTAAAAAGGGAGGGGTAGTTGGCTTTGTATAGTGAGTCGTAACCGGCAAGAGTTTAATCCCCAGGTATGGAATTTTGGATTGTTTCCATGTAAATTAAAATTTTGCTTTTGTAATGTCTATTATGTGGTTGGGAACATTAATATTGAGGGCCTCTGTTTTAGAATGATTGAGCTTGAGTCCTGAGATGAAAGAGAATTGATTTAAAACGGACCTTCGGCATGATTTAATAAAAGGCTCAAACCATTAAAAAACTATTCCCCAGCATCTAAAATTAATATATTATACGTTTTAGTCACTGACACTTACTTATTATTCTTTCCCCCACTGGGCTGCAACTCTGTTCAGGACACTAGGATACGGGCGCCGCCATCTTGACTCAGAAGCATCATACATACTGAGGAAAGGAGAGCTGGATAAAGTGCAGGGGGCAGGGTTATAGCTGTGCTTTGCACAGACAGAGCAGAGCTGGGGTCAGGGAAAGGACAGCAATCCCAGAATGCAGAGCGACATTGTCAGAAGACACTTCCTGTTTTCAGGCTGCCTGATGCTCCGTGAGCCGCATCTTGGATGTTTAAAGGCTCATAACATGCATTAAATGCGGGTAGGATGGTTTTTAATGTGAGCAATCTGTATGTACAGGGTGTGGAAAACATATAATATATGCTCTTATTCAGGGTGAAGGTTTTCTTTAAGCATTTAAAAAGATTTGGGAGAGTTGACAGGGGTTGGGACAAGAAGAGAAGGATATCGTCAGCAAACAATATACACTTATGCTCTGTTGGCACATCTGATACCTGGCACATTACCTGTAATGTTGATATCTTGTCTGATTCTCAGAGCCAGTGGCTCAATCGCTATAGCAAATAGGGCAGGAGACAGGGGCATCCTATTCTAGTGCCTCTAAAAATATCAAATGGTGTTGATTTATGAACTTTGAGTAAGATTAGGGCCTGAGAATTAGAGTACAGGCTAACCAGGAAATTTCTGAAGATGGGACCAAACCCAAACTTCTCTAAGGTAAACTGGAGGAAGTCCCGTGAGAGTGAGTCAAAGGCCTTCTTCAGGTCCAGAGCCATAAGGATGCTTTGTTTATTAGGAGTTCCATCCCAGTTTGAGTGCATATCGGAAATTATATCAATGGCTCTTCTGGTGTGATTAGTGCTTTGTCACCCTGGGATGAAATCCACCTGGTCAAGATGGATCAAAGATGGGAGGTGTTCAGTCTTGTGGCAAGGATTTTGATAAAAATCTTAAGATCAACATTAATAAGTGATATTGTTTTGGGGATAACATTTATGTAGGCCAGTTTAGCACCTTTTTGTATGGGGTCCGCCTTATGTATAGCGTTAAAGCATTTAAGGAGATGTTGTGCCAAGATCTTCTAATATTTCTTATTGTACAAACCTGAGCAACCATTTGGGCCTGGCGCCTTTGATGGTCTGAGCTATCTGATGGCACCTCTAACCCCCTGTAATGTAAATTCACTTTGCATGAGATCTCTTTGATCCTCAGTAAGGACTTTCAAAGGGATGTCATCAAACCACTCTTGTGCTCTCCCGGGGTCTCTCTTCTTTAGTGACCTTTTCAGGGTTCTGGGATAGTGATCCATCTGTTTGTCTAACTTTGGGGACAGAGACAACCCTGACCCTTGGGCTAATCTTTCTTGCTAGCAAAGAGCCAGGTTTGTCACCCACGTGTAAAATTTGTGTTTATTCCATCTGATCTCTTTTTCAGCCCTAGTAGTTAGAAGCAGGTTTATCTCTGTTCTCAAGTTATCTATTTGGGCTCTCAGGTTGGAGTTCGGGTTGGCTTTATTTAACTTAATAAGGCCCAAGAGTTGGTCAGTTTTACGCTTAGTGGTAATATCTTGAGCCTAGAAGATATCTGTATGATTTTACCCCTTATAGAAGCTTTATGTGCCACCCAGTTAGTTTGGGGGAGGTATCTTCTGGAAAGTTGAGATCTAAGAAGGAATTAATCTCAGTGGCAAGCTCTTCTCTTATTGGTTGGGAGGAGAGCAACGATTCAATTAGCCTCCAGTGGAGATCTAAGGGCCTCTTCCATAGATTTTTCAGAACCACCCAAACCAAAGCGTGGTCGAACCAGAGAATATCCATGATCTTAGAGTCCAGAATTTCCAGGACCATAGCATAGGGTATGAAGATATGATCAATTCTTAAATAAGTTCTGTGGGCCTGTGAATAAAATGTGTCGTCCTTAGTATTCAAGTTAAACTCACGCCAGATGTCCACCAATCCCTGAGAGTGAAGAAAATGGAAGAACCTGGATCCTGTCTTGTGCGGAGGGCGGAGTTTCAGAGTGGTAGGCAACGATTTATCTTGGACCGAGTCTCTACCAATTATCATAGGGCCCTCCATCTTTTCACAGTATATCTTTCCACAGTAGTTCAAAGAACTTAATTTGGTTAGTATTTGGAGCGTAATATTATAAGATGGAGAGTCACCTATTGTACCTTTGAATAAATATATCTCCCCTCCTTATCGTGTGTGCATTTAATGAGTGAAATGGGAATGTTTTTGGAGAAACATACTGCTACCCCCCCTTTTTCCCCTTGAGCTGGCGTGAAAAAAGGTGGGGTATGTATTATGTATTTAGGGGAGGCAGATTTCAGGAAGTAGGTTTCTTGAAGTAGAATTATATCAATGTTAGCAGACCCATATGAACTAAAGGCCCGTCTCCATTTGGTAGGTGAATTGAGGCCCTGGACATTATGCCACGCTATTTTGAGATGTTGTAGTTTTAATGGGTTAGACTGAGAAGCCATGGGGGTTGTAGTGGAAAGCTCTTAGCTCGAGTGGAGGGGGCCACCTCTGTCCCCAAGGGAAGGTTTAGGGGGTGAGATGGGAGGGAAAGGAATGGGGGAGAGGGTTGGGGGGAGCAGGAGGGTGATTAAGAAGGAGGAGAGTATTTTAGGGGGGCGGGTAAAGCAGTATATCCTAAGTGCGCTTTTTAAAAAAGTGTAACTGTATGCCATCTTAATTTCACCCCTAAGAAAGGGGGAGAATAAAAGGGAGAGGGTAGAAAAAACATTAGGAGAGGCCAAGAAACCTGATCAAAGTCCCAAGTCTCTAGCCCGCCGTAGGACTGAGGTCTCAACCGGATGAAGAGGAGGGTCTAGGGAGCAGCAGGCATTAACCAGCCAGCAAAATGTTAAACATATGGTATATCACATAAAGGAGTATATTAAATATGTCTATAGAAAAATCTGTGGGGGTAATGAATTAACCAAACCCTTCCTGAAGAATGTGGCAAGAGCCGAATGAGGGGGCAATTATAGTGATGGGGACCCAGGTACTAACATAACCGGGGTCCGCCTTATGTGGACCAATAGCACGATGGGCACCTGTCATAGGTATTGCTGGTAGGGATTTAGGTGCCAGGAATCCCAACTCCCCATACTAGGAAGGCTACATTCCCAATTTTGGGTCGATATCAGGGCCTACTGCTATACTCTTCAATTCTGGTGCTCTTTAGATAGGCCTCTCACCTTAAAGTTCTCTCTCCTAGATCTGTTTTCCAAATCCTCTATATTAGTGCTAGCAGAGTCCAGGTAGTCATAAATATCAGTGACTCTGGATGTGTTTTGATTTACTGAGAGAATTGTGTCATCCAGCTTGTTCTCTATTAGGTCTATCCTGGCTCCAATGCTTTTGATATCTGCTCTAAGCTCCTTAATTCTGCTGGAATGTTGTGGGATATTTTGGTGAGCTGTTAGTCAAACAATGCTGAAAGCCTATTGTAGAGCGAGGATTCTGCTTGCGAGGGGTCTGTATGAGGTGCTATATGTAGCCAGTGTCAGGGTCGGTGGAGGGTCATTGTTTACCTTCATGTTGGCCATTACTTTATCCAAGGATGAGGCCTGAGAGCCGCCATCCTCTGATGCGAGGGCCTCTATGTGTAGCAGGGAGGATGTCTCATCGCACAAGAATTTGTGTTGGGGCCCCCAAAAAGCCCTGTATAAATGTGCTGCACACGCTTTACTAAAATCACCGACATTTTTATTGAGTAAGTAGCTCCTCTGACAAAATAAAACAAAAATTAAAGCACTGCCCGGTTTAGCTCTGCTTTAAAATCATCTGACTCCCACAACAATTCAGAAGAAATAGTAAGTAAACCTCTCTCAAGTTTGTCCTTCATAAACCCCTCGATTCAAAGAGCAAAAGTTAATTGATTTCGTATCGAGAATCGTAAGTTTGGGTGGGTGTTTGTCATTTTTTCTTGTTTTTTTTCCCATTTCGTATTCGCACGATCGTTCGCGCATAGACGTATATGAACATACGCATTTCGTACTGAAATCGTATAATTTGCGTTAGTTCGTGTCTTTTTCCCGTCCAAATCGTATTATTTGCGTCAGATCCTATTTTTTACGTCATTCACATGGGCTTGCGACCAATTCAGAGAGCTGATTGCTAATTGTTTTGAAGCCCATTAAAGAGCTGCTTTACGAAATGTTTGCCGGCAGCTATTTGGCCTCGGGAGTAGGATGGAGAGGAGCGAGTTTGTGGCACATCAAGGGCTTATGCTTTTTGGCATTGAGTTGATCCAGATGTCTGAGAGCAGATTGCCCCTGCGTCGTCGCATGAACATCGATAGCATGAATGATGTTGAGCTGTTCGAGCTGACCAGGCTTAAACGCGCTTCCCTCCATAAATTATATAGTGAGCTGCGGCCATGGTTAGCCCGCACCACAAGGAAGGGGCATGCAATTTCAGGTATGACCAAGATGCTTGGCTGCCTGCAATTTTTGGCGAACGGCTCGTTCCAGAGGCTGGGTGCCCTCTCCGTGGGGATCTCACAGCCTACGCTGAGCCGCGCACTATCTAAATTTTTGGAAGGCATGGCTGCCATAACTCCAAAATATATTTATTTTCCGGATGATATGGCAGCCAGAAACGCCATTAAGCTTGGTTTTTATAATGTGGCCGACATGCCCAACGTTATTGGTGCTGTTGACTGCACACATGTGGCACTCGTACCTAGGGCAGCCGACGAGTATATATATAGGTATTTAGATTTTGTTTTAGGTTATTATGTTGCCCAACGTGTAATGTAACCTGTTTTCCTTTGCGGCAGCATATTTTTTTTTGGCTCATTTGTGTACATGCCTTATTTAGGCTTTTCATTAGTAGTTTCCAATAGAGTGCAGACATGTTTTAAATTTTTGATCCTTTTTTCAATTATCAATTACCCTTTTTGTATGCTTTTGCCTTAAGGAATCGAAAAATGGGACACTCCCTTAATGTCCAGGCCGTGGTTGGGCCGGACATGCGTTTTCTGAGTGTCCTTGCCGGCTACCCAGGATCGTCGCACGACTCATATATACTCAGACGATCTGGGTTGTTTCGGAGATTTGAGTCAGGTGAATTTTCGGGTGCATGGCTGCTTGGTAAGTGTGTCCTATTTATTTGGTATTAAATTTCTGATTAATCTGTTATTTGTTGATATTTGTGTTTTTGTATTCTTTACATAAGCCTGAAACTGCATTTTAGTTGGGTCGTATTTTCGGAACTCCAAACCAAAATGCTTGCCTCACTTTGTCCTTCAGAATGTTTTCCCTTTAGTTAGGATGTCTGTAAGTTCCATGTCCCAAAATATATTGGTTGGGAGTTTATACCCAAGTATCTGTTAGTTTATGGTCCTTTTGTAGTATTGGTCTTTAAATGGCAAAGTGGACTTAAACTGCATACATTGTATTCTTTATATAAATGTTGAGTGCCCCTCAGCAGCATCCTAATTGTAACATGTCAGAAAACCAAAAATCTAAAAAAATTCTAACTACCCTTGCCCGTGCAGATGTTTTATCATTCTTTAGTATATTTAAGCGCCATTTTTATTTATGTACTACATTAGTGGCAATAGTTATTTTGCTAATGTGCCCTGGGTGTATTTTTACGCCCTTTACCTTACATCATTTGGATATATGTCAAAATCTTTGTGTTTGTTGTCTTGCCTTTTTAATGTTTATTAAATTTAATTGTCTTGTTAAGGTGATTCCGGGTACCCACTTCTCCCCTGGCTCATGACGCCTGTGCTGCGGCCCCAGGATGCCTCTCAGGAAGCGTACAACCGTGCGCACCGCAAGACCAGGGCTGTTGTGGAGAGGGCCTTTGGGCTGTTGAAGACCCGTTTTCGTTGTTTGGACCATACTGGGGGCGCCCTGCAATATGATCCCAAAAAAGTGATCGACATCATCATGGCATGTGCTGTTTTGCACAATTTTGCAATACTAGAACGTGTCCCACGTTATGTGGATAGTCTGCCCTCTACAGCCCTAGAGGATGATGGAGACAATTATGTTGGGCCACCCAGTGAGTCTGGACAATCAGTTAGAGCAAACTTGATATTGCAGCATTTTAGTTAATTTAATTTCGTTTTTCAACATTCTGTGTGTCTGTCTTAGCCTTTTTGTTCAATATGTTGTTTTGCCGTAATGTGGCATTACCTTAAATTAAAACATTTTTCCCTTAATTGTTGCCTAATGTATTTCATGTTGTTTACTTAGCTTGATATTTGCATTGTTACACCTCTTAAACCAAAAAGTATCTGGTTTAGCCCAAGCTGATTTAAAATGTGTTTCCACTAAAAACGCCACAAGTATTGTAATTGTGAAATTTGTTTTACTTTGTAGAATTAGAATTATTGTGCTTAACATAAAACATTCCACATACAACTGTGGTTAAAAAGGCATGATATAACAAAAAACAAATCGAGCACATCTACACCTGGAAGTGAGTGGCACAACCAAACAAGGACACCCAGTCCAAAGGCCAGCCTAGTCCAGTCATTAATATTGCCTGTGCCCAGGGATATTTGGGCATGGCCATAATGTCACACAAACATGTCTGCAAACAGGAGGAGCACAAACCAAATACATATTTAAAGCCATAAGTGGCCAGATACACTCCACATAGACCTATGGCATTGGCTAGTGGCCTTAATCATTACTCTAAGGAGCTATATGGGAGCAAATACAAAACACAACCTGCATGAGCAACACAAAATGGATTGTTTGAAACCTCAAAGGTAGGGATGAGCGAATCGATCCGGACGAACCCGGATTCGATCCGAATTTCAGGAAAAATTCGATTCGGATCGAATCCGAATTTCCCCGCGATTCGATCACTCGAAGTTTTCCTTTAACATCCATTCATTTACATTACAGGCATTCTAAGATGGCGGACGGGACATGTCTGGACATGTATCCCGCGCCAGTGCAAGCTGGGGCAGTCACATGCAGCCTATCAGCAGCCAGCAAGCCCGGTGACGTCACACAGCGGTATTTAACGGCGGCCATCTTGCTTTTCCTCATTTCTCTATTGCATTCGTGACAGACAGACAGAACGCTGTGTAGCTGAGGCAGTTAGACAGGCTGGAGACAGGGACAGACAGGGACAGGCTGGAGACAGGCAGGAGACAGGCAGGAGACAGACAGGAGACAGACAGAAAGCCAGGGAAAGGTAGGAAAAACGGAGCTGGCTGACAGGGAGATTTTTTTTTTTTCATCCAGCCTTTGTTAGCGTTTTCAGGCTGCTTATAGTAACTAACTGTGCATATATACTGAACTGATCTTAAGTCTGCTGTGAGGCATCCCATTCTGTGACTAAAGCAGCCTCTGTTTAAGACCATATAAGCATTTGCTCTTATCATATTTGAAATTAGGCCTGATAAAGACACTTTTGCTGGCCAAAGCACTACTGGACCCTGCCAGCTCGATTCCTGCCCGGGGCATCCCATTCTGTGACTACAGCAGCCTCTGTTTAAGACCATATAAGCATTTGCTCTTATCATATTTGAAATTAGCCTGATAAAGACACTTTTGCTGGCCAAAGCACTACTGGACCCTGCCAGCTCGATTCCTGCCCGGGGCATCCCATTCTGTGACTAAAGCAGCCTCTGTTTAAGACCATATAAGCATTTGCTCTTATCATATTTGAAATTAGCCTGATAAAGACACTTTTGCTGGCCAAAGCCCTACTGGACCCTGCCAGGTCGATTCCTGCCCAGGGCATCCCATTCTGTGACTAAAGCAGCCTCTGTTTAAGACCATATAAGCATTTGCTCTTATCATATTTGAAATTAGGCCTGATAAAGACACTTTTGCTGGCCAAAGCCCTACTGGACCCTGCCAGCTCGATTCCTGCCCGGGGCATCCCATTCTGTGACTACAGCAGCCTCTGTTTAAGACCATATAAGCATTTGCTCTTATCATATTTGAAATTAGCCTGATAAAGACACTTTTGCTGGCCAAAGCCCTACTGGACCCTGCCAGGTCCATTCCTGCCCAGGGCATCCCATTCTGTGACTAAAGCAGCCTCTGTTTAAGACCATATAAGCATTTGCTCTTATCATATTTGAAATTAGGCCTGATAAAGACACTTTTGCTGGCCAAAGCCCTACTGGACCCTGCCAGGTCGATTCCTGCCCAGGGCATCCCATTCTGTGACTAAAGCAGCCTCTGTTTAAGACCATATAAGCATTTGCTCTTATCATATTTGAAATTAGGCCTGATAAAGACACTTTTGCTGGCCAAAGCACTACTGGACCCTGCCAGGTCGATTCCTGCCCAGGGCATCCCATTCTGTGACTAAAGCAGCCTCTGTTTAAGACCATATAAGCATTTGCTCTTATCATATTTGAAATTAGGCCTGATAAAGACACTTTTGCTGGCCAAAGCCCTACTGGACCCTGCCAGGTCGATTCCTGCCCAGGGCATCCCATTCTGTGACTAAAGCAGCCTCTGTTTAAGACCATATAAGCATTTGCTCTTATCATATTTGAAATTAGGCCTGATAAAGACACTTTTGCTGGCCAAAGCACTACTGGACCCTGCCAGGTCGATTCCTGCCCAGGGCATCCCATTCTGTGACTAAAGCAGCCTCTGTTTAAGACCATATAAGCATTTGCTCTTATCATATTTGAAATTAGGCCTGATAAAGACACTTTTGCTGGCCAAAGCCCTACTGGACCCTGCCAGGTCGATTCCTGCCCAGGGCATCCCATTCTGTGACTAAAGCAGCCTCTGTTTAAGACCATATAAGCATTTGCTCTTATCATATTTGAAATTAGGCCTGATAAAGACACTTTTGCTGGCCAAAGCACTACTGGACCCTGCCAGCTCGATTCCTGCCCGGGGCATCCCATTCTGTGACTAAAGCAGCCTCTGTTTAAGACCATATAAGCATTTGCTCTTATCATATTTGAAATTAGGCCTGATAAAGACACTTTTGCTGGCCAAAGCCCTACTGGACCCTGCCAGGTCGATTCCTGCCCAGGGCATCCCATTCTGTGACTAAAGCAGCCTCTGTTTAAGACCATATAAGCATTTGCTCTTATCATATTTGAAATTAGCCTGATAAAGACACTTTTGCTGGCCAAAGCCCTACTGGACCCTGCCAGGTCCATTCCTGCCCAGGGCATCCCATTCTGTGACTAAAGCAGCCTCTGTTTAAGACCATATAAGCATTTGCTCTTATCATATTTGAAATTAGGCCTGATAAAGACACTTTTGCTGGCCAAAGCCCTACTGGACCCTGCCAGGTCCATTCCTGCCCAGGGCATCCCATTCTGTGACTAAAGCAGCCTCTGTTTAAGACCATATAAGCATTTGCTCTTATCATATTTGAAATTAGGCCTGATAAAGACACTTTTGCTGGCCAAAGCCCTACTGGACCCTGCCAGGTCGATTCCTGCCCAGGGCATCCCATTCTGTGACTAAAGCAGCCTCTGTTTAAGACCATATAAGCATTTGCTCTTATCATATTTGAAATTAGGCCTGATAAAGACACTTTTGCTGGCCAAAGCACTACTGGACCCTGCCAGCTCGATTCCTGCCCGGGGCATCCCATTCTGTGACTAAAGCAGCCTCTGTTTAAGACCATATAAGCATTTGCTCTTATCATATTTGAAATTAGCCTGATAAAGACACTTTTGCTGGCCAAAGCCCTACTGGACCCTGCCAGGTCCATTCCTGCCCAGGGCATCCCATTCTGTGACTAAAGCAGCCTCTGTTTAAGACCATATAAGCATTTGCTCTTATCATATTTGAAATTAGGCCTGATAAAGACACTTTTGCTGGCCAAAGCCCTACTGGACCCTGCCAGCTCGATTCCTGCCCGGGGCATCCCATTCTGTGACTACAGCAGCCTCTGTTTAAGACCATATAAGCATTTGCTCTTATCATATTTGAAATTAGCCTGATAAAGACACTTTTGCTGGCCAAAGCACTACTGGACCCTGCCAGCTCGATTCCTGCCCGGGGCATCCCATTCTGTGACTAAAGCAGCCTCTGTTTAAGACCATATAAGCATTTGCTCTTATCATATTTGAAATTAGGCCTGATAAAGACACTTTTGCTGGCCAAAGCCCTACTGGACCCTGCCAGGTCGATTCCTGCCCAGGGCATCCCATTCTGTGACTAAAGCAGCCTCTGTTTAAGACCATATAAGCATTTGCTCTTATCATATTTGAAATTAGCCTGATAAAGACACTTTTGCTGGCCAAAGCCCTACTGGACCCTGCCAGGTCCATTCCTGCCCAGGGCATCCCATTCTGTGACTAAAGCAGCCTCTGTTTAAGACCATATAAGCATTTGCTCTTATCATATTTGAAATTAGGCCTGATAAAGACACTTTTGCTGGCCAAAGCACTACTGGACCCTGCCAGCTCGATTCCTGCCCGGGGCATCCCATTCTGTGACTAAAGCAGCCTCTGTTTAAGACCATATAAGCATTTGCTCTTATCATATTTGAAATTAGCCTGATAAAGACACTTTTGCTGGCCAAAGCCCTACTGGACCCTGCCAGGTCCATTCCTGCCCAGGGCATCCCATTCTGTGACTAAAGCAGCCTCTGTTTAAGACCATATAAGCATTTGCTCTTATCATATTTGAAATTAGGCCTGATAAAGACACTTTTGCTGGCCAAAGCCCTACTGGACCCTGCCAGCTCGATTCCTGCCCGGGGCATCCCATTCTGTGACTACAGCAGCCTCTGTTTAAGACCATATAAGCATTTGCTCTTATCATATTTGAAATTAGCCTGATAAAGACACTTTTGCTGGCCAAAGCACTACTGGACCCTGCCAGCTCGATTCCTGCCCGGGGCATCCCATTCTGTGACTAAAGCAGCCTCTGTTTAAGACCATATAAGCATTTGCTCTTATCATATTTGAAATTAGCCTGATAAAGACACTTTTGCTGGCCAAAGCCCTACTGGACCCTGCCAGGTCCATTCCTGCCCAGGGCATCCCATTCTGTGACTAAAGCAGCCTCTGTTTAAGACCATATAAGCATTTGCTCTTATCATATTTGAAATTAGGCCTGATAAAGACACTTTTGCTGGCCAAAGCACTACTGGACCCTGCCAGCTCGATTCCTGCCCGGGGCATCCCATTCTGTGACTAAAGCAGCCTCTGTTTAAGACCATATAAGCATTTGCTCTTATCATATTTGAAATTAGCCTGATAAAGACACTTTTGCTGGCCAAAGCCCTACTGGACCCTGCCAGGTCCATTCCTGCCCAGGGCATCCCATTCTGTGACTAAAGCAGCCTCTGTTTAAGACCATATAAGCATTTGCTCTTATCATATTTGAAATTAGGCCTGATAAAGACACTTTTGCTGGCCAAAGCACTACTGGACCCTGCCAGCTCGATTCCTGCCCGGGGCATCCCATTCTGTGACTAAAGCAGCCTCTGTTTAAGACCATATAAGCATTTGCTCTTATCATATTTGAAATTAGCCTGATAAAGACACTTTTGCTGGCCAAAGCCCTACTGGACCCTGCCAGGTCCATTCCTGCCCAGGGCATCCCATTCTGTGACTAAAGCAGCCTCTGTTTAAGACCATATAAGCATTTGCTCTTATCATATTTGAAATTAGGCCTGATAAAGACACTTTTGCTGGCCAAAGCCCTACTGGACCCTGCCAGCTCGATTCCTGCCCGGGGCATCCCATTCTGTGACTACAGCAGCCTCTGTTTAAGACCATATAAGCATTTGCTCTTATCATATTTGAAATTAGCCTGATAAAGACACTTTTGCTGGCCAAAGCCCTACTGGACCCTGCCAGGTCCATTCCTGCCCAGGGCATCCCATTCTGTGACTAAAGCAGCCTCTGTTTAAGACCATATAAGCATTTGCTCTTATCATATTTGAAATTAGGCCTGATAAAGACACTTTTGCTGGCCAAAGCCCTACTGGACCCTGCCAGGTCGATTCCTGCCCAGGGCATCCCATTCTGTGACTAAAGCAGCCTCTGTTTAAGACCATATAAGCATTTGCTCTTATCATATTTGAAATTAGGCCTGATAAAGACACTTTTGCTGGCCAAAGCACTACTGGACCCTGCCAGGTCGATTCCTGCCCAGGGCATCCCATTCTGTGACTAAAGCAGCCTCTGTTTAAGACCATATAAGCATTTGCTCTTATCATATTTGAAATTAGGCCTGATAAAGACACTTTTGCTGGCCAAAGCCCTACTGGACCCTGCCAGGTCGATTCCTGCCCAGGGCATCCCATTCTGTGACTAAAGCAGCCTCTGTTTAAGACCATATAAGCATTTGCTCTTATCATATTTGAAATTAGGCCTGATAAAGACACTTTTGCTGGCCAAAGCACTACTGGACCCTGCCAGGTCGATTCCTGCCCAGGGCATCCCATTCTGTGACTAAAGCAGCCTCTGTTTAAGACCATATAAGCATTTGCTCTTATCATATTTGAAATTAGGCCTGATAAAGACACTTTTGCTGGCCAAAGCCCTTCTGGACCCTGCCAGGTCGATTCCTGCCCAGGGCATCCCATTCTGTGACTAAAGCAGCCTCTGTTTAAGACCATATAAGCATTTGCTCTTATCATATTTGAAATTAGGCCTGATAAAGATACTTTTGCTGGCCAAAGCACTACTGGACCCTGCCAGCTCGATTCCTGCCCGGGGCATCCCATTCTGTGACTAAAGCAGCCTCTGTTTAAGACCATATAAGCATTTGCTCTTATCATATTTGAAATTAGGCCTGATAAAGACACTTTTGCTGGCCAAAGCCCTACTGGACCCTGCCAGGTCGATTCCTGCCCAGGGCATCCCATTCTGTGACTAAAGCAGCCTCTGTTTAAGACCATATAAGCATTTGCTCTTATCATATTTGAAATTAGCCTGATAAAGACACTTTTGCTGGCCAAAGCCCTACTGGACCCTGCCAGGTCCATTCCTGCCCAGGGCATCCCATTCTGTGACTAAAGCAGCCTCTGTTTAAGACCATATAAGCATTTGCTCTTATCATATTTGAAATTAGGCCTGATAAAGACACTTTTGCTGGCCAAAGCCCTACTGGACCCTGCCAGGTCCATTCCTGCCCAGGGCATCCCATTCTGTGACTAAAGCAGCCTCTGTTTAAGACCATATAAGCATTTGCTCTTATCATATTTGAAATTAGGCCTGATAAAGACACTTTTGCTGGCCAAAGCCCTACTGGACCCTGCCAGGTCGATTCCTGCCCAGGGCATCCCATTCTGTGACTAAAGCAGCCTCTGTTTAAGACCATATAAGCATTTGCTCTTATCATATTTGAAATTAGGCCTGATAAAGACACTTTTGCTGGCCAAAGCACTACTGGACCCTGCCAGGTCGATTCCTGCCCAGGGCATCCCATTCTGTGACTAAAGCAGCCTCTGTTTAAGACCATATAAGCATTTGCTCTTATCATATTTGAAATTAGGCCTGATAAAGACACTTTTGCTGGCCAAAGCCCTACTGGACCCTGCCAGGTCGATTCCTGCCCAGGGCATCCCATTCTGTGACTAAAGCAGCCTCTGTTTAAGACCATATAAGCATTTGCTCTTATCATATTTGAAATTAGGCCTGATAAAGACACTTTTGCTGGCCAAAGCACTACTGGACCCTGCCAGGTCGATTCCTGCCCAGGGCATCCCATTCTGTGACTAAAGCAGCCTCTGTTTAAGACCATATAAGCATTTGCTCTTATCATATTTGAAATTAGGCCTGATAAAGACACTTTTGCTGGCCAAAGCCCTTCTGGACCCTGCCAGGTCGATTCCTGCCCAGGGCATCCCATTCTGTGACTAAAGCAGCCTCTGTTTAAGACCATATAAGCATTTGCTCTTATCATATTTGAAATTAGGCCTGATAAAGATACTTTTGCTGGCCAAAGCACTACTGGACCCTGCCAGCTCGATTCCTGCCCGGGGCATCCCATTCTGTGACTAAAGCAGCCTCTGTTTAAGACCATATAAGCATTTGCTCTTATCATATTTGAAATTAGGCCTGATAAAGACACTTTTGCTGGCCAAAGCCCTACTGGACCCTGCCATGTCGATTCCTGCCCAGGGCATCCCATTCTGTGACTAAAGCAGCCTCTGTTTAAGACCATATAAGCATTTGCTCTTATCATATTTGAAATTAGCCTGATAAAGACACTTTTGCTGGCCAAAGCCCTACTGGACCCTGCCAGGTCCATTCCTGCCCAGGGCATCCCATTCTGTGACTAAAGCAGCCTCTGTTTAAGACCATATAAGCATTTGCTCTTATCATATTTGAAATTAGGCCTGATAAAGACACTTTTGCTGGCCAAAGCACTACTGGACCCTGCCAGGTCGATTCCTGCCCGGGGCATCCCATTCTGTGACTAAAGCAGCCTCTGTTTAAGACCATATAAGCATTTGCTCTTATCATATTTGAAATTAGCCTGATAAAGACACTTTTGCTGGCCAAAGCCCTACTGGACCCTGCCAGGTCCATTCCTGCCCAGGGCATCCCATTCTGTGACTAAAGCAGCCTCTGTTTAAGACCATATAAGCATTTGCTCTTATCATATTTGAAATTAGGCCTGATAAAGACACTTTTGCTGGCCAAAGCCCTACTGGACCCTGCCAGCTCGATTCCTGCCCGGGGCATCCCATTCTGTGACTACAGCAGCCTCTGTTTAAGACCATATAAGCATTTGCTCTTATCATATTTGAAATTAGGCCTGATAAAGACACTTTTGCTGGCCAAAGCACTACTGGACCCTGCCAGGTCGATTCCTGCCCGGGGCATCCCATTCTGTGACTAAAGCAGCCTCTGTTTAAGACCATATAAGCATTTGCTCTTATCATATTTGAAATTAGCCTGATAAAGACACTTTTGCTGGGCATAGCACTACTGGACCCTGCCAGGTGTACTTACTGCTGGTTTTTAGGGCATCCCATTCTGTGACTACACCAGCCTCTATTTAAGAACCTAACCATTTGCACCTATTCTAATTGAAATTAGGCATGATAAAGACACTTTTGCTGTGCATAGTCTTACTGCTGCCTGCCAGGTGCTCTCTGGTTTTTGGGACATCCCATTCTTTAACATACCATTAGCCTCTGCATTTACTGTAAGCTGCACATTTATTTAAAGAAATTTGGCCTGTATGAGCCTGCTAACACACTGCTGCTGTGTGCATATATACTGATCTCAAGTCTGCTTGGGGCATCCCATTCTGTAACATAACATAACCTACCTACCATACTAAGCAGCTCTCTTATTTAAACTAAGCAGGCCTCTTGGAGGCTGAGTGTCCACTTTTGGGTGTGCATTTATATTCGGTTTCATATACAGTGGGGTATCCCAATTTGTAAGATAACCTACCCCAACCATGTAAACTAAAGGTTACGTCCTTCCAGAAGGAAAACTTATACCGAACACTATTTTTGTTAGGGGCATTGACCTTTGGATTGATCGGCATGAAATTAATTTTTTTTTTTCAAAGTATGGCGCTGTGAAGAAGGTCAAAATGATGTCTCATACTTGGATTATTGTTACTTTTTGTTCAGCTTGAAATATAACAGGCCACACGGGCATCCCAAGGCACATGCTATTTTAAACCTATCTGTTATACAACATAAGCGTTGATCAGGCTACTTCAGTTTGCACTTGTTTTTGACTGATTTTAATAAACCAGGCCGCAGGGCACCCCAAAGCTGCACCTTGCACCCTATCTGGTATACAACATAAGCGTTGATCAGCATCAGCTTCATTAAGCTACTTCAGTTTGCACTTCCTTTTTGACTGCTTTCATTTAACCAGGCCGCAGGGCACCCCAAAGCTGCACCTTGCACCCTACCTGTTTATACTAAATAAGCATCTACAGCCTCAGCTTTATTAAGTTATTGCATTTTGAATTGGTTTTGGTCTGCTTTAAATACACCAGGCCGCAGGGCATCCCAAACCTGCATGTTGCACCCCATCTGTTATACTAAATAAGCGTTGATCAGCATCAGCTTTATTAAGCTATTGCATTTTGCATTGGTTTTTGTACTGCTGCCAAAACACTAGCCCATATGGGCATCCCAAACCAGCACATGTCACCCTATCTGTTATACTAAATAAGCTTCTACAGGCCCTTTTTTTATTTATTTATTTTTATTTATATAGAGCTGCAATGGCTTATATTGTGAGGTTAATTTGCCATTTTGCAGCATAATATAGAGCAGCCCCTGTGTAAATCTGAGGGGCAATAGCTTATATAGTGAAGTAAATTTGCCATTTTGCTTCGTTATATAGAGCAGCCCAGTTGCCATCTAAATCAACTACTGTCCGGCCAGTACAGCTTTTCCAGGGCAAACTCTGCTAGTTGCGGGCACAAGTCAAGTTTGGCTTCCCAGCAAATCCAGTGGATCTTGAAGGTGTGTTGGCATGGTCATGTCAAGGTATGACATGACCTGCTGTTTGAGGTCCAGCTCCAGGTCTTCCTGCTTCTCATGAGTAGACTCACTATGCGGGTGTAGAAAGCTACTCACTAGCGACTGAAGACTGAGGTTGCTGCTGATGGAGCTGCTGCTGCTCCTTCCACCCCCCCAGCAGCCATGGCAGTGGAAGGTGATCGCAAAGTTCCCCTAGAGTCAGACCTGCGGGAGTATGGGCCATGGCGCAAATAGACATCGCCCAACTGACTACGTGGGATGTCTCTGTAGTAGGTCAGTTTTTCCTCCCTCTCAGTGGGCGTAAAAAATGCCCCCATTTTGTGCCGGAAGCGAGGGTCCAATAAGTTGGAGAGCCAGAAGTCTTCCCGCTGACAAATGGAGACAATTCTGCGCTCACTAGTACGCATGCATGTGAGCATGCATCGTGCCATTTGTGCAAGTGACTCGGAGGGACTACCTGTCTCCATCTCCACTGTAAACTGCCATGGTGTGTCTGGGTCCTCTGTCTCGCCTTACTCACAACCCTCTAGCTCCTGTGGCTGCATCTCCTCTCCTGTCAGATGACTAGATAAAATGGTCATTTTGTGAAACCTAAACTGTGGTTTGCTGTGCCCCACCCCCTCCTCCTCCTCCACTTCAGCCCCCACAGGCTTCATGTGGCTGTGAAATGTATGTGCCATGTCTCCAGTGCCCTGACCAGCCATGCTTTCCAACATGTGTTGTAGTACATGAAGCAGTGGAATCTCATCGTTCATCTCATAGTCCTGGCAACTGACTAATAATGTAGCTTCCTCAAAGGGCCTAAACAAACGGTCGGTGTCACGTATGAGCTGCCAATGGTTTACATTGAATTTACACAGGGGTGTCCCCCTATCCGTTTGGATCATCCAGAAATCCGTGATGGCTTTTCTCTGTTCCTATAGTGCAGTGGTCCTCAACCCTGTCCTCAAGGCCCACCAACATGTCATGTTTTTTGGATCTCCAAATAGCCAGCTCTATTGCTCTGCAGCTGCACTAATTACTCCACCTGAGCATCTTTGTGGAGATCTGCAAAGCCTGGCCTGTTGGTGGGCCTTGAGGACAGGGTTGGGGACCACTGCTATAGTGGATCCTGCATATGGAGGGTGGAATTCCAACGGGTGGAAACATCGCAAATCAGACTATGGTGGGGTACACCTTTGTGACGCTGAGGCTCAATAAGGTTGTGCTTGGTGGTGTAGGAGTGCCAGAAGTGCATGCTAACTTTCTTTCCTGTTGTTCGGATGTCTTTCAGATGGGGGCAAGACTTCAAAACTAGACTGAACACGTGTGCCATGTCAGGACGCATGACTCTGGCTTCCTTGTCGCAGCGCAAACAAGATGTTCTTCCAAGTGTCAGTCACCATGGGTCCAAATTTGCAGTTTTCGTGGATTAAGCAATGCTTTCATGGATTGAGTTCTCATTTTTAGTAGTTCCTCCCATGTGTGACTCTGATGGTCAAGGAAAACCATGTGAAGAACAGCGTGAAACAACAATCACCAAGGGGGCCTAAAAGGATATATATTGTCCACCATGAGTCTATAGTTACAGCTCCAGGCGTAGACAACACTGTGCACTTTGGTACACACTGACAGGCTAAAGGACTGGCCCACCTTCTGTTCAACAACCATGCCATGTGACTCTCCACCTCGGCTCGGCACAAGCCATCAGTTCTCTGAAAGGTCCACCACTGGGTAATGCAGCAGGCTGGACTTATGGTGACGCTGTCTGAGAGGAGAAATCCCTCAGACATCAAGATTAAAAATTCCAAGAATTTTTGAGGGCTAATTATTCAGAGGCAAATGATAGCTAGTTGTTTCTGATTTAATTGCAAGGTGGAAACACACCCTCAAACAAAACTTCACTTTCGCAATACTATTGCATTTGTCTATTCATAATTTTATGTATATACACTAACTAACCTACTTTTTCTCCACAGGATGCTGCATGGAACACTGCCACATCGCTGAGTAGCTGATTTTTCCTACCAACAGTCCGCAATAATTCGCTGCTGCTGCCGCCGCCACCGCCGCAGACTCCAGGGACCCTCTTCCACTACCTCGGCTTGCAACACCTCCTCCCACGACACTCTCCTCATCACTAGTTGCCGGATAGTGGAAGAAGAGGCGAGTGTCTCCTCCACTTCTTGGCTGGGCAGTAGCTGCTGAATTTTATGATTATCAGATCTTGGATATCAGATCAATGGATAGTGGAGCTGAACCCAAAGCATAACAGGCAGACAGTTGACTGGGGGTGTCAGATGCCACTTGTGATGCAGTGGACTGCTTTTGCAGCACTTCCAGACAAAGTTGCTTCATTGGCTGACACAATGACTGGTAAAGCTGTGGAACATATGGTTGAAAAGCAAGAATAACCATTTGTTTTTATATGAAAAAGACCCTGGTTTATACAGACTTTTTTTTTCCAGAGACTGCCCTGCGTGGAAATGAATGGCGCATGGATCAGCCAAGCTTTCCTCCCAACAATGCCTGATGTATTCCAGTAGATTGATGACGGGGCCAGACCAAGAAAGATGGATCGTGCAAAACAGATTTAAGGCGCTGCTCTCAAGTTACAGACATTCCTCCGCATCGGACCACAAGTAAGTATTGATAAAAAATCCTTTACGTTACTCTTACTTTTTATTAATATTCTTCGGATAAGACGGATCAGACATGATTCCAGATTAAAAATTCCAAGAATTTTTGAGGGCTAATTAGTCAGAGGCAATGACACCTTCTTGTTTCTGATTTAATTAAAAGGTGGAAACACACCCTCAAACAAAACTTCACTTTGGCAAACTTTTGCATTTGTTTATTCATAATTTTATGTAGATATTACAAACTAAGCTACTTTTTCTCCACATGACTCTCCACAGGGTGTGATTCATCCAATTTTTGGGCTCCTGAGGCCAACCCCAGGGTCTGTTTAAAGTAATGTTTGGGCTCCTGCTGCTGCTGCTGCCAACTTCTGCCAACTCCAGGGTGTGATTCATCCAATTTTTGGGCTCCTGAAGCCAACTCCAGTGTATATTTGGGCTCCTGCTGCTGCTACTGTCAACTCCTGCCAACTCCAGGGTGTGATTCATCCAATTTTTGGGCTCCTGAGGCCAACTCCAGTGTATATTTGGGCTCCTGCTGCTGCTACTGTCAACTCCTGCCAACTCCAGGGTGTGATTCATCCAATTTTTGGGCTCCTGAGGCCAACTCCAGTGTATATTTGGGCTCCTGCTGCTGCTACTGTCAACTCCTGCCAACTCCAGGGTGTGATTCATCCAATTTTTGGGCTCCTGAAGCCAACTCCAGTGTATATTTGGGCTCCTGCTGCTGCTACTGTCAACTCCTGCCAACTCCAGGGTGTGATTCATCCAATTTTTGGGCTCCTGAGGCCAACTCCAGTGTATATTTGGGCTCCTGCTGCTGCTAC
The DNA here is from genome assembly GCA_027917425.1 of Gastrophryne carolinensis. Classification (NCBI taxonomy): domain Eukaryota; kingdom Metazoa; phylum Chordata; class Amphibia; order Anura; family Microhylidae; genus Gastrophryne; species Gastrophryne carolinensis. The sequence goes on along the minus strand of CM051236.1, from coordinate 335,291,070 downwards.
TGTCAACTCCTGCCAACTCCAGGGTGTGATTCATCCAATTTTTGGGCTCCTGAGGCCAACTCCAGTGTATATTTGGGCTCCTGCTGCTGCTGCTGCCAACTCCTGCCAACTCCAGGGTGTGATTCATCCAATTTTTGGGCTCCTGAGGCCAACTCCAGTGTATATTTGGGCTCCTGCTGCTGCTACTGTCAACTCCTGCCAACTCCAGGGTGTGATTCATCCAATTTTTGGGCTCCTGAGGCCAACTCCAGTGTATATTTGGGCTCCTGCTGCTGCTACTGTCAACTCCTGCCAACTCCAGGGTGTGATTCATCCAATTTTTGGGCTCCTGAGGCCAACTCCAGTGTATATTTGGGCTCCTGCTGCTGCTACTGTCAACTCCTGCCAACTCCAGGGTGTGATTCATCCAATTTTTGGGCTCCTGAGGCCAACTCCAGTGTATATTTGGGCTCCTGCTGCTGCTACTGTCAACTCCTGCCAACTCCAGGGTGTGATTCATCCAATTTTTGGGCTCCTGAGGCCAACTCCAGTGTATATTTGGGCTCCTGCTGCTGCTACTGTCAACTCCTGCCAACTCCAGGGTGTGATTCATCCAATTTTTGGGCTCCTGAAGCCAACTCCAGTGTATATTTGGGCTCCTGCTGCTGCTACTGTCAACTCCTGCCAACTCCAGGGTGTGATTCATCCAATTTTTGGGCTCCTGAGGCCAACTCCAGTGTATATTTGGGCTCCTGCTGCTGCTACTGTCAACTCCTGCCAACTCCAGGGTGTGATTCATCCAATTTTTGGGCTCCTGAGGCCAACTCCAGTGTATATTTGGGCTCCTGCTGCTGCTACTGTCAACTCCTGCCAACTCCAGGGTGTGATTCATCCAATTTTTGGGCTCCTGAGGCCAACTCCAGTGTATATTTGGGCTCCTGCTGCTGCTACTGTCAACTCCTGCCAACTCCAGGGTGTGATTCATCCAATTTTTGGGCTCCTGAGGCCAACTCCAGTGTATATTTGGGCTCCTGCTGCTGCTACTGTCAACTCCTGCCAACTCCAGGGTGTGATTCATCCAATTTTTGGGCTCCTGAAGCCAACTCCAGTGTATATTTGGGCTCCTGCTGCTGCTACTGTCAACTCCTGCCAACTCCAGGGTGTGATTCATCCAATTTTTGGGCTCCTGAGGCCAACTCCAGTGTATATTTGGGCTCCTGCTGCTGCTACTGTCAACTCCTGCCAACTCCAGGGTGTGATTCATCCAATTTTTGGGCTCCTGAGGCCAACTCCAGTGTATATTTGGGCTCCTGCTGCTGCTACTGTCAACTTCTGCCAACTCCAGGGTGTGATTCATCCAATTTTTGGGCTCCTGAAGCCAACTCCAGTGTATATTTGGGCTCCTGCTGCTGCTGCTGCCAACTCCTGCCAACTCCAGGGTGTGATTCATCCAATTTTTGGGCTCCTGAGGCCAACTCCAGTGTATATTTGGGCTCCTGCTGCTGCTACTGTCAACTCCTGCCAACTCCAGGGTGTGATTCATCCAATTTTTGGGCTCCTGAGGCCAACTCCAGTGTATATTTGGGCTCCTGCTGCTGCTACTGTCAACTCCTGCCAACTCCAGGGTGTGATTCATCCAATTTTTGGGCTCCTGAGGCCAACTCCAGTGTATATTTGGGCTCCTGCTGCTGCTACTGTCAACTCCTGCCAACTCCAGGGTGTGATTCATCCAATTTTTGGGCTCCTGAGGCCAACTCCAGTGTATATTTGGGCTCCTGCTGCTGCTACTGTCAACTCCTGCCAACTCCAGGGTGTGATTCATCCAATTTTTGGGCTCCTGAAGCCAACTCCAGTGTATATTTGGGCTCCTGCTGCTGCTACTGTCAACTCCTGCCAACTCCAGGGTGTGATTCATCCAATTTTTGGGCTCCTGAGGCCAACTCCAGTGTATATTTGGGCTCCTGCTGCTGCTACTGTCAACTCCTGCCAACTCCAGGGTGTGATTCATCCAATTTTTGGGCTCCTGAGGCCAACTCCAGTGTATATTTGGGCTCCTGCTGCTGCTACTGTCAACTTCTGCCAACTCCAGGGTGTGATTCATCCAATTTTTGGGCTCCTGAAGCCAACTCCAGTGTATATTTGGGCTCCTGCTGCTGCTGCTGCCAACTCCTGCCAACTCCAGGGTGTGATTCATCCAATTTTTGGGCTCCTGAGGCCAACTCCAGTGTATATTTGGGCTCCTGCTGCTGCTACTGTCAACTCCTGCCAACTCCAGGGTGTGATTCATCCAATTTTTGGGCTCCTGAGGCCAACTCCAGTGTATATTTGGGCTCCTGCTGCTGCTACTGTCAACTCCTGCCAACTCCAGGGTGTGATTCATCCAATTTTTGGGCTCCTGAGGCCAACTCCAGTGTATATTTGGGCTCCTGCTGCTGCTACTGTCAACTCCTGCCAACTCCAGGGTGTGATTCATCCAATTTTTGGGCTCCTGAAGCCAACTCCAGTGTATATTTGGGCTCCTGCTGCTGCTACTGTCAACTCCTGCCAACTCCAGGGTGTGATTCATCCAATTTTTGGGCTCCTGAGGCCAACTCCAGTGTATATTTGGGCTCCTGCTGCTGCTACTGTCAACTCCTGCCAACTCCAGGGTGTGATTCATCCAATTTTTGGGCTCCTGAGGCCAACTCCAGTGTATATTTGGGCTCCTGCTGCTGCTACTGTCAACTTCTGCCAACTCCAGGGTGTGATTCATCCAATTTTTGGGCTCCTGAAGCCAACTCCAGTGTATATTTGGGCTCCTGCTGCTGCTGCTGCCAACTCCTGCCAACTCCAGGGTGTGATTCATCCAATTTTTGGGCTCCTGAGGCCAACTCCAGTGTATATTTGGGCTCCTGCTGCTGCTACTGTCAACTCCTGCCAACTCCAGGGTGTGATTCATCCAATTTTTGGGCTCCTGAGGCCAACTCCAGTGTATATTTGGGCTCCTGCTGCTGCTACTGTCAACTCCTGCCAACTCCAGGGTGTGATTCATCCAATTTTTGGGCTCCTGAGGCCAACTCCAGTGTATATTTGGGCTCCTGCTGCTGCTACTGTCAACTCCTGCCAACTCCAGGGTGTGATTCATCCAATTTTTGGGCTCCTGAAGCCAACTCCAGTGTATATTTGGGCTCCTGCTGCTGCTACTGTCAACTCCTGCCAACTCCAGGGTGTGATTCATCCAATTTTTGGGCTCCTGAGGCCAACTCCAGTGTATATTTGGGCTCCTGCTGCTGCTACTGTCAACTCCTGCCAACTCCAGGGTGTGATTCATCCAATTTTTGGGCTCCTGAAGCCAACTCCAGTGTATATTTGGGCTCCTGCTGCTGCTGCTGCCAACTTCTGCCAACTCCAGGGTGTGATTCATCCAATTTTTGGGCTCCTGAAGCCAACTCCAGTGTATATTTGGGCTCCTGCTGCTGCTGCTGCCAACTTCTGCCAACTCCAGGGTGTGATTCATCCAATTTTTGGGCTCCTGAGGCCAACTCCAGTGTATATTTGGGCTCCTGCTGCTGCTGCTGTCAACTTCTGCCAACTCCAGGGTGTGATTCATCCAATTTTTGGGCTCCTGAAGCCAACTCCAGTGTATATTTGGGCTCCTGCTGCTGCTACTGTCAACTCCTGCCAACTCCAGGGTGTGATTCATCCAATTTTTGGGCTCCTGAGGCCAACTCCAGTGTATATTTGGGCTCCTGCTGCTGCTACTGTCAACTCCTGCCAACTCCAGGGTGTGATTCATCCAATTTTTGGGCTCCTGAGGCCAACTCCAGTGTATATTTGGACTCCTGCTGCTGCTGCTGTCAACTCCTGCCAACTCCAGGGTGTGATTCATCCAATTTTTGGGCTCCTGAGGCCAACTCCAGTGTATATTTGGGCTCCTGCTGCTGCTACTGTCAACTTCTGCCAACTCCAGGGTGTGATTCATCCAATTTTTGGGCTCCTGAGGCCAACTCCAGTGTATATTTGGGCTCCTGCTGCTGCTGCTGCCAACTCCTGCCAACTCCAGGGTGTGATTCATCCAATTTTTGGGCTCCTGAGGCCAACTCCAGTGTATATTTGGGCTCCTGCTGCTGCTACTGCCAACTCCTGCCAACTCCAGGGTGTGATTCATCCAATTTTTGGGCTCCTGAGGCCAACTCCAGTGTATATTTGGGCTCCTGCTGCTGCTACTGTCAACTCCTGCCAACTCCAGGGTGTGATTCATCCAATTTTTGGGCTCCTGAGGCCAACTCCAGTGTATATTTGGGCTCCTGCTGCTGCTACTGTCAACTCCTGCCAACTCCAGGGTGTGATTCATCCAATTTTTGGGCTCCTGAGGCCAACTCCAGTGTATATTTGGGCTCCTGCTGCTGCTGCTGTCAACTCCTGCCAACTCCAGGGTGTGATTCATCCAATTTTTGGGCTCCTGAAGCCAACTCCAGTGTATATTTGGGCTCCTGCTGCTGCTGCTGTCAACTCCTGCCAACTCCAGGGTGTGATTCATCCAATTTTTGGGCTCCTGAGGCCAACTCCAGTGTATATTTGGGCTCCTGCTGCTGCTGCTGTCAACTCCTGCCAACTCCAGGGTGTGATTCATCCAATTTTTGGGCTCCTGAGGCCAACTCCAGTGTATATTTGGGCTCCTTCTGCCCCTCATAGTGATGCCACTTCAACTCTCTGCAATTGTGCCGCTCTGCGATTCTATTAGCGATGCCTCTGATCTGCATGTGATATTTCTTCAAAGTATTATTTAACTAACCCAGCACGCATCCTGTGCGTGTTACAGCAAGGCTGAATGGTTTACAACCCTATTGAGGCTGTAGGAGGCTCAGAAATAGCCGTTTTTAATAGCGATTCGTCGCGAATTTATTCGGGTCGAAACGATTTTTGTCGGAAAATTCGGCGAATCAGTCGAATCGAATTTTTCAAAAGTTCGCTCATCTCTACTCAAAGGACAAGTAAATACAGTGGGGGGTAAGAGAAAAGATGTCCCACACAATCATGGCTTAATAGGGTGGCTGCCCATAATACCCAGGTGGAGGTCCGTGGGGATGGGACCTAGCCTGGGCCATGGCTGCATTGTGAATTTGAAACTGCTCCATAATGTTTCTCTGCATATTGGTCATCTCAGCCATGGCTGACTGGATGCCATTACTTGCAGTTACCATGTTGCTGTTGAGGGTACGCAACTCCGCGAGGATGCCCTGTAAGCTGTTATTGATGTTGACCATGTCGGCATGCCTTTCCTCACGCTCAGTAATGAGCTGTGCCTCATACGAGTCCCTCTCTTGGGTCCATAATTGAAGCAGGGCACTCTGCCTCCCCTGGGAAATTGTGGGGCGGCGTAATGGAGTCCGCCGCACAATTACCCTGGCTCTTGGGCGTGCCCTGCCGCGTTGTGTCGTCCCCTCAACAGCAACAGGCATGCTTGGCAAATCCTCAGCAGCAGAGTGAACACTGGGGACTGTTGTGTCAGTCTCCCCATGTGCATGCGCAATGGATGGAGATTCACTCTGCTGCTGAGGATTGGCCAGAGAAACATTAGGGAGCAGTTCCAGATTGGGACTCAGGGGGAGGTCATCGGACGTGCCCTGCAGGGAGACATCAGCTTCCTCCATTTCCATGATCTCTTCCATGATTGTGCGGGTCTGTAGGGACATATAAAAAAAAAAGGGTAAGTTGGCGTCCAAATTTGGGATTCCATCAGTTTAACACATGCTTAAGCACTTGGTAGTATTTATGGTACTAAATTAACTTACCGGAAATCTCGGATCTGGGCTCCTATGCTGTACGGACCTGGTAGGCATAAGCAAACTGGGGGGTGAGTTTACCCTTGCTGAGGGGTCATGCTGGGCTGAAGAAGAGAAAACAAAACAAGGTAAACACACACATAAGCATTGTTTTTTTAGTTACTCAAAAAAGCCACTATTTGTAATATTAAGCAACTCTACAGCAATGGGGACAATTGTTAAAATACACGCAATTTTAGATAGGTGCAATGGCTCGAGAAAACTGCTAACTGACCTCAGTTCAAAGTCAGGAAGTGTACCCAGTCAGCATACAACTTGCACAGCAACTATTTGGATTTTGACTACCATTCTCTAGGTCAGGGGTACTCAAACACTTCTTGTAAAGGTCCATTTAAAGGTATGTGGTGAGAGGTGAATGTCTGGGCATGGGGCTGTCGCAGGGGGTGTCTAGTTAGAAATAAACACACTGGGGGAGGGGCTGGAGATTGCCAAGTGCAAACTAATAAAGGCTGCTTGCCCTTGCTGGGCTGGATGGGGCAGAGCTGAGGGGACAGGGATTGGATGGCTAAAGGTGGGAGGTCAGGAATTGATGGTGATGGGATGGATGGAGCAAATATGTTAGAAATGTATGGGGCTTATGTGGGGGGGGGGGGGGGGGCAGATGGTGGGACTGTGGCAGATGGGGCAGAGCTGGGGCAGCGGGACAGGATTGGACCAAGAGAAAGATGCACCAAGTTACTGTGTACCTTGCAATGCCACTTCCTGTGCAGTACTTCATATTGCAATGCTATGTTTCAGGGAGCCATGACATTGGGCAGGAGACCAACCACTACATCGCCGATCAAGGGGGCAGCTCTGAGCACGTCAACACAGAAGTAACTGAGTGCAGTGCTGTCTGGGCAGGGGTCCGGGAATCTGGTGCCAAGGTCCGCATTGGGACCCCGGGCCGCCAGTTGAGTCTCGCTGCTCTAGGTCAGATATGTTTGGGGGTGTGTCATTAAATTGTTACCTCAAACACAACTCACACAACAAATAGCCAACACATCCCTAATGATGTGTGTTTTGTGATTGAGTCCAAATATATCACTTTTCAGGATAAACTTCGTTACTTGACAAATATTTTTGGTTAATTGGTCTTTTACATAATGTATGTGGTCCTAAATGTGTGATTCACAGGGACCAAAACAGGGCACAAACAGGCACAGTAGTGCGAGGCCAAGCAAGCCACACCATAGGGCCATACCGTCATCTTGGTACTAGTGACCTTTATATTTTTTACCAAACAGGCAAACATGCAGATTAAGAGTACTCACCGTGGGTACGGGTCGGTGAGTCTGTGTCCCTTAGACCCGCATGGCCACCGACCGCGACCGGATGGAGAAGGCCCAGCACAATCTCCTCAGCAGGGGTAAACTCCAGTTTGGTAGGAAAGCCACCTCCAGTTTGCATGCTGAAAAGAGAAAATCGTTTGGTACTCAGAAAAGGTGCATACAGTACATCCTAATCCTTATATTTGGAGACATCATTTATTTACCTGTAATTATGCCTTTTAATTTCTTTTTGACGTACAGCATATTTGAGATCCGAGATTTTCTTTTGAATTTGTGGCACATCTTTCCTCTCTTCCCCCGCTGCATTTACTTGTCGTAGGATGGTTTCAAACAATTCCATCTTGCGCTGCTTCGTGGTGTGTTTTGATTTGCTCCCATAGAGCTCGTCATAGTATAATGTAAGGCCACTAGCCAATGCCATATTTTGGTCATGGGAGAATCTCCCACTCAACTGGCCGCGGCGCAATGTGCGGCCAGATGGTTGGCTTGGGTGCTCCTCCATGTGTGCAGACACATGTGGTGACATTATGGCCTGGGGCTGGGTAGGGGAATGGACGGATTGCTGGCTTCCCAATTACTGGACTGGACTGGCCAAGGGACTGGGTGTTCTTGCGTGGCTGGCCACCGAACTTCCAGGTGTAGATGTGGTCAGGGTGGCCATTCTTTGGCCCCTTGGGGGGCTGTGTTCCCGGCTGGTGCCAGGTCGGGGGCTATGTTCCCGGCTGGTGCCAGGTCGGGGGCTATGTTCCCGGCTGGTGCCAGGTCGGGGGCTATGTTCCCGGCTGGTGCCAGGTCGGGGGCTTCTGGCCCTGCTGCGTGGCCTGTATTGGCTTCTGGCCATGCTTCTTGGCCTGGACGGGCTTCTGGCCCTGCTTCTTGGCCTGGACGGGCTTCTGGCCCTGCTTCTGGGCCTGGATGGGGTTGTTGCCCTGCTGCGCGGCCTTGCTGGGGTTCTGGGCCTCCTGTCTCGGCTTTCTGGGGTTCTGGCCCTGCTGCGGGGCCTGTATGGGCTTCTGGCCCTGCTTCTGGGCCTTTCTGGGGTTCTGGCCCTGCTGCGGGGCCTGTATGGGCTTCTGGCCCTGCTTCTGGGCCTTTCTGGGGTTCTGGCCCTGCTTCTGGCCCTGGATGGGGTTGTTGCCCTGCTGCGCGGCCTTGCTGGTGTTCTGGCCCTGCTTCTGGGCCTGGATGGGGTTGTTGCCCTGCTGCGCGGCCTTGCTGGGGTTCTGGGCCTCCTGTGTCTGCTTTCTGGGCTTCTGGCCCTGCTTCTGGGCCTGGACGGGCTTCTGGCCCTGGATGGGCTTCTGGCCCAGCTGCGTGGCCTAGATGGACTTCTGGCCCTGCTGCGGGGCCTGGGTTGGCGAAGTGCCCTGCTGGAAACCATGGGCGGTGTGGGCTCCCTTGGGCGGCCTCTTCTGGGGGCAGAGGTGGTGGGTGCTGCTGTGGCCTGTTTTTTGGCCGCAGGGGCACGTGCCTTGGGGGCCCTTTTTTGGGTAAGGGAGGGTCCAGTGTCCCTTGGTGGGGCCGAGGTGGTACTCGCCTTCTTGGAGCGTAATTTCTTGCTTCCTTGCTGGGACCTGGTGGTTGGGCCCTCCGAGGTCTGGCTTGGCTGGGCGCGTTTTGCTGCCGGCTTTTTGGGTGCCATTTTCCACAAATACTCAAAGAGAATGAGCTTTGGGTGCAGGGACCTTTAAATAATGAGCCCAGCGTGTGACGCCTATGCGCACGACTACGCGCTCGTACGGACGTTCGAGCGGAACCAGGAAACCGCTGGGGTTTCACTTATCTGCTGCCTTGAAGAAGCATAAAGATGGCGCCCACTATCTTCACCCGTCAACAGGAAGAGATCCTTATGCTGGTAAGTGCCTGGCTCTGCGTTTTAAGCTAATACTCAATGATGGCCTAAATGTAAAGGATGCGTTTGGAACTAGTTTTGGGTCTCTTAATGTTTAAGAACTGGCTCCTCACACTTCATCCTCAAGGGCCGAGCCTGGCCACATTTTCACCTGTCTATGCTGATGTCCGAATTAGGGCAATTGCTCTGGCTTAGCACCAGTTAATAAACCTGTGGAGTAGCGGGGCTAGCTGTCAAACCTGGCCTGTCTCGGACCTTGATGCGGATGTTTGAGGAACACTGTTTGCCTAACACCGCAAAACACAACGGCAAGCCACACACGTGGCCCAAAAGCCTAAGCATAAGCCGACATCTTGGATGTTGAAACCATCCTAACATGCCATAGATGCAGGTGGGCTGATTTTTAATGTTGGCTATTATCTGTATGTACATGGTGTGTGAAACATATAACATAAGACCAGACTCTCATTCACAGTCAACGTCCGCTTTAAGGCACTCCCCAAAAATGGCTGCCACTCTAAATGTGTGTGTTAATGACATGAAATTCTCAACTTGTGATGCAACACATATGGGTCTGTGTGTAAAAGTAAAAGGTCTGTGTCCATTATGTTTTTCAGATCATGCTTCAGCGCCGGTATGACTTCGCGCCCAATGTGTGCGAAAAAAGGGACATCGCCCGGGAGATCATCGCGGAAATCCACCGTGTCACCAGCACCACCTTCACTCACACCCAGATAATGCAGCATTGGTCGGACCTGAAACGTCTGCACATGGCCCGGGTGCGGAGGTTTTTTGGGATCCATTTCCCAAGTAAGTACCAAACGATAGCATGTTATATGTTGCAAATGTATAAGCTATACCTTTATTTATAATGACTTTTCTTTGTTAGTGTTGGAAATGGATTTCAGAATTCGCCGCACCCGGAGGCGCACAGGCCGACCAGTGCTGCATGAGTCTGCATCTGTGAGTGAAGGTGGTGGATCTCCCGGGCGACGGACCTACCCCTCCTCTGTGGCCTCCTCAGACCAGCCCCTGGACCTTACCACAGAGGAGGGGCGCAACCGCGTGGGCGTGGAGTCATGCCCGGCCAGGCATGGGGAAGGCTCTGGTATGTCACTCTTCATGTATAGGCACAAAGATATACATGGCAGGCCAAAAACTAAGTTATCCTTTATTATGTATTTGTAGAAGCTTCTGGAGCGGGTGAGATAGTGGAGGAGGAGGCAGCAGAGATGCTGGAAGTCGATCCTGACGAAGGTGAGTGATGTCAGCCAGCCTGGGAGCCAGATCTGTTTGGAATAGTGACTCTATACAACTACTAACCAAATGTCACATGTTTCTCCAGGGACTTCTTCACAGCATAGCCAGGACCAAGGGCAGCCTGTTGGCCCCAACCAGCCATCTGTCGGCCACCAACTCAGTAAGTATCCATGCCATTATTCATATTAATGTGTTGTTAGCTAATAACACACACATAACTAAAGGCGTAGCCAATGTGTAGTTAACACTTTCATGTGGGCACTTCGTTAGCTTAAAGCGGACCCTAACTCGTATTAAGAACATAGCTAATATTTAGCCAACACACTGTACATACAGATTGGGAACATTGAAAAACAGCCTACAGCCATCTAATGCATGTTAGGAGCCTGTAAACATCCAATATGGCGGAATATTGAATGCGCAATATTTACATGCTGCATGGGATACAGATTAGAAAAAGTAAGGTGCTGCCATGCATTGTGGGACTGATGACCTTTCCCTGAACCCAGCTATGCTCTGTATTCCCAAAGCACCACTGTAACCTACTCCCCTGTACTTGATCCCACTCTCCTCTCCTCATTAACTGTTATGCTTCGGAGTCCCGATGGCGGCGCAGTAATCATAAATCCACCAAAATATACTTCGATCTGGTGCAGAATCATTTTGGAATAGTTATTGCTTTTCATTAAATAATGTTGAAGGTCCGGTTTAAGAAGTTTCAATACTTACCTGTGGGAAATGCATTTACTTTATCCCTTTGAAGAATGACATATGTCATGCATTTACATGTATTTAATCAACCCCAAATCTATTTCCAGCATACAAACCGGTCTGGTACTCCTATTTATGTTTATTTCTCTATTGCTTACAGGGATGAGGCCACAAACCGTGGCCGAAAAAAAAAAAAGAATCAAAGAGTTGGTGGCCGAGCTGCTGGCCATACAGGCGACGTTGGGGCCAACAGATGAAGAAGAGGAGGAGGATTAGTGCCCTTGGTCCTGGCTACTTTTGTAAAATAGTTTTACATTTTGTTTGACATATTGGACTTTTAAATTTTTAAAAAACCAAAAAATGTAAAACATTTTTAAAATGTTTTTAAAATTTAAAAAAAAAAACAAACAACAAATATTTAAAATAAATAATATTTTAAGCCTTCATAAATGTGTCATTTCTAATATGCGCACAAAAAGACATTTACACAAACACGAAAAAACACGCTTAGAAAAATATAGACATATGTACATTATGTTGTTTGGGTAAGTTTTAGGGTCGTCAACATGAAGAAGGATGCAAGCGCTAAGGGGTTTAGGTAAGTTTTAGGGACCGAGAAATGAAGAAGGATGCAAGCGCTAAGGGGTTTAGGTAAGTTTTAGGGACCGAGAAATGAAGTTGGATGCAAGCGCTAAGGGGTTTAGGTAAGTTTTAGGGACCGAGAAATGAAGTTGGATGCAAGCGCTAAGGGGTCTAGGTAAGTTTTAGGGACCGAGAAATGAAGTTGGATGCAAGCGCTAAGGGGTTTAGGTAAGTTTTAGGGACCGAGAAATGAAGTTGGATGCAAGCGCTAAGGGGTTTAGGTAAGTTTTATGGACCGAGAAATGAAGTTGGATGCAAGCGCTAAGGGGTTTAGGTAAGTTTTAGGGACCGAGAAATGAAGTTGGATGCAAGCGCTAAGGGGTTTAGGTAAGTTTTAGGGACCGAGAAATGAAGTTGGATGCAAGCGCTAAGGGGTTTAGGTAAGTTTTAGGGACCGAGAAATGAAGAAGGATGCAAGCGCTAAGGGGTTTAGGTAAGTTTTAGGGACCGAGAAATGAAGAAGGATGCAAGCGCTAAGGGGTTTAGGTAAGTTTTAGGGACCGAGAAATGAAGTTGGATGCAAGCGCTAAGGGGTTTAGGTAAGTTTTATGGACCGAGAAATGAAGTTGGATGCAAGCGCTAAGGGGTTTAGGTAAGTTTTAGGGACCGAGAAATGAAGTTGGATGCAAGCGCTAAGGGGTTTAGGTAAGTTTTAGGGACCGAGAAATGAAGTTGGATGCAAGCGCTAAGGGGTTTAGGTAAGTTTTATGGACCGAGAAATGAAGTTGGATGCAAGCGCTAAGGGGTTTAGGTAAGTTTTAGGGACCGAGAAATGAAGTTGGATGCAAGCGCTAAGGGGTTTAGGTAAGTATTAGGGACCGAGAAATGAAGAAGGATGCAAGCGCTAAGGGGTTTAGGTAAGTTTTATGGTTCATAAAGGAAAGTGGGAGCCTGGCGCGAGGCAGTAGTGGTGAGAGTGCGCATGCGCAAGATCTTATATACATACGAACGAACGAATCTAAGAGGCCAAAAACCAATGAAAACCAGAGGCAAACGCAAGTAATTGGAAGAGGTGGACGATGGAAGCAGCACAAAAAAGTGAGCACATGAACGTGAATTTTACGATTGTCAACTGACTGAGGCAAGTTCGGGAGATAACATACGAACGGACGTATATTTTAGGATAGAAACGTATTTGCTTATTGAATCACTCGCAAGTTCATACGAACGCACGAGCGTTCGGGAAAAATAGGATGATCGGCACCCAAATCCAAGCTGTTACATGTTTCTTTGAATCGACCCTAAAGTGTATAATCCCCGTCAGCCTATCAATGGCGGATGTGCAGCTAAAACATAATATGCAAATAGTGCAAAATCACAATCACAAAAGAGCCAGTGCAGAAATTGTTGATAAAATATATATATATATATATATATATATATATATATATATATATATATATACATATCAATAACATGCAAGAGCAAAAGAACCCCGATCTTGCATGTTATTGATATGTATACATCAGAGATGAGCGAATCGAATCTGACGAATCCGAATTTGTTACGAGTTTCAGGAAAAATTCAATTCTAAACGAATCCGAATATCGAATCGCTTCCTTAAAACTCTATTTACTGTAGCCCAGGCCATCTAAAATGGTGGATCCACATGTCAGGACATGAAGCTCATTTCGGCAGGGTATTGCGGCGAGAACGGGTCACACAGAGACAGAGCGAGAGATAGATAGATAGATGCAGCGAGGGACAGATAGAGTCAGGGAGAGTAGGAGAGAGGCAGTGACAGAGAGAGACAGAGACAGTTTACAGTGTTTGCATTAGCTTTCAAGCCAATTTAGTGTTAATAACACACTTGCCTATTTAGCTTTTCTTTTTCCTGGTGTCATTCTTTAAAAAGTGTGCTAGCATTTATCTTTTAAGAGTACCTGGCTACTTACCTTTTGCATTTTGTAACAAAAGTCACGTTGTAAAGTTTCCAGCAGTCATTGCCTTTCACCGTGGGGAATCCCGAATGCTACCATTCATCTTTTAAGAGTACCTGGCTACTTACCTTTTGCATTTTGTAACAAAAGTCACATTGTAAAATTTTCAGCAGTAATTTACTTTTACTGGGGGCATCCTGAATGCTACCATTCATCTTTTAAGAGTACCTGGCTACTTAACTTTTGCATTTTGTAACAAAAGTCACGTTGTAAAGTTTCCAGCAGTCATTGCCTTTCACCGTGGGGAATCCCGAATGCTACTATTCATCTTTTAAGAGTACCTGGCTACTTAACTTTTGCATTTTGTAACAAAAGTCTCGTTTTAAAGTTTCCAGCAGTCATTGCCTTTCACCGAGGGCATCCTGAATGCTACCATTCATCTTTTAAGAGTACCTGGCTACTTACCTTTTGCATTTTGTAACAAAAGTCACGTGTGAAATTTTCAGCAGTAATTTACTTTTACTGGGGGCATCCTGAATGCTACCATTCATCTTTTAAGAGTACCTGGCTACTTAACTTTTGCATTTTGTAACAAAAGTCACGTTGTAAAGTTTCCAGCAGTCATTGCCTTTCACCAGGGGGCATCCCGAATGCTACCATTCATCTTTTAAGAGTACTTGGCTACTTACCTTTTGCATTTTCTAACAAATGTCTTGTTTTAAAGTTTCCAGCGGTCATTGCCTTTCACCGAGTGCATCCCGAATGCTACCACCATTCATCTTTTAAGAGAACCTGGCTACTTACCTTTTGCATTTTGTAACAAAAGTCAAGTTGTAAAGTTTTCAGCAGCCATTGCCTTTCACCGGGGGCATCCCGAATGCTACTCATCTTTTAAGAGTACCTGGCTACTTACCTTTTGCATTTTGTAACAAAAGTCACGTTGTAAAATTTTCGCGCAGCAAGTGGTCTACCCCGAGCACATTTGCCTCCAGATTTTCCCTTCTGCTGCTATGCTGACCGCTAAATCCGTCACTCTCCATCACTCCAAGCCATTAAAATTGCCCTCAAAGTGGAGTGCGCATGTGCGCGGATGGTGAATGGCGGTGCCCTAACTAAGCTCTGTGCCCGCCGGATGTCACCGGGACCTTAAGCAGGCATCAGCGCACTGTGAAGGCAGGTGGAAGTGTTCCCAGGTGGAGACTGAGGCACTGCGGGGAACACCAGAGGTGAGGGCTGGGGGATGCTGTACCTGGTCGGAGGTGGCTTCAGACGACGCAGCAGTTAAGATGGCGGCGCCCTAGTTGTGCTCCGTGATTCCTGCACAAAACAGAGATTCTTGCCAGGTGTCGGTGAGCTGTGCGGGAGGGAGAGAGTGTCGCCTAGCTGAGGAGATGGCGGTGCAGTGGAGATTGTGCCAAGAGTGATCTGGGGACGCAGGCTTGCAGCAGAGGAGGCGGCGTCAGACGAGTCGGCAGCAAAGATGGCGGAGGGCAGCTAGTCCGCAGCTGACATAGAGGAGGTGGAATCGAGTGGGGCCCTCTTTCTAGCCAGTGAGAAAGAGGACAACTTTCAAGCTGGTACCATGACATCTGAGGTTAGCGGCGAAATACTCCCCAAAATAGATCATATGCTACAAACAGCACTAGCCCTTAACACAAAAATTATTATGCAACATTTAACCATTGAAATTGAGAAAGTGTCATGCAGCCTGACCTGAGATCCTGCAACTGAAAAAAGATAATACTTCTCTTTTCCTTTGAGAACCGGGATATGCGGCAGAATTTGCGGTTTAGAGGGTTGCCGGAACATTTCGAGGACACTAGATCTGTAATCACAACAATATGCCAGGAATTACTGCCTGGGACCCCCCCTGGATCATTTAGAGTTGGACAGAGTCCATAGGACCTCGGGTCCGTGTAGAGCGCCTGAAGAGCCGCCGCGAGATATAATTGTAAAATTTCACTATTATGCTACTAAGGATTATCTTTTCAGGGGAATCAATATCAAGTTTATGCGCATCTCTCAGCGATTACAATGTCCAGGAGAAAGAGACCACAGCTTACTATACTTCAAGATCATAATATTAAGTACAGGTGGGGTTTCCCATTTCGAGTTTCTTTTCTATACAACAGAAACCCCTATACTGCAACCACTCTAGAGGAGCTTCAACAGCAAGTGGCTTCTCTCAATTTGTCCAAAGCTCCGGCTACTAAATCTTCTAGAAGCATCTCCTAAACTGCAGTGTGCGGGTAAAAGGCAGAAGAGATGGACTCTCTCGGGTAATCGAGGCTCACGTCTATCCTATCTACCCAATGTCTACCCAAATTTTTAGATGCTAGATATCCTCAAATTTATATGGCTTGTTAAGATTCCAAGACGAAAAGAGTACTGATTTTAAAAGAGGGGCACAGTTCCAGTGTAATAAGGCCGTGACCCAGAGGGTATGAACTTGATCCTTACAGGAGAACTCCAAGATATTGAAGTAACGGTGGCTACCTACTATGCTCCAAACGTGGGTCAGATCCCGTTTCTATCTGATTTTCTAAAAGATGTGATAGTGGTTGCCAAGGGCACGATTATTATATGCGGTGATTCTAACCTGGTATTAAATCCTTTTCTAGATAAGCTGTCTACAGTAAGCAATCCTATTGGCCCCAAAGTGGTTGCAACCTCCAAGGCATTCAGAAAGCTGCTGGAGACATATTCGCTGGCAGATGGCTGGACAGAGGCGCATCCAGGTACCCAGGATTTTACACACTTCTCGCACCCGCATAGAGTATACTCAAGAATAGACCATATTTACCATTTAACACTTTGGCACAAATGCAGGACACCAAAATAGTCCCGATTTCTTGGTCAGATCATGATACTAGACTAGACTCCCTCCTTAGCAGACCATCTAGTGCTCTTTGGTCTCTGAATGTGTCCCTTTTGTCTGTCTCAGAAGCCTTAACAGAATATTTTGTTTTAAACGATTCTTCAGATATCTCAGCCACGACCTGTTGGGAAGCCCATAAATTAGGGGAACATTGATTCAGCTCGCCTTGAGAAAAAAGCAAGAACGGGTGATGTGTATTGAGAAATTGGAGAAGGAATATATTGACGCTGTAAAACAGATGAAAACCTGTGCATCCCCAAAAAATCGGATGAAATTGAATGACATAACTAGGGATCTTAATTTAGCTTTGGCGGGTAAAGCGGAAAAGACCTTGAGATGGGTCAAACATAAATATTACTGCAAAGCCAACAAGCCTGATGCTCTATTGGCTAGGAAATGAAAAACTCCTGAACAACATTATCGCCCAATTAAGCTCCGTGGCGATAGAGGAGATTTAACTGGTAACCCAACAAAGATAGTGGAAATATTTCGGTCCCAGCTTGCAAAACTTTACTCTAACCCCCGGCCACCGAAAATCGAAATGATCCATGATTTCCTTAATAACATATCCCTACCGGCTCTGCCCACACAATTGAGAGAGATTATGGAAGAGGATTTTAGCATAGAGGAAGTGCAGCGGGCTGTGGCAGGACTCAAACCTAATAAACGCCCAGGACCAGATGGGTTCCCAGCAGTCTATTATCAGACATTTAGCACTATTTTAATCCCAAAATTGACCGCTGCACTCAATGAAATTCGAAGGAGGAAGGTTTTCACATGAGAAACCCTTACGCATCAATAAGCATGATCCCGAAGCCTGATGCGGATCATACTGTATGGTCAAATTATAGACCTATCTCTCTTATTAATTTAGATGTTAAGATTCTGACCAAGATCCTCACAGATAGAATGTCGAAATTATTTACAATACTTGGTCCACAACGATCAGACTGACTTCATCCTGGGGCGGCAAGCAGGGGATAATCTCAGAAGAGTGATCCAAATAACCCATGAAGTCAGAGCTCGGGGGGTTCCCACATTGCTCATATCTCTCGACATTCGTAAGGCATTTGACTCTGTCTCGAAGGAATACCTTTTTATTTTGTTATAGAAATGGGGGTTTGGGACTAAATTTCTAGGCATCTTGCATGCAGTATACAACTCATCGTCAGCATTTGTGAAATATAGTGGTTTTCGGTCAGAGTCCTTTACATTGGCTAGCGGTACTAGACAAGGTTGTCCTCTGTCTCCCCTGCTTTTCGCCCTGGTTATGGAGCCATCGGCTCATATGATCAGAAATTCGCTGGATATCTCGGGTGTAAAGATAAGCGACAAACTTCATAAACTTTGTCTATTTGCGGATGACGTTCTGTTATTTATTACCAACTCTCTCATCTCCTTGCCAAATTTGTTATCAATGTTGACCCAATTTGTGGAGGTATCGGGCCTCAGAGTTAATACCACCAAATCAAAGACCCTAAATATCAATGTCCCACCAACATTTTGGCATCAGATACGCTCTATGACTTTTGTTGGGAGGATGTAGCGTTAAAATACCTCGGAGTTGCCTTGACTAGCTATTATAAGGATCTATTTGCAGCGAATGATTTACCCCTTCGTAGGAAATTCAATTTGCTTTTGTCACAATGGAAGCTGTGTAATCTGTCTTGGCTGGGTAAAATGGCAGCTATAAAAATGACCTTGCTGCCCAAATTTCTCTATTTTGCTAGGACCCTTCCGATTAACATTCCATCCAGATTTTTAGAGGAATTACAGAATTTAATATTTTCCTTTGTATGGGATGGTAAAAAGCATAGAATAGCTAAGAGAACTTTGTTTAGAACGAAAACTTCAGGTGGATTAGGATTTCCCAGCCTTAGGAAATATTATCAAGCGGCGCAAATTGCGCAATAATTATCCTATCATGTTAAAGCGGATATTCCGAGCTGGGTACATATAGAAAGCGCCTTGTCTTATCCACTGAAGGTTGACAATCTTTTATGGATAATACCTAGGGATAGAGGTGAGATCGATAACCCAATCATACAGCACTCCATGCGGGTGTGGGATAGTGTCCTATATGCGGGGGAACTAGCCTCCCCTCAACTGCCACTGACTCCTTTGTGGGGGAACCCTCTTTACCGCCCCGGGAGTCATGGAGGTTCAGTGGATGGATGAGAGCGGGGATAAAGCGGCTGATTGATTGTGTCCAGAGCTCTGGTGTGCCCTCATTTCAGCTGCTGCAGGACAGATTTTGCCTCCAGGCAAAGGTCCGAGAGGTAAAGGGGCAATATCTGACATTTAGAATTCCTTATGCTCGGGTTTAAATGAGGGAAAGCACTCAATTAGAGATAAATGGGAGCTGGAATTAGGGGAGCTCAAGGACCCGAAACAATTGCGATTGATGTGTCTAGCATCCTTCAGGAAAGCGGCATCTGCTCTGGCTATAGAAGTTAATTTGAAGGTGTTTTTGAAATAGTACTTAGTACCGGAACGATTATCGCATATGACAGGAGACGATCAAGGGCACTGCTTTCGAGGGTGTATGGTTTTGGGCACCAATGGACATATATGATGGGACTGTCAAAAAGTACGTATATTCTGGGTTAAAAACTTTAAAGTTCTTAGTAAATTGCTGAGCAGGGAGGTTTATTTGGACCCATGTGGCTTTGTTAAATGACCCCACTAAAAATAGCAATACTAAACAAAGGCAGTTGGTTTATCATATATGTACAGTTGCAAAGTTGGTTATTGCCAAGGCGTGGAAGACCTCGACACTTCAATTTGGGGAATTTAAAAATAGGATAAATGATACCATAGCTATGGAAAAGCTTTCAGCTATACGCAACAATACATTGGATGAATTCCGAGAGGTGTGGGACCCCTGGGTCAGGGACTTTTTACCAGACACATTTAATCAAAATTTGCTATCAATTTGAGAAACTGCAGGTTAGTAAAGTTCCTTCCTCCTTGCCTTCTTTCCTTTCTTTCTCCTTAACCCCTCCCTTTTTTTTTCTTTCCTTCTTCCTCAGAGGAGGGGGACTGTTCTTGTTTTTCTTTTATTTCTTCTTATTGTTATTTTGTGATTGAAGTTGGCTCATAATGCCCTGATTGTTCAGCGACAGAAAGGCATAAACTAAGGCTTTGGTGTTCGGTACAGGTCTAGTATTAGGCGATTTAGTCCCACTTTATTTTGATTCCTGGCTGACACCTTGAACTTATTCTTGCTTTGCTGTTTCTATTGCTTCTGCAATATATATAACCTTATAGAAATTGTAATCCCTGTTTTAGAAGTGCCCGAAGATGTCTGGTGCAGTTGTATTTTTTCCTCTCTGCGAAATGTGTATCATACTGTATTCACTGTCATGACATCTTATGTATGTGTATTCTTGTTTTTACGATAATAAACATTATTGAAAGAGAAAATTGCCCTCAAAACTCACTTCTTCAGACAGGGCATATAATCTGGCTTAAGCAACTCCTATAACCTTCAAACCGCACATGCAGACCGACTCAAGCTCTACCACTTGTGATCCCTACCTTTTGTCTCCACCCCCATCCTTTAGACTGTAAGCTCGCAAGGGCAGGGCTCTCTTTCATATTGTCTCCTGTGCTTACAACACTTGGTTTGAACCTCGTAGCTTTGAGTTTTGTATTGTTCTCTGTACTATATGTTTTTCTTTGTTTGTAATCACACCTTGTAAAGCGCTACAGAAGATGATGGCGCTATATAAATAAAATTATTATTAATAATAACAATAATAATAATAATCATCATCATCATCATAGACTTGTGTTTGCACATCACTGATGTCCTCCTCAGGTCCCTCAACAGTGTCTGATTCAGAAGCCAAAATTTTGCAACACCACCTCCCACGCCACTCTCCTCATCACTACTTGCCCGCCTAGTGGAAGAAGCAGCGAGTGTCTCCTCCACTTCTTGGCTGGGCAGTAGCTGCTGATTTTTCTCTATCAGATCATCCTCACTGAATATTGGAGCTGAATCCAAAGCATAAGATATAACCGACAGTTGACTGGGGGTGTCAGATGTCACTTGTGATGAAGTGGATGATCGTGTTAACCAATCGATGACGGCAGATGGATTGCTGGTCGAGACACGGCCGCTAGCTGATACCGGAAGATCAGGCCTCTCACTGAGAATCCTGCTGCCACTCACCCCTAGTCTGCTGCGACCTCTGCTTGATGAATTTAGGCCTCTGCAACTCCTCTGTGCCCATCCTGGCACTTCTCTGCCTGACATACTTAGTGCGTATATGAGGGGAGAACAAAACGCTACACTATGCTTAAAACAGGATTTGTTTGACACGATAGCAGCAGGTGTGTAACTATCTATGGCCTTTCACTAAGTAGTAACTAGGCCCTGAAGACTTTAACAGGAGCAAAGTGGTAAAACTCTTAGATATGCATATGTGATGCACTGATTAGGGCAGTTCAATGTGCTCCAGTGCGCTTGCCTGATGCATTAGAGTACATTGATCATGGTGCCAGACCAATACTTCAGAAATATGGATAGCGCAAAACAGATTTAAGGCGCTGCTCTGCAGTTACAGACATTCCTCCGCATCAGACCATAAGTAATTATTGAGGAAATGCTTTACGTTAATTTTAATTTTTATTAATATTCTTAGGATAAGATATATGTGCCCAAAATCTGTATATGTTCTCTTCATGCTGCTGCCAACTCCAGGGTGCGTCTTTCAGGCAATATATGGGCTCCTAATGCTGCTGACAACTCCAGGATGTGTCTTTCAGGCAATATATGGGCTCCTAATGCTGCTGCCAACTCCAGGGTGTGTCCTTCTGGCAAAATATATGAGCTCCTCATGCTGCTGCCAACTCCAGGGTGTGTCTTTCAGGCAATATATGGGCTCCTTATGCTGCTGCCAACTCCAGTGTGTCTTTCAGGCAATATATGGGCTATTTATGCTGCTGCCAACTCCAGGGTGTGTCCTTCTGGCAAAATATATGAGCTCCTCATGCTGCTGCCAACTCCAGTGTGTCTTTTAGGCAATATATGGGCTCCTTATGCTGCTTCCAACTCCAGGGTGTGTCTTTGATGCAATATATGGGCTCCTAATGCTGCTGTCAACTCCAGTGTGCTTTTCAGGCAATATATGGGCTCCTTATGCTGCTGCCAACTCCAGGGTGTGTCTTTCAGGCAATATATGGGCTCCTTATGCTGCTGCCAACTCCAGTGTGTCTTTTAGGCAATATATGGGCTCATATGCTGCTGTCAACTCCAGTGTGTTTTTCAGGCAATATATGGGCTCCTTATGCTGCTACCAACTCCAGGGTGTGTCTTTCAGGCAATATATGGGCTCCTTATGCTGCTGCCAACTCCAAGGTGTGTCCTTCTGGCAAAATATATGAGCCCCGCATGCTGCTGCCAACTCCAGGGTGTGTCGTTTAGGCAATATATGGGTTTCTAATGCTGCTGCCAACTCCATTGTGTTTTTCAGGCAATATATGTGCAACCTATGCTGCTGCCAACTCCAGGGTGTGCCTTTCAGGCAATATATGGGCTCCAAATGCTGCTGCCAACTCCAGGGTGTGTCCTTCTGGCAAAATATATGAGCTCCTCATGCTGCTGCCAACTCCAGTGTGTCTTTTAGGCAATATATGGACTCCTTATGCTGCTTCCAACTCCAGGGTGTGTCTTTGAGGCAATATATGGGCTCCTAATGCTGCTGCCAACTCCAGTGTGTCTTTTAGGCAAAATATGGGCTCATATGCTGCTGTCAACTCCAGTTTGTTTTTCAGGCATTATATGGGCTCCTTATGCTGCTACCGACTCCAGGGTGTGTCTTTCAGGCAATATATGGGCTCCTTATGCTGCTGCCAACTCCAAGGTGTGTCCTTCTGGCAAAATATATGAGCCCCTCATGCTGCTGCCAACTCCAGGGTGTGTCTTTCAGGCAATATATGGGCTCTTTATGCTGCTGCCAACTCCAGGGTGTGTCTTTCAGGCAATATATGGGCTCCTAATGCTGCTGCCAACTCCAGGATGTGTATTTTAGGCAATATATGGGCTCCTAATGCTGCTGCCAACTCCAGGGTGTGTCCTTCTGGCAAAATATATGAGCTCCTCATGCTGCTGCCAACTCCAGGGTGTGTCTTTCAGACAATATATGGGCTCCTTATGCTGCTGCCAACTCCAGTGTGTCTTTCAGGCAATATATGGGCTCCTTATGCTGTTGCCAACTCCATTGTGTTTTTCAGGCAATATATGGGCTCCCCATGCTGCTGCCAACTTCAGGGTGTGTCTTTCAGGCAATATATGGGCTATTTATGCTGCTGCCAACTCTAGGGTGTGTCCTTCTGGCAAAATATATGAGCTCCTCATGCTTCTGCCAACTCCAGTGTGTCTTTTAGACAATATATGGGCTCCTTATGCTGCTTCCAACTCCAGGGTGTGTCTTTGAGGCAATATATGGGCTCCAAATGCTGCCGTCAACTCCAGTGTGTTTTTCAGGCAATATATTGGCTCCTTATGCTGCTGCCAACTCCAGGGTGTGTCTTTCAGGCAATATATGGGCTCCTTATGCTGCTGCCAACTCCAGTGTGTCTTTTAGGCAATATATTGGCTCCCCATGCTGCTACCAACTCCAGGGTGTGTCTTTCAGGCAATATATGGGCTCCTTATGCTGCTGCCAACTCCAAGGTGTGTCCTTCTGGCAAAATATATGAGCCCCTGCTGCTGTCAATTCCAGGGTGTGTCTTTTAGGCAATATATGGGCTCTTTATGCTGCTGCCAACTCCAGGGTGTGTCTTTCAGGCAATATATGGGCTTCTAATGCTGCTGCCAACTCCATTGTGTTTTTCAGGCAATATATGTGCAACTTATGCTGCTGCCAACTCCAGGGTGTGTCTTTCAGGCAATATATGGGCTCCTTATGCTGCTGCCAACTCCAGGGTGTGTCTTTCAGGCAATATATGGGCTCCTTATGCTGCTGCCAACTCCAGGCTGTGTTTTTCAGGCAATATATGGGCTCCTTATGCTGATGCCACCTCAAGGCTCTGCAATTGTGCTGCTCTGTGACAGCGATTCTAATAGCGATGCCTCTGATCTGTATGTCATACTTCTTTACAGTAATATTTCACTAACCCAGCACGCATCCTGAGAAAGGAAAAGTATATGATTTCTAATTAATATTTGCTGCACATTAATCTCCAATATTTCTACTAGAGATTAATACTATATATATCGCAAATACTAACAATCATATCAGCCCAGTGGCCACTAATCTGATTCAAACCAATGGCCGCTACGGCTGTCCCTAATACATCCAGTGACATGTCCTAAGGAAGAAATAGGTTATGCCTTAAATACTTTGCAACTACAATCTATTATGTGAGAAATTATCCACCACACACAGTAAGATGTATAAATTAAAACGGGTTTAATTACCAGCACAGTAAATAACCTTACTAACCCAATATGTTCCTAAAGTTCCCCCGTTATTACAGGCAGTTGTTACATAAATGATAAAGTAAGTTACATTAGTTACAGTACAATATATGTTATACTGGATATAGAGAGAGAGAGACAGATACACATATATTTATGGTTTCATGGTCATTCAGGTAAGGCGTCCATCCTTTCATCGACTGACTGCCCCTGCACACAGCTTCCAAAGTATGAACAATAGGGGGAGTGAACAGCATTCCCCGCCTCGTGGGAGTGTCTGCCAAGGTTTGCCCACATCAGGTCTATGAGATTGGATGTATATTTAATAAAGGGTATAACTCCCACAATATGCATGTTATCATATTGTAACCAAGAAATTCATGATCCCCATTCATTTCTTAGTTAAATGAACCCAAACATCAAATATATATCATCCAGGGTCCGATACTATGTGGATTATCAGGCCCTGGACAATATATGTATGCTTTGTTTGACATTGAATGAAAGGTCTCATAGTCCTGAATAAGACCCTCTCATCAATATAGTCATAACTGACATATATCAAGAGTTACAATGCTTCCCAGAAATATTATCCAATGCCCATGTGTCCAATGTGTGTTTGCAGTGTCTGCGTCTGGAGACCTAATTAGGAATTCAAGGATGCCTTTTCAAGGCAGAACACCCCAGCTGTTGGAAGTAACTAGGTGTAAATATGTGAATATAGGTGTCTATTGTCATGGTCTGTTTACCATAGACATGGTAGGACTTCGCCCACACCCTATTTTGAGTGTTAGGAATTCAGGTGTATTAGTATACCCTTTAACACATCTTATGCATATTACAGCAAGGCAAAATGTTTTACAACCCTATTGAGGCTCTTGGAAGGCCAGAAATAGCCATTTTTAATAGCGGAATTCGGACCGGAACAAATTTTTCATAAATTCGCTTATCTCTAATAATGGTGGTAGACGTATTTTTAAATAGAGAAATCACCCTTCAAATAGAATTGTATATTATGACAAATGTCTAGCTATATATTGGTTTCCTCTTTTTCTTTTTTTCTCCTATTGTTAATTTTAATCACTATAATCTCCGTAGATAACATCACATTGAAAAAGCGTGATTTAGCCCATGAAACGCGTATGTGCTTTCATATAAGTGGTATATCTTTGTGAGGAATGGCTGCATGTCAGCCTGGACTGCTGTCCTGGATTTATCAAGTCCAGGATTTTTTAAGTCCATCAAAGAATTAGGCCCGAATTTACATCATTGCATCCTGAACTTCTCTGCTCATCATCTTCTCCATGCTGCTACTGACGATCCCTTTCTTTCATCAACAGGTATGTCCTCTGGGAACACGGACACATCTACTACCTGTTAACCCTTTCACTGCCAGCCAGTTTGGGTCCACATTTGGGTATGTCCTCTGGGAACACGGACACATCTACTACCTGTTAACCCTTTCACTGCCAGCCAGTTTGGGTTCACATTTGGGTATGTCCTCTGGGAACACGGACACATCTACTACCTGTAAACCCTTTCACTGCCAGCCAGTTTGGGTCCACATTTGGGTATGTCCTCTGGGAACACGGACTTATCTGCTGCTAATGACTTATGACTTGTTACTTTACCTTTTTCATGTATTATGACATTGTATCTGTGTATGCTCATCTCTGTATTTCCCATATGTATTGCAACAAGGCTGTCACCCATCACTGCTTTTGTCTATGCAATGACTCTGTTCACATAAATACTGTTTTTTTTGTGACCCCCTAGCTTCCCCTCCTGATAACCCCAGCTAAGCAACTTTATTGCCCTAGTACCACCCACCCCCCAGCTGTTTGACTGAGCTAATCAAGGCAGTGGTATATCTTTGTGAGGAATGGCTGCATGTCAGCCTGGGCTGCTGTCCTGGATTTCTCAAGTCCAGGATTTTTTAAGTCCATCAAAGAATTAGGCCCGAATTGAGCCGGAAGTGACCAGAAGGGAACAGGCACCAGACTCTGCTTGACTGAATAACTCATCCCCAACAATGGTCCTCTGGTATTTTACAGTCCTGCTTCCTCTGACTCCTTAACTCCCAGCATCCCCCTGCACCTGGTAAGTGTCTCTATATCTCTCCATCACTGCTCTCATCCCCCTACCTTTGCTCGCATGAATTTATCTCACTGGCTAAATCTCTCTCCTTTTCTCCATGCACCCGCAAAACACGCTCTGCCACTTTCAAATCCCACAGTCACCTCCTCTCCCTTTCTCTGCTCCTACTTGCTTCTGGTGACATCGCTCAATACCCAGGTCCATTTCCTTCGCCTCCCCGCTCCTCTACACCCCAAAACTCATCACAGACTAGCCTTCACCATGGTAGCAAACCAACAAACACAGGGAACCTAGCCAACCTCTTAACAATCACCCCATCCCCACGCACTCCCCCCATTGTCACCTGTGCACTGTGGAATGCACGTTCAGTGTGCAACAAACTGGCATACATCCATGACCTTTTCACTACCAACCTCTTCACTTTCATGGCCTTTACTGAAACCTTGCTCACTCCCTCTGATACAGCCTCACCCGCTGCCCTCTCATATGGGGACTTACAGTTCAGACACACCCCAAGATCAACCAACAAACAGGGTGGAGGTGTTGGCATCCTTCTGTCTGAATACTGCTCATTTAACCCAATCCCTGCTCTACCCTCCCTTTTCTTCCCTTCTTTTGAAGTTTACTGTGTCCGTCTCTACTCTCCCTGTCACCTAAATATTGCCATCATCTATCACCCTCCTGGACCTGCCACTCTCTTTCTGGACCACTTCTCAAATTGGCTTCCCCACTTCCTGTCCTCTGACATCCCAGCTATAATCATGGGGGACTGCAACATACCCGTTGACACCAACAACCCTGCAACCACCAAACTATTATTCCTAACCACCTCCTTTGGCCTCAAACAATGGTCTACCAGCCCCACCCATAAAGATGGACATATGCTTGACCTGCTCTTTACTCACCTCTGCTCTGTATCCAGTCTTTCCTCATCCCCACTTCCCCTCTCTGATCACAGCTTACTAACACTAACACTCTCTTCCCTTACCACTACCCCCCCTGCACACAAACCTGCAATTCTTCGCAGGAACCTCAGAAACCTAGACCTTCAATCTCTCTCCGATGCTTTACATCCCCTTCACACCCTGCCCTCATTTACCAGTGTAGACGCTGCCGCTTCATACTACCATAACACACTAACTGCTGCCCTTGACTCTGTTGCTCCCCTTAACTACAGTCGCCCTCAGGCCAAAAAAAGACAACCATGGCTTAACACTAACACTGCAACATTGAAACGGCATTCTCGAGTTGCTGAACGGCATTGGAGGAAATCCAAAACCAAGGAGGACTTCCTGTTATACAAGAAAGCCCTTCAGGAACTCAGGACTGCCCTTTCATCTGCCAAACAGGAATATTTCACATCACTCATATCGGCACAGGCCCGGAATCCAAAACCGCTATTTAACACTTTCAACTCCCTTCTCCGCCCACCGCCACCTCCTCCATCCTCACAGCTAATGGCTGAGCAATTTGCCACATAATTCAAAGATAAAATCGACAGGATTTGAAGTGGCTTCACCCCCCAGAACACCTCTTTCCTACCAACATCCAACATCCCCCCTGCCCCACTCATTAACTCACAGTGTTAACTGCTCAAGGTCTCTCCTCCCTGGTCTCAACGGCTCACCTGACCACCTGCTCCCTTGATCCCATTCCATCCCACCTTATCCCTCAACTGTCTCTATCTGTCAATCCAGCCCTAACATCTTTATTCAACCTCTCCCTCTCCACTGGTACCTTTCCCTCCGCCTATAAGCATGCTGTTATAACTCCACTCATCAAAAAACCCTCTCTGGTCCCCTCTGCCCTCCCCAGTTACCGCCCAAACTCTCTGCTCCCTTTCTCATCAAAGCTTCTTGAACAGCATGTCCATACAGAACTTACCAACTATCTGTCTACAAACTCCCTCCTAGATCCCCTCCAATCTGGTTTCCACTCATGTCACTCTACCAAAACGGCCCTCACCAAAGTCACCAATGATCTACTAACAGCCAAATCCAAAGTCCACTACTCTGCTCTCATTCTTTTCAACTTATCATCTGCTTTTGACACTGTCGACCATGCTCTGCTCCTCAATATTCTTTCTTCTCTACGAATCCAAGGTCTCGCACTCTCTTGGCTCTCCTCCTATCTCTCTCACCGCACATTTAGTGTATCTTACTCAAACACCATTTCCTCTCCCCGGGCTCTGTCTGTAGGGGTACCACATGGCTCAGTCCTAGGACCCCTACTTTTTTCAATATACACTTCTGGTCTAGGACAACTAATAACCTCGCTAGGCTTCCAATATCACTTTTATGCAGACGACACTCAGATCTACCTCTCTGGCCCGAATCTCTCTTCTATCCTCTCTCGCCTTCCTGACTGTCTAAAAGCCGTCTCTTCCTTCATGACATCTCGCTCCCTTTAACTGAACATGGACAAAACAGAACTGGTCATTTTCCCACCTTCTCACTCCCCTCCCCTCTCTAACACCACAATCTCTGTAAATAATCTTACAATAACTGCAACTCCTCAAGCTCGATGCCTGAGTGTCATTCTGGACTCCTCTCTCTCCTTCAGACCTCACATTCACTCCCTAGCCACCTCCTGACGCCTCCAACTCAAAAATATATCTCGCATCCGTCCCTTCCTCTCACCTGTCACCACTAAAATGCTAGTACATGCCCTGGTCATATCCCGACTGGACTACTGCAACACCCTCCTCTGTGGTCTGCCAACAAACAGACTGGCTCCCCTCCAATCTATCCTAAACTCTGTTGCTCGCCTCATCCATCTCTCCTCTCTCTTCTCCAGTGCTACTCCCCTCTGTCAATCCCTCCACTGGTTACCTGTCTCCCATAGAGTTCAGTTCAAACTTCTAGTGCTAACCTACAAAGCTCTCTCTAACCAGGCCCCTTCCTACATTTCATCTCTGATCCAGCATTACCAACCAAAGCGCAACCTTCGCTCTGCCTCTGACATTCTCCTGTCCTCTTCCTTGGTTACTTCCTCGCACTACCGCCTTCAAGTGCCTCCCCACTTCTCTGGAATGCACTCCCCCGCTCTATCTGCCACTCTTCATCACTCCAAGCCTTTAAAAGCGCCCTCAAAACTCACTTCTTCAGACAAGCATATGACCTGGCGTAAGCAACTCCTATAAGCTTCAATGGCACATGCAGCCATACTCACGCTCTACCACTTGTGACCCCACCCCCTTTGTCTCCACCCCATCCTTTAGACTGTAAGCTCGCAAGGGCAGGGCACTCCTCCCAATTGTCTCCTGTGCTCACAACGCTTGGTTTAGCTCTGTGGCATCTAAGTTTGTATTGTTCTCTGTGCTATATGTTTTACATTGTCTGTATTCTTACCTTGTAAAGCGCTACGGAAGTTGATGGCGCTATATAAATAAACAATAATAATATAAGTTGAAGATTATTTGACAAAATTTCCCTATGGAATTTCAATAATCCGTTGAAATAAAACATGTAGAATGAATCATGGATATTGGATAAATAGGGAAATGTGTAAGGCAGGTGTGGGAAGGGGGAGGGGGATTCCTCCTGACTTGTCTGGGAGGTGTTCTTCCTCTATCACACTCTTCTCTTTTTGCACATACCATATCATAGTATCTTTTGTAATCATCAATATTTAGGCTTTTAACTGGGCCAGAGTAATTCTATCAGCATTTTTTGTAAGCCTGTTGGTTTTAAGAAGTTTTTTTGCCTTGTATTTCACTAATAGCATAATACTCACCATAGTTTTATTTTAACAAAAACACATTACATTTATTAAATATTAATTAAATATTACTTTAATTTAAACAATTAAAATATTTTAAAATAAAATATAATTGAATATAGAAGACTTAGAGAACTTAATTTGTACAGTCTGGAGGAAAGAAGGGAGAGAGGGACATGATTGAGACCTTTAAATGTGTGAAAGGATTGAATAAGGTTCAGGAGGGAAGTGTTTTTAAGAAGAAACTTAATGATAGAACAAGGGGGCACAACCTGAAGCTAGTCGGGGGGAAGATCAGGAGCAATGTTAGAAAATATTATTTTACAGAAAGAGTAGTAGATGCTTGGAACAAACTTCCAGCAGAGGTAGTTGAAAAATCATCAGTCACTGAATTTAAACATGCCTGGGATAAGCACACATCTATCCTAAGATAAAGAGTACATACAGTATACACATAAGGGCAGACTAGATGGACCGTATGGTCTCCTTCTGCCGTCAACCTTCTATGTTTCTATGTTTCTTTTGAATATCTGTAGCGCACTTCAGTGTTTTATTCGCTCTTGATACATGCAAGCGTGCGTGTGCATCTTTCTACTTTTTCCCTAACATAGAGACATATGGGAACACAGTACACATGCCTAGAAAGGACCTGAAGCAGCGAGGAGCGTCCCAGGGGGCCTCCGGCACTGACTTCAGCAAGTAAGCTTATTTAACAGCAAGTAAGCTTATAAAGTTGGCTGTTTATATAGGTTCCAGTAGTCTGGAAAAAGTGCTGTCATAGCATTATCTAGCACTTCAAATCTTCTTGAAACCTGATGGCTACAGGAAAGCAAGGGTTGTGTTGTGGACATTCATGGTTCTTATGATTGGAAACTGTAGTGGCTCTTATTGATGGACTTACTTACAGAATTGTTTGCGAGTGGTTTTGAATATACATTCTCATGTTTTTTTCTTTCTTCCTGACAGGCCCGCAACTGCACCTCTATTGAGGATTGGGGCAAAGAGTTTTTAGACTTTTTTCGGAGTTATCCGAAGCTTTCCAACCTCAGGTTGTGCCTCGTAGCGGTAGGCAGTGCCTGGTGAATGCCAGGCTCTGTACACAAAACCAAATTTAAGAAAGCGAAACTGGTGAGCACCTTTAACATCGCCATGTAGTGTCACATGTGTTAATCCAGGCGGCTCAGCGTATAGCGCTGACGCTCTAGGCTCATGCCATGTAGTACCTGTCGCTCTATGGAGCTCTCCCATACATTTCAATGTGGCTTCATTAGTTGTGTATAAATAGCGTATTTGCCAATTTATTTATTTTTTTTGAGTTTTTATATTTTTAGGCAGAACTGCATTTACAGGTCTGCCACTAAAGTGTTATTGTCCCAGTGTTAAAACAATGTCATTCCATGTGTTTTCGCTTTGTTACTAGTAGGGATGAGCGAATCGATCCGGACGAACCCGGATTCGTTACGAATTTCATGAAAATTTGATTCTGAACGAATCCGAATTTCCCCGCGATTCGATCGATCGAAGTTTTCTTTTAAACTCCATTTATTTCAATTTCAGGCATTCTAAGATGGTGGAAGCTCATGTCCGGACATGTCCCCTGGGGCAAGGTATCATGGGACAGTCACATGCAGCCTATCAGCAGCCAGGAAGCCCGGTGACGTCACCGTGCTATATAAACCGGCGGCCATTTTCCTTTTGCGCATTTCAGCCTTGCATTCCAGAGACAGCGGTGTTTGCTGCAGATAGGGAGAGAGAGTTAGAGATAGGTAGGGAGAGTCAGAGAGGCAGACAGAGAGGTAGACAGAGCCAGGGAAAGATAGGGACAGCTTAGAAGTGACAGTGAAATGTATTTTTTTTTTCATTAGCCAGATCAGTTTTCAATATAATTTCAGTTCTTTGTGCTGTAAATTTTAATCTGCCTTTCCACTGTGCATGACATCTATGCAGTGGCTTATTTAACCCTATATGTTACACACAATCATTTATCATAACTGGATTAGTTTGAATTTAGTTTTAATATTTTTTGGTCTGCTTTAAATACACCAGCCCACATAGGCATCCCAAATCTGCACTTAGCAGCCTATCTGTTATACTAAATATGCTTGTTCATCCTTCCTCAGCTTAATCAAGCTATTGCATTTTGTATTGTTTTTTGTCCTGCTGCCAAAACACTAGGCCGCAAGGCATCCCAAACCTGCACTTAGCAGCCTTTCCGTTATACTAAATACGCTTGTTGATCCTTCCTCAGCTGAATAAAACTATTGCATTTTGAATTGGTTTTTGGTGTGCTGCCAAAACACTAGGCCGCAGGGCATCCCAAACCTGCACTTAGCAGCCTATCTGTTATACTAAATACGCTTGTCCATCCTTCTTCAGCTTAATCAAACTATTGCATTTTGAATTGTTTTTTGTCCTGCTGCGAAAACACTAGGCCGCAGGGTATCCCAAACCTGCCCTTAGCAGCCTATCTGTTATACTAAATACGCTTGTTGATCCTTCCGCAGCTGAATCAAACTATTGTATTTTGAATTGGTTTTTGGTCTGCTGCCAAAACACTAGGCTGCAGGGCATCCCAAACCTGCACTTAGCAGCCTATCTGTTATACTAAATACGCTTGTTCATCCTCCTTCAGCTTAATCAAACTATTGCATTTTGAATTGTTTTTGTCCTGCTGCCAAAACACTAGGCCGCAGGGTATCCCAAACCTGCACTTAGCAGCCTATCTGTTATACTAAATACGCTTGTTTATCCTTCTTCAGCTGAATCAAACTATTGCATTTTGAATTGTTTTTGTCCTGCTGCCAAAACACTACGCCGCAGGGTATCCCAAACCTGCCCTTAGCAGCCTATCTGTTATACTAAATACACTTGTTCATCCTTCTTCAGCTGAATCAAACTATTGCATTTTGAATTGTTTTTTGTCCTGCTGCCAAAACACTAGGCCCCAGGGCATCCCAAACCTGCACTTAGCAGCCTATCTGTTATACTAAATACGCTTGTTCATCCTTCTTCAGCTTAATCAAACTATTGCATTTTGAATTGTTTTTTGTCCTGCTGCCAAAACACTTGGCTGCAGGGTATCCCAAACCTGCACTTAGCAGCTTATCTGTTATACTACATAAGCTTGTTCAACCTTCTTCAGCTAAATCAAACTATTGCATTTTGAATTGGTTTTTGGTCTGCTGCCAAACCACTAGGCCGCAAGGTATCCCAAACCTGCACTTAGCAGCTTATCTGTTATACTACATATGTTTGTTCAACCTTCTTCAGCTAAATCAAACTATTGCATTTTGAATTTTTTTTGGTCCTGCTGCCAAAACACTAGGCTGCAGGGCATCCCAAACCTGCACTTAGCAGCCTATCTGTTATACTAAATACGCTTGTTCATCCTTCTTCAGCTGAATCAAACTATTGCATTTTGAATTGTTTTTGTCCTGCTGCCAAAACACTAGTCAGCAGGGCATCCCAAACCTGCACTTAGAAGCCTATCTGTTATACTAAATAAGCTTGTTGATCATTCTGCAGCTAAATCAAACTATTGCATTTTAAATTGTTTTTTGGTCTGCTGCCAAAACACTAGGCTGCAGGATATCCCAAACCTGCACTTAGCAGCCTATCTGTTATACTAAATACGCTTGTTCATCCTTCTTCAGCTAAATCAAACTATTGCATTTTGAATTGTTTTTTGTCCTGCTGCCAAAACACTAGGCTGCAGGGTATCCCAAAGCTGCACTTAGCAGCCTATCTGTTATACTAAATACGCTTGTTCATCCTTCTTCAGCTAAATCAAACTATTGCATTTTGAATTGGTTTTTGTCCTGCTGCCAAAACACTAGGCCACAGGGTATCCCAAACCTGCACTTAGCAGCCTATCTGTTGTACTAATTACGCTTGTTCATCCTTCTTCAGCTTAATCAAACTAATGAATTTTGAATTGTTTTTGTCCTGCTGCCAAAACACTAGGCCGCAGGGTATCCCAAACCTGCACTTAGCAGCCTATCTGTTATACTAAATACGCTTGTTTATCCTTCTTCAGCTGAATCAAACTATTGCATTTTAAATTGTTTTTGTCCTGCTGCCAAAACACTAGGCCGCAGGGTATCCCAAACCTGCCCTTAGCAGCCTATCTGTTATACTAAATACACTTGTTCATCCTTCTTCAGCTGAATCAAACTATTGCATTTTGAATTGTTTTTTGTCCTGCTGCCAAAACACTAGGCCCCAGGGCATCCCAAACCTGCACTTAGCAGCCTATCTGTTATACTAAATACGCTTGTTCATCCTTCTTCAGCTTAATCAAACTATTGCATTTTGAATTGTTTTTTGTCCTGCTGCCAAAACACTTGGCTGCAGGGTATCCCAAACCTGCACTTAGCAGCTTATCTGTTATACTACATAAGCTTGTTCAACCTTCTTCAGCTAAATCAAACTATTGCATTTTGAATTGGTTTTTGGTCTGCTGCCAAACCACTAGGCCGCAAGGTATCCCAAACCTGCACTTAGCAGCTTATCTGTTATACTACATATGTTTGTTCAACCTTCTTCAGCTAAATCAAACTATTGCATTTTGAATTTTTTTTGGTCCTGCTGCCAAAACACTAGGCTGCAGGGCATCCCAAACCTGCACTTAGCAGCCTATCTGTTATACTAAATACGCTTGTTCATCCTTCTTCAGCTGAATCAAACTATTGCATTTTGAATTGTTTTTGTCCTGCTGCCAAAACA
Source organism: Gastrophryne carolinensis (assembly GCA_027917425.1). Lineage (NCBI taxonomy): Eukaryota > Metazoa > Chordata > Amphibia > Anura > Microhylidae > Gastrophryne > Gastrophryne carolinensis. The sequence continues at coordinate 335,256,801 of CM051236.1, read as the reverse complement.
CTAGTCAGCAGGGCATCCCAAACCTGCACTTAGAAGCCTATCTGTTATACTAAATAAGCTTGTTGATCATTCTGCAGCTAAATCAAACTATTGCATTTTAAATTGTTTTTTGGTCTGCTGCCAAAACACTAGGCTGCAGGATATCCCAAACCTGCACTTAGCAGCCTATCTGTTATACTAAATACGCTTGTTCATCCTTCTTCAGCTAAATCAAACTATTGCATTTTGAATTGTTTTTTGTCCTGCTGCCAAAACACTAGGCTGCAGGGTATCCCAAAGCTGCACTTAGCAGCCTATCTGTTATACTAAATACGCTTGTTCATCCTTCTTCAGCTAAATCAAACTATTGCATTTTGAATTGGTTTTTGTCCTGCTGCCAAAACACTAGGCCACAGGGTATCCCAAACCTGCACTTAGCAGCCTATCTGTTGTACTAATTACGCTTGTTCATCCTTCTTCAGCTTAATCAAACTAATGAATTTTGAATTGTTTTTGTCCTGCTGCCAAAACACTAGGCCGCAGGGTATCCCAAACCTGCACTTAGCAGCCTATCTGTTATACTAAATACGCTTGTTTATCCTTCTTCAGCTGAATCAAACTATTGCATTTTAAATTGTTTTTGTCCTGCTGCCAAAACACTAGGCCGCAGGGTATCCCAAACCTGCCCTTAGCAGCCTATCTGTTATACTAAATACACTTGTTCATCCTTCTTCAGCTGAATCAAACTATTGCATTTTGAATTGTTTTTTGTCCTGCTGCCAAAACACTAGGCCCCAGGGCATCCCAAACCTGCACTTAGCAGCCTATCTGTTATACTACATACGCTTGTTCAACCTTCTTCAGCTAAATCAAACTATTGCATTTTGAATTGGTTTTTGGTCTGCTGCCAAAACACTAGGCCGCAGGGTATCCCAAAACTGCACTTAGCAGCTTATCTGTTATACTACATATGCTTGTTCAACCTTCTTCAGCTAAATCAAACTATTGCATTTTGTATTTTTTTTTGTCCTGCTGCCAAAATACTAGGCTGCAGGGCATCCCAAACCTGCACTTAGCAGCCTATCTGTTATACTAAATACGCTTGTTCATCCTTCTTCAGCTTAATCAAACTATTGCATTTTGAATTGTTTTTGTCCTGCTGCCAAAACACTAGTCAGCAGGGCATCCCAAACCTGCACTTATAAGCCTACCTGTTATACTAAATAAGCTTGTTGATCATTCTGCAGCTAAATCAAACTATTGCATTTTAAATTGTTTTTTGGTCTGCTGCCAAAACACTAGGCTGCAGGATATCCCAAACCTGCACTTAGAAGCCTATCTGTTATACTAAATACGCTTGTTCATCCTTCTTCAGCTAAATCAAACTATTGCATTTTGAATTGGTTTTTGGTCTGCTGCCAAAACACTAGGCCGCAGGGTATCCCAAACCTGCACTTAGCAGCTTATCTGTTATACTACATATGCTTGTTCAACCTTCTTCAGCTAAATCAAACTATTGCATTTTGTATTTTTTTTGTCCTGCTGCCAAAACACTAGGCTGCAGGGCATCCCAAACCTGCACTTAGCAGCCTATCTGTTATACTAAATACGCTTGTTCATCCTTCTTCAGCTTAATCAAACTATTGCATTTTGAATTGTTTTTGTCCTGCTGCCAAAACACTAGTCAGCAGGGCATCCCAAACCTGCACTTAGAAGCCTATCTGTTATACTAAATAAGCTTGTTCATCCTTCTTCAGCTAAATCAAACTATTGCATTTTGAATTGTTTTTGTCCTGCTGCCAAAACACTAGGCCGCAGGGTATCCCAAACCTGCCCTTAGCAGCCTATCTGTTATACTAAATACACTTGTTCATCCTTCTTCAGCTGAGCAAACTATTGCATTTTGAATTGTTTTTTGTCCTGCTGCCAAAACACTAGGCCCCAGGGCATCCCAAACCTGCACTTAGCAGCCTATCTGTTATACTAAATACGCTTGTTCATCCTTCTTCAGCTTAATCAAACTATTGCATTTTGAATTGCTTTTTGTCCTGCTGCCAAAACACTTGGCTGCAGGGTATCCCAAACCTGCACTTAGCAGCTTATCTGTTATACTACATACGCTTGTTCAACCTTCTTCAGCTAAATCAAACTATTGCATTTTGTATTTTTTTTTGTCCTGCTGCCAAAACACTAGGCTGCAGGGCATCCCAAACCTGCACTTAGCAGCCTATCTGTTATACTAAATACACTTGTTCATCCTTCTTCAGCTGAATCAAACTATTGCATTTTGAATTGTTTTTTGTCCTGCTGCCAAAACACTAGGCCCCAGGGCATCCCAAACCTGCACTTAGCAGCCTATCTGTTATACTAAATACGCTTGTTCATCCTTCTTCAGCTTAATCAAACTATTGCATTTTGAATTGTTTTTTGTCCTGCTGCCAAAACACTTGGCTGCAGGGTATCCCAAACCTGCACTTAGCAGCTTATCTGTTATACTACATACGCTTGTTCAACCTTCTTCAGCTAAATCAAACTATTGCATTTTGTATTTTTTTTTGTCCTGCTGCCAAAACACTAGGCCGCAGGGCATCCCAAACCTGCACTTAGCAGCCTATCTGTTATACTAAATACGCTTGTTCATCCTTCTTCAGCTTAATCAAACTATTGCATTTTGAATTGTTTTTGTCCTGCTGCCAAAACACTAGTCAGCAGGGCATCCCAAACCTGCACTTAGAAGCCTATCTGTTATACTAAATAAGCTTGTTGATCATTCTGCAGCTAAATCAAACTATTGCATTTTAAATTGTTTTTGGTCTGCTGCCAAAACACTTGGCTGCAGGGTATCCCAAACCCGCACTTAGCAGCCTATCTGTTATACTAAATACGCTTGTTCATCCTTCTTCAGCTAAATCAAACTATTGCAATTTGAATTGGTTTTTGGTCTGCTGCCAAAACACTAGGCCGCAGGGTATCCCAAACCTGCACTTAGCAGCTTATCTGTTATACTACATATGCTTGTTCAACCTTCTTCAGCTAAATCAAACTATTGCATTTTGTATTTTTTTTTGTCCTGCTGCCAAAACACTAGGCTGCAGGGCATCCCAAACCTGCACTTAGCAGCCTATCTGTTATACTAAATATGCTTGTTCATCCTTCTTCAGCTTAATCAAACTATTGCATTTTGAATTGTTTTTGTCCTGCTGCCAAAACACTAGTCAGCAGGGCATCCCAAACCTGCACTTAGAAGCCTATCTGTTATACTAAATAAGCTTGTTCATCCTTCTTCAGCTAAATCAAACTATTGCATTTTGAATTGTTTTTTTTTGTCCTGCTGCCAAAACACTAGGCCGCAGGGTATCCCAAACCTGCACTTAGCAGCCTATCTGTTGTACTAATTACGCTTGTTCATCCTTCTTCAGCTTAATCAAACTAATGAATTTTGAATTGTTTTTGTCCTGCTGCCAAAACACTAGGCCGCAGGGTATCACAAACCTGCACTTAGCAGCCTATCTGTTATACTAAATACGCTTGTTCATCCTTCTTCAGCTGAATCAAACTATTGCATTTTGAATTGGTTCTTGGTCTGCTGCTAAAACACTAGGCCGCAAGGTATCCCAAACCTGCACTTAGCAGCCTATTTGTTATACTAAATGCGCTTGTTCATCCTTCTTCAGCTAAATCAAGCTGTTGCATTTTGAATTGTTTTTTGTCCTGCTGCCAAAACACTAGGCCGCAGGGTATCCCAAACCTGCACTTAGCAGCCAATCTGTTATACTAAATACGCTTGTTCATCCTTCTTCAGCTTAATCAAACTATTGCATTTTGAATTGGTTTTTGTCCCGCTGCCAAAACACTAGGCCGCAGGGCATCCTAAACCTGCACTTAGCAGCCTATCTGTTATACTAAATACGCTTGTTCATCCTTCTTCAGCTGAATCAAACTATTGCATTTTGAATTGGTTTTTGGTCTGCTGCCAAAACACTAGGCCGCAGGGTATCCCAAAGCTGCACTTAGCAGCCTATCTGTTATACTAAATACGCTTGTTCATCCTTCTTCAGCTAAATCAAACTATTGCATTTTGAATTGGTTTTTGTCCTGCTGCCAAAACACTAGCCCGCAGGGCATCCCAAACCTGCACTTAGCAGCCTATCTGTTATACTAAATACGCTTGTTCATCCTTCTACAGCTGAATCAAACTATTGCATTTTGAATTGGTTTTTGTCTGGGTTAAATACACCAGCCCACATGGGCATCCCAAACCAGCACATGTCGCCCTATCTGTTATACTAAATAAGCGTTGTTCAGCCTCATTTTAATTAAGCTATTGCATTTTGAATTGGTTTTTGTCTGGTTTCAATACACCAGCCCACATGGGCATCCCAAACCAGAACATTTGACCCTTTCTGTTACACGAAAGCAGATTTTAAAGGCTATTTCTCATAAATATATTGCAGTTTGAATTGTTTTTGGGTGTGCTGTAAAAACACCAGGCCTCAGGGTATCCCAAACCTGCACATTTGGCCCTATCTGTTACACTAAAGCAGCTTTTAAAGGCTATTTCTCATAAATATATTGCAGTTTGAATTGTTTCTGTGTCTGCTGTAAAAACCCCAGCCCACATGGGCATCCCAAACACTAGCATAAATATCTCAAGACTACCTGTCTAATAACTGCTTGCATTTTATAATTAATGTCACTTTTCCACAATCAAGGGAGGCCTCCTCTGTATGTGAGGAGGGGGCAACCCAAACACTAGCAGTAATATTTCAAGAGTACCTGTCTATTAACTGGTTGCATTTTGTAAAGAAAGTCACTTTGTCAAATTGTCAGCAGCCATTGCCTTTAACCGGGGGGCATCCCAAATATGCTAGCATGCGTCTTTTAAGAGTGCTCACATTGGAGTTGGCAGCAGCAGCATTAGGAGCACATATATTGCCTGAAAGACACACATAGGAGCTGGCAGCAGCAGCATAGGGAGCCTATATATTGCCTGAAAGACACACCCAGGAGTTGGCAGCAGCATAGGGAGCCCATATATTGTCTGAAAGACACACCCAGGAGTTGGCAGCAGCATAGGGAGCCCATATATGGCCTGAAAGACACACCCTGGAGTTGGCAGCAGCATAAGAAGCTACCATGCATCAGCTACTACCATGGATCAGCCATTGTTGGCTGGAAATCCTGGTTGAACCATGCCTGATTCATTTTCACAAAGGTGAGTCTCTCCACATTATTCGTGGACCCCCGCCGTACTAAACACCCGCTCAGATGGCACACTACTGGCCGGGCAGAACAGCTTTTCCAGGGCAAACTCTGCTATTTGCGGCCACAAGTCAAGTTTGGCTGCCCAGAAGTCCAGCGGATCCTCAAGGTGTGTTAGCATGGTCATGTCAAGGTATGACACGACCTGCTGGTTCAGGTCCTGCTCCAGGTCTTCATTCTGCTTGTGAGTAGGCTCACTATGCGGGTGTAGAAAGCTACTCATTAGCAACTGAAGACTGAGGCTGCTGCTGATGGAGCTGCTGCTGCTTCTCCTTCCACCCCCCCAGCATCCATGGTAGTGGAAGGTGATCGCAGAGGTCCCCCCGAGTCAGACCTGCGAGAGTATGGACCATGGCTCAGATAGGCATCGGCCAACTGACTACGTAGAATGTCTTTATAGTAGGTAAGTTTGTCCTCCCTCTCGGCGGGTTTAAAAAAGGCCCCCATTTTGTGCCGGTTCATTTCCGACACGGCTTGATCGACCATTCCTGTCTGCTGCCTGTACTGACCTCTGCTTTGTCTGAACACGAAGCTGCCTGCCCCTCTGGATACCCCACGATCTCTGACCTCCTGGCTTGACCCTTTGGCTACTCTTGACTATGCACCTGTCTCATCCCTGTACTCTGACGCACCCTCCGGATTGACTACCTTTGAATGAGCTCGGCTTCGGGATACCCTCGTGGTTCATCGGCCTTCACCGTAAGCAGCCATCCTTTGCACCTATTAAGACCTGGGGGCAACCGTGTCCGGTGAGGCGTACCTAGCGTCCCGGCAAACGGGGACCTGACTATAGACAGAAGCGGCGGTGGAGATTGGGGGTTGCCTGCTTACAGAAGGCTGGTGTCCCGCTGGGCATCACAGTATGGACCATGGCGCAGATAGGCATCGCCCAACTGACTACGTAAGATGTCTCTGTAGTAGGTCAGTTTGTCCTCCCTCTCAGTGGGTGTAAAAAATGCCCCCATTTTGTGCCGGAAGCGAGGGTCCAATAAGGTGGAGAGCCAGAAGTCATCCCGCTGACAAATGGAGACAATTCTGCGGTCACTACGCAAGCACGTGAGCATGCATCGTGCCATTTGTGCAAGTGACTCGGAGGGACTACCTGTCTCATCTCCACTGCAAACTGCCACGGAGTGTCTGGGTCCTCTGTCTCACCTTCCTCACAACCCTCTAGCTCCTGTGGCTGCTCCTGCTCCTCCTTTCCTGTCAGATGACTAGATAAAATGGCCATTTTGTCAAACCTAAACTGTGCTTCGCTGTGTCCCACCCCCTCCTCCTCCTCCTCCATTTCAGCCCCCACAGGCTTCATGTGGCTGTGAAATGTATGCGCCATGTCTCCAGCGCCCTGACCAGCCATGGTTTCCAACATGTGTTGTAGTACATGAAGCAGTGGAATCACATCGTTCATCTCATAGTCCTGGCGACTGACTAATAAAGTAACTTCCTCAAAGGGCCTGAGCAAACGGCAGGTGTCACGTATGAGCTGCCACTGGTTTACATTGAAGTTACACAGGGGAGTCCCCCTATCCGTTTGGATCATCAAGAAATCCGTGATGGCTTTTCTCTGTTCCTATAGTCGATCCTGCATATGGAGGGTGGAATTCCAACGGGTGGAAACATCGCAAATCAGACTATGGGGATACCGTTCTGACGCTGAAGCTCAAGAAGGGTGTGCTTGGCGGTGAGTTCTTGGCGGTCAGTTCTCATTTTTAGCAGTCCCTCCCATGTGTGGCTCTGTGGCTCAACCATGTGAAGAACAGGGTGAAACCGCCGTGTCCTGCACACATGGTAGGCTGGAAGGGCACTGGGAAAAAAAAAAAAAAAATTTAGAAAAAAATACAAAAAAAAAAAAAAATGAAAAAAAAAAAAATTGGTACAAAAATTCACAAAATATTCAAAAAAAGACAATGGAAAATACATTTAAAAAAAAAAAAAAAAAAAAAAATATATATATATATATATATATATATATATATATATATATATAATACAAAATATGAAAAAAAATTAAAAAAAAATCCCCCAAAAAAATGTTTCATGTTATATGTTACTGTTATTATGTTCGATGTTATTGTTGCTATGTTATATGTTATTATTATAAATATCTTCAAATAAGATAAATGTTAAGTATTAATATGTAATTGACAATTAGCCACTTTTTCTGTGACACCATTGCTAAGTGCAAGTGCACTGTCAGAGGCACAAAGGCCTAGGAGCGTGGAGACCACAGCAGAGTTACCTGTCCAAGTTGCTGTTGTGGTTGTGCAGGAACCACAATCACCCAGTGGGCCTTAAAGGATCTGTATTGTCCCTGACCGTAGTTACAGCTCCAAACGTAGGCACTGCTGCTTTGGTACACACTGACAGGCTCACCTTCTGTTCAACAAAATTGTACAGGGCTGGTACTGCCTTATTCGCAAAGAAATGACAGCATGGGACTCTCTATCTCGGCTCGGCACAAGCCATCAGTTCTCTGAAAGGTCCACCACCTCAAAAGGGAGGGACTGCAGCACCAGCAACTTATACAGGAGCACATTTAGCTTCTGCACGTTGGATGAGTGGGCACATACTGTTGTCTCTTGGACATGGCTTGGCCAATGGATTGCTGGCGGAATGACTGACTCGGATTAAGAGGAGGAGGAGCATCTGGAACGACAGAGGATGGGTATGACACACAGTAGGTGGTGGAGCCTTGGCTGGCTGGAACAGAGAGCGGCATGCCACTGGGTAATGCAGCAGGCTGGACCACGACTTTGGAGCCAACTCTCCCAGGCCGCTGATGGTGAAGCTGCAAATGTTGACGCAGGGCTGTGGGTCCAACATAGGGACCCTGGCCACACTTCACCTTCTGCCTACACATCTTTCATATAGCCATGTTAACCTCCTGCGGGTGCTTGATGAAAAACTGCCACATGGCTTTGTAGCTGATTTTTCCTACCAACAGTCCACACTAATTCACTGCTGCTGCCGCCGCCGCCACTGCCGCCAACTACAGGGACCCTCTTCCATTACCTCCTGGGAAGATAGCCTGCCTCGCAAGTGGTCTACCCCGAGCACATTTGCCTCCATACTTTCCCCTTCTGCCACCATGCTGGCCGCTAAATCTGTCACTCTCCATCACTCCAAGCCTTTAAAAGTGCCCTCAAAACTCACTGATGTCCTCCTCAGGTTCCTCAACTGTGTCTGCTTAAGAAGCCAAAACGCTTGCAACACCACCTCCCACGCCACTCTCCTCATCACTACTTGCCCGCCTAGTGGAAGAAGCGGCGAGTGTCTCCTCCACTTCTTGGCTGGGCAGTAGCTGCTGATTCTTCTGATTATCAGATCGTCCTCACTGAATAGTGAAGCTGAACCCTAAGCATAAGACATAACCGACAGTTGACTGACAGTTGACTGGGGGTGTCAGATGTCACTTGTGATACAGTGGATGATCGTGTTAACCAATGGATGATGGCAGATGGGTTGCTGGTCAAGACACGACCGCTAGCTGATACCGGGAGATCAGTCCTCTCACTGAGACTCCTGCTGCCACTCACCCCTAGTCTGCTGCAACCTCTGCTTGATGAATTTAGGCCTCTGCAACTTCTCTGTGCCCATCCTGCCACTTCTCTGCCTGACATACTTAGTGCGTATATGAGGGGAGGACAAAACGCTACACTACACTTAAAACAGGACTTGTCGATAAGAGCAGCAGGTGTGTAGCTATCTATGGTCTTTCACTAAGTAGTAACTAGGCCCTGAAGACTTTAACACGAACAAAGTGATGAAACTCTTAGATATGCGTAAGTGATGCTCTGATGAGAGCAATTCAATGTGCTCCAGTATGCTTCAAAAATGTTTTTTTTTTCAGAGACTGGCCTGCATGGAAATGAATCGGGAATGGATCAGCCAAGATTTCCACCCACCAATGCCTGATGCATTAGAGTAGATTGATCATGGGGCCAGACCAACAATAAAGAAATATGTATTGTGCAAAACAGATTTAAGGCGCTGCTCTCCAGTTACAGACATTCCTCCGCATCAGACCACAAGTTATTATTGAGAAAATGCTTTACGTTACTCTTACTTTTTATTAATATTCTTCGGATAAGATATCTGTGCCGAAAATCTGTATATGTTCTCTTCATGCTGCTGCCAACTCCAGGGTGTGTCTTTCTGGCAATTTTGGGCTCCTGCTGCTGCTGCTTGCAACTCCAGTGTGTCTTTAGGCCGATTTGTGGGCTCCTGCTGCCAACTCCAGTGTGTCTTTCAAGCAATGTTTGGGCTCCTGCTGCTGCTGCTGCCAACTCCAGTGTGTCTTTCAAGCAATTTTGGGCTTCTGCTGCTGCCAACTCCAGGGTGTCATTCAGCCAATTTTTGGCCTGCTGCTGCAGCTGCTGCCAACTCCAGTGTGTCTTTCAAGCAATGTTTGGGCTCCTGCTGCCAACTCCAGTGTGTCTTTCAAGCAATGTTTGGGCTCCTGCTGCCAACTCCAGTGTGTCTTTCAAGCAATGTTTGGGCTCCTGCTGCTCCTGCTGCCAACTCCAGTGTCTCTTTCAAGCAATGTTTGGGCTCCTGCTGCTAACTCCAGTGTCTCTTTGAGCCAATGTTTGGGCTGCTGCTGCCAACTCCAATGTGTCTTTCAAGTAATGTTTGGGCTCCTGCTGCTCCTGCTGCCAACTCCAGTGTGTCTTTCAAGCAATGTTTGGGCTCCTGCTGCTCCTGCTGCCAACTCCAGTGTGTCTTTCAAGCAATGTTTGGGCTCCTGTTGCCAACTCCAGTGTGTCTTTCAAGCAATGTTTGGGCTCCTGCTGCTCCTGCTGCCAACTCCAGTGTCTCTTTCAAGCAATGTTTGGACTCCTGCCACTGCTGCTGCTTGCCACTCCAGGGTGTGTCTCTCAGTCATTTTTTGGGCTCCTGCTGCTGCTGCCAACTCCAGTGTCTCTTTCAGCCAATGTTTGGGCTCCTGCTGCAAACTCCAGTGTGTGTCTTCAGGCCAATTTTTGGGCTCCTGCCGCCAACTCCAGGATGTCTTTCAGCCAATATTTGGGCTCCTGCTGCTGCCAGCTCCAGGGTGTGTTTTTCAGGCAATATAGGAGGCCCTCATAGTGATGCCACCTCAACTCTCTGCAATTGTGCCGCTCAGTGATTCTAATAGCGACGCCTCTGATCTGCATGTCATAATTATTTACAGTATTATTTCACTAACCCAGCACGCTTCCTATGCGTGTTACAGCAAGGCAGAATGGTTTACAACCCTATTGAGGCTCTAGGAAGCTCAGAAATAGCCGTTTTTAATAGCGATTTGTCGCGAATAAATTCGGCTCGAAACGATTTGTGTCGGAAAATCCGGCCAATCAGTTGAATTGAATTTTTCAAAAGTTCGCTCATCTCTAGTTACTAGTGTATATGTGTTCAAAACCAGACTTTAATCACACAGCGCCTGGCGCTCTATGGTACAGTGACAAGCTTTAGAGCGCCAACGCTGTGTGTGTCTAGTGTTTTGTTAAATATGGTGGAGCGTCAAGTGCCAGATGCACTGAGCTGGCTGCACTGATACTGTTTTTACAGCGCCCAACACACATCACATTCATCAATGCCGGCAAGGTTACTACAGCGACCGAGGCATTCTGTTATAGCAGCCGATACTCGCTTACAGAGTCTACTAGTGGTCGCTCTTCTAGCAATACCTGGCATTAGTAGTGAATCAGCCTCTTTGTGTTCTGATAAGACTTGATTGGTTTGACGGGCCGTGCTTTGTGCTGTTATAAAAGAAGCAGAGCCCATTACCTTAGTGCGATGGCAGGAAATGATGCAGAATACTGGATTGAAGACTTTTTTTACTAGAGAGGAAAGCTCTATTCTAATAATTCCCGGACTTCATGTTCCTTTATTGCTTTGTTTTATATATTGGCAAAATGTGTCTTTCTCTAAGGCCTATAATAGAAGAACATAACATTTTCAGAGGTTTCGAACAGTTGTCCTTGTTGTAGCTATAGCTTGAGAGAATTTTGTAAATGAGAGTGAGAAGTCCAGATTTTGGTTGTTGTTATTTATAAGTCAGTTGCAGAGCGTAGAGCATGAGTAGGGTGGTAAATTAAAATAAGGAAGGAGATGTGGGGGGTATAGCACCATTGAGAGCTTTGTGGGTGAGAATGAGCAGTTTAAGCCATATCCTATATTCTATGGGCAGCCAGTGCAAATTGTACAGGCTATAATTTACTATAACATCCACCATTTGCCAATATCCAGTGATATACTAGTGTGCATTGGGCCCCCCAAGATAATCATTGTTGGGGCCCACTCCTTAGTTATATAGAAATAATGCAAGTATCAAATATGTTTGTTGCACAAAAGGATCCACTGGAAGATCCTCTGTTCCTTTTGTGAAACAATCCGACCTTGCCAAGGAATGAACTTACTGAAATATTTACATTGTTTTTAAATTGTTTTTTCCACTAGGTTAAAGGCACTTAAAACCCGCACAAGGAAAACACGCACTTATATTCTCTACCCTGCAGCAGCTACTAGCTGGTCCACAGCTCAGAAATCTCCTAGTTTCGGAGATCAAGGAGTGCCGAGGGGAAAGAAGGTGAAGATTTTTTTCCTGGGTTTACAACCCCTTTAAGTTAATGCGATGGATGTTTAGCATTGGCGACTTTTCTTCTGAAACTTTTCAACTTTCCAAATAGCACAAAGCACCACATAACAGTGTGATTTATTTACAAGGTAAAGCCATCTCCTCCACCATTACTGCATTCTGCCATCGGCAAGCATCGGCAGCAAGGGCACATAAAGTAATTTAAATGAGTCATCGGCAGAAGGATTGAGTTCCATGAAAGAAGATAGCATCAGCCCAAAATTGCTTTTAATGCTGCTGCTCAAGTACACGCCAGTTGTGAGCAGCATTATCATTGACCTTCCTAGTTGCTTACATGAGCGTTCATCAATTGCCGCTTTGTTTGCCTCTCATCTAGAATCAGATGTTACAGACTTTGATGGCAGAAGTTCCCTCCTCTACCGACTTAATCAGAAACTGATGACCACATATAAAGCTGTCATCTCTCTGAAGTTCAAGAGCATGCAGAGTGATGGGCTTTTATTTCATGGCAAAGGACAATGTGGGGATTATATAGCACTGGAGTTACAGAAAGGGATATTGCCTCTCTCCATTAACCTGGGTATGCATTTTTTTCTAATCATTATTTTTTTGTTTTTGTAAAATTTTTATCATGCTGTTCATTAATATGTTGAATTAAAAAAATTAGTTGCATTAGTACGAACAAATGACATAGCTGCTGTTCATTTTTTCCCTAAGACAACTCTCTTTTAGCACTGTAAAAACTGTTTCTTTGTGGAATGTGGATGTCAACCATTAGTAGGGCTTCACTTGCAATGGACGCCACATTTAGTGAAAGCAAGATCATTTTGTGGCTATCTTCACATGTTATCTGCTTAAATATTTGTCTGGGTTTTCTAGTTCCTGCATCCATTGCTTCAGCTCAAAAATATAGGAAAAAGTCTTTAAAAAAGGGCAACTCAGCAAGGTAATGGCCCGTATACAAATAACAGAAGAGTTCCTGGATTAGGCAGCTCACAGTTGTATTTTATCTTTTAAATAAAATCAATTTCATGGGGTTTAAAATAGTAATATTAAAATAAAGGTTCTCACATACTGTAAGTGTTTGTGTCCTCAACGTGTTCATTAAATGATTTTATTTTACAATTTATTAGACATACTTTATTATTTGAGATTGTAGTTTTGAATAGTGTTGAGTCAGAGTGGGGACTATCCCTGGTATCCAGCATTCTGTCTTTTTCTTAAAAAAATACCCCCCTCATGGGCTACTAGCCCAGTGTACCAAGCAGAGGGGCTGGCAACCCAGGACTCAGAAGCCAAATGGTCAGCCACTGCCCTGTCAGCTTGCCAGTCCCTTGGACGCCTTACTAGTTCACAAAAGGGGGAAACTGTACATAAAACACACTGACTTACTACCCAAAACACTTTATTAAACAACTTAACTCTGTCATCACTGTGATCTCTAGCACAGGGCGTAGTCCTCCTGATGGCTCTTGCAGGTCAGCAGTCAGCTCCAGTCGAGCCAGCAGCAGAGATCAATGTGTTTTGCAAGTCAATGTGTTTTTAGAACAGTTTACCTCTTTTGCGAACTGGTAAGGGGTTCAAGTGACCCCCTTACCATTTTAAAGGGAGTGGAGTAATGACCTTCCAGGGGAGCCGCAAGCGATTTGGCCTCTGAGCACCGGGTTGCCGGCTTGGTATAGCCAATGAGGGGTGAAGACACACTGAGAAAAAATATCAGAGTTATTTGACCCGGATGTTGTTGCTATGCAGGTTGGGATAAACAGGACTGAATCATTAATATCCCGGTTGAATATAGGTTGGCCAGATCCAATGCCCATCTCTCATTTTGAGTCCTATGTAATGGAATTGTATTTGAAATAAAAGAGGTTTTTTACTATACAAGTGGGAGCTGGTCAATTTAAAGAACTGACTGTAGAACCTGGCAAATTAGGATTGCTTTAAAATGTATAATTGTCATGAGCTATATATATTCCCCTCATGTTGGCAAGTAATTAAGATGCAGTGTAAATTTGTGATTATATGATGAGGTTCCCCTAAACATTTGATTTCACCAGCCTACATAGATCTCATGTCAGAAAGGAAATGGGCTCTAGTAGGATGACATTCCTGACACTCTTTAATGGTGTATACCTAATATTAGTAAGTTGCTGTACATACCATAGTTTTGTGTATAAATGTTACAGATCGGTATTATGTCTGAGGAAGAAGCTTAAATTGCTTTGAAATCTCACATTTCCAATCTATTGAGTTAGCCAGTACATTGCCTTAACCTTGAATTTAATGCTATACACCTGAAAAAGACCTACTATAGCTGGACAGGATCAGACAATGCTTGCATAGAAAATAGTGTATGGTAATTTGAAAGCTAGGGGCTCTGTAGAGCAACAAGCAATGTGGCCGAGCGCCCTGCAATCGCTGTGCACGAGTCATGTGGAGGGCGATCAGCGCTACCGCTCTCCACTCACAGGAGGGAGATCGCTAACAATTAAGACACTGCTGGCAGGGTTTTTGCAGAGCTCTCTGGACAGATTTTCACATCTGTGCTGGTGTCTTAGAGCATAACTTGTACCTAAAACCTTTACTACATCAACATGACACATGTTTTCATTAGCTTTTTAAAACTTCAGAAAATCATGTTTCCCAGTCAGTGGATTTGCTTTACTGTCTGGAAGTAAAAGTTTTATGTTTTAAAAGGAAATTCCAAGCAAATGGTTAAATTTGGCTGCTTTCTGCTTGCTCCATCCTGGTTGTCAGGGACTGCATCTTTCATTCCCCAGCACTTTGTATTCCCTTAAATAACCCCTACAGAAACTTGCTCACTTCTGCTGAGTGATTTTTCATGATTTTTTAAGGGTCCCCAAAATGAATTGACTTTTGAGGGACCCTCACATCGAAAGATGCATGTATGAAGTCATTATCTGCTGCTGAGAAGGCTCTGCAGAAGGGATAGCGTTCACTGATGATAAATAAAAAGCAGACTGAATGATGGCTGTATGAAAGATGTAGCCTCTGACATCCAGAATAGGGAAAGCAGAAAGAAGGCTAATAATAAATAAAAACACTTTTATTTACATTTGCTCCTTCTCCTTATGCCTTATGCCTTATTCTGAAATAAAACATGAGACATTTTTAGGGAAGTTTACTGAATCAAGGCCATAGAGGTTGATTCAGAGACAGGTGAGCATTCTAACTCCTTTTTTCAGGAGAGAAAACTTCCATTGGCTTTCATTGTCTACCTTGGGCTTGACTCAGAGCAGACAATGAAAGCCAATGGCAGTTTTCTCTCCTAAAAAGTGAGAATTCTCACCTTGCTCTGAATCGACCCCAATGTGTTCAAATATGAAACAAGACCCAGCTCTGGGAATTAGTGCCTGTTCAAGAACTGGCAGAGATTCCTGCAGAAGTGTACTCCTAAATGTTCAGTGTGTAAAATGTCACCAGAAATTACCTCATACATTAGCTCAGGTCCTGGTGGAGTTACATCTGCTACATCCTTGTCCTCCAGATGTTTGATGATAAGTGCTAAACCATTACATGTCAGAATTCATCTAAGTTTAGCAAAAGAAAAAGCCCATTTTCTTTGTTTAAAAAAGTGTTTTAAGATGTAGTAATCTCTCTGTGCAGCCATACGACACAATAACAAGCCAATATGGCAGAAATGTCAACCTGACCCTATCCAGTCCTGCACTTAGCACTGACCATTTACCTTAACCACCTGGGCTAAGTCGATTAACAGGGTTGAATAGGAGTTCTAATTATCCAGGTGTGTTGAGGTAAAAGGTTATTGGGAAGTGCAGGACTGAAGTGCAAATCACTCTGCAGGAATGGGTCAGGTTGACATCCCTGGTATGGAGTGCTCAAATCATAGGCCCAGTGTGCAGTGGGTGGCTGGGTAACGTATATCTACTTTGAACAGTGGTTCTGTATCCAGACTGTGTCCAGTATCCAGTGTTCCTGCAACCAGCTTGTCTCCTTTACCCAGTAGTGTCCAGCATATCTCCTTTATCTAGCTTTGTTCTTCTGGGACTAGTCTGCCCCTGACTTCAGTCTGTGTTTTTGCAGCTTGTCAACAAGCTTATCTGTATACAGCAATAGGTTACAAAAAAACAGCCTGTTTCCTGTATCAGTGCCATCGAAGAGCCGGAGCGGTCTGGCTTACGGCCTACATCCTTTCAGATGCTCAGTGGCATTCTCCCATAGACTTCTATTGTATATTTTAGTGATGTTATTATCTGTACAACCTCTGCATAGCATTTTATTTTTTTGACAGCTGAAAAACAACTGACAGGGTATCCCTGGCCTGCTTGGGATGTATTTTACACACATTAACCTATATTATATTTTTTTAATAATCTTGCGTATTTGTTCCTGCACTTCAAGTGACAGAGGCTTTGCATGTCCCCAATGTTAGCCCATGTATTTTCGCTGGGTCCGAGTGTCCTGGTGGCTTTTTTATAGTGTTTTTAAATCCCGCATCAGGAGCTCTACACCTTAGCACTCAGCTCTAGAGCGCCTTTGATAGCGCTATGTTCTGTGGTCATAAATCTTAGCTCCAGCGTCACCTTTAGGGCATTCATAAATGACACTACATCTTGTCTCCTGCAGCATTCTTTACTTATTCTGTGCTTGCATGGGGTTGATATGGGCTAGATTAACAAGGAGATAGAGGAAGGGGAAGATACATAAGGGAAAAAAAAAGGAAGGGGGGGGAGTATATTAGGAAAGCACAAGCGGTATAGAATACAAAATACTATACTTTGCATCATCAAATTACTAATTTAGTATCAAAATCCGCTGGTAGATATTTATCAACTCACGGAGCCCACACCTCTGAAAATCTCTCCAGGCTCACATTATTTATCACCGACATCTTCTCTATGGCCATTATATAATTGACCCTGTTTTTAAACGCTCTGAAGCTCAGCTCCTGTGCCCTCCAAGCACTCGCAATGACCATTTTCACCCCCGTCAAGATATGAAATAACAGTTGTCTCTGCGCTGCAGTGCAATTTCTGATAGGCTCATTAAAGAGCACTACCCAGGGTTCTTAGTCTACCTTTGCCCCCATGACCACCCCAATGACTTCAAAAATGTTACCCCAAAATTCTTTGGCCTTGCTACAATCCCACCAAATATGCCCATATGAACCTGGGGATTGGCAGCCTTAAAAACAAAACTGAGGGGGGGGGGGGGAAAGGTGAGGGGAGGGAACTGGTGGATTGGGTGCCTCTCTTCTTGTAGTGTCCCAGGGGTGTAGAGGTTGGCCTCTTGGGCACTGTAGACAAAATTTGGGTTGTTTTCCTCCTTTCCCGTGGTCCAGAAGGATTCCTCCAGGCCACCTTCACAACCAATCTAGGTATTGGAGTGGAAGAGGAGTCTGTTGGAAACCTCCAGGTCTCGGGAGGAAGAAAGGGGGGGCCCTCTAAGTCACTCCCTGGGGAAGTTAGGTTAAGCGTAGCACACAAACAATTATTGCAAAGGCTCGGTATATGCCAGTAGTAAAACCTTGGTTTAATGCTCATTCCATTTGTGTGATACAAAAAAACAGTATTACATTCATACTTGTTTCTGCAGGTTCATTTGTTTAGAAAACAAAGTCCTTAAATGTATTAGGGGCTTGTATTTGCCCTCAGCCTGTAGCAAGGCTTATTGTGGTCTGTTGATGTGGACCTCTTTCACAGACGCGTTTCGCTCTTTTGCTTCTTCAGTGTGAGGGTCCTTGTATTCTAGTTATGATGCATCAGTACATGGTTAGTTTGTATTAAACAGTCATGTATATTTGTTGTATATAGCAACATGGAGATAAATGCATTGGTCAATATATAAAAAAGCACTTACAATTCCTTATCTTTGTTTCTACATGGATGCTGAATTCTTTTGCAGCTAAAAACGGCTGTTGTCGCGGCTTTAGAGCTTTGGTTGCAGCGGTTCCTCCCAGCTTTTTTGTATATGCGGACTCCCAAGGTGTTGCCTTTGAAATAGGTATAAGATAGGGAGTACAGATGTCATTTGCTGTGCAATGGTATTTGATCTATATTGGAGAAGGGGTGGGGTGTGTATATATGTGTGTGCCACCGAAGGTATGTCTTGTTATGCTATGTGTCTCCCGTGCCCCCTTAAGAAGTAATTGCCCTGTTGGTTTGGGCGGGTTCCGTGTGAGGGGTGGAAAGCCCCCTTAAAAATTGTTGCTTACCTTTTTTATCAGTTGCCTTTGGTCACTTTCGCCATAAAGCCAGTACCCCCTTCTGTATCACATCAGGGGGCAATTCTGCAGTATGTAATCGCTGTGTCTATGCGCTGGTGTCCCGCTGGGTCTGCTTTCCTGCTCTGTGAGCCGTGTGTCTATTTCTGTTGCTGTAGCCGTATGTGTAGGGCTCTGTGCTGTCTGCAGATATACGGGGCCGTGTGCTGCAGGGTGGGCGGGGTTTCTGTTCCCCGCACTTCCTGCTAGTCCCCTGGTTGGTTGTTCCCCCAGGGGCGGAGGTGCGTCACACGCACTCTCCTCTCGCCGGCCCCGCCTGGCTATTGGCTGGTTTCTGTGTCCGTCTTGTTCAATGTTGTTTAGGCTTCTGTCTCCTGGCCTGGCGGCGGCCATTTTGTTAGTGGCTGCTGTTCTTATGTATGCTGTTGTTAGTATCTATATGTTCTGTGTTACTATGGGCTCCTGTCCGCAGGTCTGGCGGCGGCCATTTTGTTGGTGGCTGTCGTTATTGTTGTGATTGTATTGGCTGGGAGGAAGCACTGTTTCCCAGTTGTTTAGGCTTCTGTCTCCTGGCCTGGAGGCGGCCATTTTGTTAGTGACTGCTGTTCTTATGTATGCTGTTGTTAGTGTCTATATGTTCTGTGTTACTATGGGCTCCTGTCCGCAGGTCTGGCGGCAGCCATTTTGTTGGTGGCTGTCGTTTTTGTTGTAATTGTCTTGGCTGGGAGGAAGCGCTGTTTCCCAGTTCCAATGCTCTAAGAGGTAATTACATAGGTTTATTCACATATTCCACAGATAATATTAGAGCAATGAGATTAACAATGTAACATAGTCCACGTGTTCCACAATCAAAGATTTGAGCAATGTTGGAACAGTGATTAGGTAATGATTTTAAACAATGAATTTTAGTTCACATATTCTACCCTCAATGACTTGAGCTATGTCAAGGCATTGTACACATTGTAAGCCATATAATATTTAGAAATTACTCATTATGTCCCTTTGTGCACCGGAAAGTAGCTTTACGGCACCATGCATTAATTTTTAAGGTGAAACCAAGTAAGATATAGTGGAGTGAATTGATGTACTCAGTTTGCCTGCTTGCTTGTCCCTTCCCATGTTGCTTGCTCCTATGTTTTTAGTAACTCTCTATTTATGTGCTTACTGGTTTCTTTCATTGGACTCAATTGAGTGGGTTGTCGCATGTTTTTGAGGTATCTCCATCTGGGGTAAAAGGTCAGGACTAAAGAGTTTTCAGTGTCCCTTATTTGGGTACGTCACGGGGATATTTTATTCGGTCCGGGTCATTTTAACGGTTTATATTTGTTTGGTAGTCTGGGTCATTTTAGAAAAGGGGCGAAGCTGCACGTCTCATTCAGTCCCGGTGGATGTGTTGCCTTGAGTTTGACTATCCACTTAGTCTCTTTTTGTAAGGTCTTTTTTTGGATGTCTCCGCCCCTTTTATGTATATGTAGTCTGTCAAGTGCCTGGAAAGTGGTCCCCTTTGGGTCTGCATTGTGGTTTATTGAAAAGTGTCGGCCTATCGGTGTGGTGTGGTTCCTATTTCTGATGTCTCTCAGATGTTCCAGGATCCTTACCCTGAATTTACGGTTTGTTTTGCCCACATAAAACCTCTTGCATGGGCATGTCATCAGGTATATGATGTGTGGGGAGTTGCAGTTCACGAAATGTTTCATGTTATGTGTCTGTTTGTTGGGTAATTCTAGAGTGGTTCCTTGTTTTAGAAACTGGCACGTGTTGCATCCCCCGCAGCTGTAAAGGCCTACGGTTTTGCAGCATTTTTCGTCTGAGGGTTGTGAGTAATGACTCTTGACCAGTGTGTCTTTGATGGATTTGGTTCTCCTGAAGACCAATTGGGGTTTTTTAGGGACCAAAGGTGCCAGGTCCGGATCATGAGTTAAAACATGCCAGTGTCTCTGTAGTATGTGTCTTATGTCTTGGTGCTGTTTTGTGTATGTGAGAATGAAGGGTAGATTTGGTGAAGTTTTGATATCCGTTTTTCTGTTTGGGAAAAGTATTTCCTGTCTGTCCCTCCCTGCTGCTCTGTGATAGGCCCGTTTAAGAGTTTTTCTACTGTATCCTCTTTGGAGTAGTCTGTCCCTGATACCATTCGCTGCATTCTGGAATGCTTCTTGGGTTGAGCAGTTTCTCCTTGCCCTCAGGTATTCACCATAGGGGATGCTCTGTTTGAGTGGGGTTGGGTGGGAGCTTGTGGCGCGTAGAATGTTGTTTGCTGCCGTGGGTTTTCTGTAGAAGTTCGTGGTAATGTTCCCTCCCTCGTCAATGTTGATTATCAGGTCCAGGAATGCCAGTTGCCTGGTGCTAAAGTCTAGTGTGAGTTTTAGATTAAGTGTATTCTGATTGAGGAGGTGGTGAAAATCTTTAAGTTCTTGTTCTGTGCCTTCCCAGAGGATGAGTATGTCATCTATATATCTATACCAGGTGGTGGCTTTCTCCAGGTAGGGAAGCATGTTTGTGTCTTGCCAGATGGTGTGTTCCCACCAACCCAAGTAGAGATTTGCGTAAGTGGGAGCACATGTAGTGCCCATTGCGGTGCCTTGTATTTGTTGGTATAGTTGGTTTTGGAACAAGAAAGTATTATGGGTAAGAATGAAGCGTAGTAGTTTTATGAGGAAGGCACTGTGGTCGTATTGACTGATGTCCAGTTGATCTAGGTAAGTTTTGACTGCTTGTAGACCTGCTTGATGTGGTATGCTGGAATACAATGCTTCCACATCAAAGCTTGCCAGGATCGCACCCCCTGGTAATGTGATGTCGTGTAGTGTTTGAAGTAGATGCGGTGTATCCTTAATGAATGATGGTAGAGATTGTACGTATGGTTGGAGGTGTCTGTCGATGTATTTACTTGCAGCGCTCGTCAGTGACCCTATCCCTGAGACTATGGGGCGACCCGGTGGGTCCGTGCTGGATTTATGGATTTTTGGGAGGGCGTAGAAGGTCTGTGTTACCGGTTTCTCTATTCTCAGGAAGTCAGCTGTTTTTTTGTCTATAATGTTATGGGTTTGGGCCTGTTCTATGAGTGTGTGATATTCTTCTTTGTCCCTGTTAAGTTTTGTCAAGGGGACTTTCTGGTACCATTCCTTATTATTCAGTATTTTCAGACACATTTTTTCATACTGTGATCTGGTCATGATTACAATGTTACCCCCTTTATCAGCTGGCTTGATTATGATCTCAGGGTTGGATTCAAGTTCCTGCAGTGCTCTCTTGAGTTGGGGGGTGATGTTGTTTGGTCTCTGTCCCTTCAAAGGTAATCTTTCTACATCATATGTTACTAAGTTAACGAAGGTCTTGATGCTGGATTGTAGGTTTAGTGAGGGGAAGTAGTTTGAAGGTTTCCTAAATGGTTTTCTGGAGTCTGAGTTTCCCATTGTGTCAGTCTGTGGGCTTTGTGTTTGGGGTGAGGAGGTGTGTTGTATTGGATCTTGTTCTGCCAAGAGTTCATTTAGTGTGTCCAGGGCTTTCTGGTCAGTTTCAGTGAGGGTGCTGATGGGGACTGGGTTTTCCTCAGTGTTTCGGTATAGGTATTTCAGGAGAACCTTTCTGGCAAAAAGGTGGGTGTCTGTTGTTAGTTCAAACTTATCCTGGTTCGTCTGAGGACAAAAATTGAGGCCTAGTTCTAGTACCTTCTGCTGGTCTTTGGTTAGTAATATGGACGCCAGGTTGACTATGTGTCTTTCTGTGGTCATTTCTGTTGTGGTTTTGTCTGGCTTCTTGTGTTTGCTGCTGTTCTTTTTGGTGGTTGTGTGGGTAATTGTAGATGTGCCGGATGGGTTATTTCTAAATCTAAAAAACTCTCTTCTGATGATGTTTCTGTTAGTATTTGTTCGGGGGGTGGGTAGGTATTCCTTTCCCCCCAATTTCTATCTCTTTGTCCCCTTGCGTTCCGGGAACTTTCCCTCCCGGAACGCAAGGGGACAAAGAGATAGAAATTGGGGGGAAAGGAATACCTACCCACCCCCCGAACAAATACTAACAGAAACATCATCAGAAGAGAGTTTTTTAGATTTAGAAATAACCCATCCGGCACATCTACAATTACCCACACAACCACCAAAAAGAACAGCAGCAAACACAAGAAGCCAGACAAAACCACAACAGAAATGACCACAGAAAGACACATAGTCAACCTGGCGTCCATATTACTAACCAAAGACCAGCAGAAGGTACTAGAACTAGGCCTCAATTTTTGTCCTCAGACGAACCAGGATAAGTTTGAACTAACAACAGACACCCACCTTTTTGCCAGAAAGGTTCTCCTGAAATACCTATACCGAAACACTGAGGAAAACCCAGTCCCCATCAGCACCCTCACTGAAACTGACCAGAAAGCCCTGGACACACTAAATGAACTCTTGGCAGAACAAGATCCAATACAACACACCTCCTCACCCCAAACACAAAGCCCACAGACTGACACAATGGGAAACTCAGACTCCAGAAAACCATTTAGGAAACCTTCAAACTACTTCCCCTCACTAAACCTACAATCCAGCATCAAGACCTTCGTTAACTTAGTAACATATGATGTAGAAAGATTACCTTTGAAGGGACAGAGACCAAACAACATCACCCCCCAACTCAAGAGAGCACTGCAGGAACTTGAATCCAACCCTGAGATCATAATCAAGCCAGCTGATAAAGGGGGTAACATTGTAATCATGACCAGATCACAGTATGAAAAAATGTGTCTGAAAATACTGAATAATAAGGAATGGTACCAGAAAGTCCCCTTGACAAAACTTAACAGGGACAAAGAAGAATATCACACACTCATAGAACAGGCCCAAACCCATAACATTATAGACAAAAAAACAGCTGACTTCCTGAGAATAGAGAAACCGGTAACACAGACCTTCTACGCCCTCCCAAAAATCCATAAATCCAGCACGGACCCACCGGGTCGCCCCATAGTCTCAGGGATAGGGTCACTGACGAGCGCTGCAAGTAAATACATCGACAGACACCTCCAACCATACGTACAATCTCTACCATCATTCATTAAGGATACACCGCATCTACTTCAAACACTACACGACATCACATTACCAGGGGGTGCGATCCTGGCAAGCTTTGATGTGGAAGCATTGTATTCCAGCATACCACATCAAGCAGGTCTACAAGCAGTCAAAACTTACCTAGATCAACTGGACATCAGTCAATACGACCACAGTGCCTTCCTCATAAAACTACTACGCTTCATTCTTACCCATAATACTTTCTTGTTCCAAAACCAACTATACCAACAAATACAAGGCACCGCAATGGGCACTACATGTGCTCCCACTTACGCAAATCTCTACTTGGGTTGGTGGGAACACACCATCTGGCAAGACACAAACATGCTTCCCTACCTGGAGAAAGCCACCACCTGGTATAGATATATAGATGACATACTCATCCTCTGGGAAGGCACAGAACAAGAACTTAAAGATTTTCACCACCTCCTCAATCAGAATACACTTAATCTAAAACTCACACTAGACTTTAGCACCAGGCAACTGGCATTCCTGGACCTGATAATCAACATTGACGAGGGAGGGAACATTACCACGAACTTCTACAGAAAACCCACGGCAGCAAACAACATTCTACGCGCCACAAGCTCCCACCCAACCCCACTCAAACAGAGCATCCCCTATGGTGAATACCTGAGGGCAAGGAGAAACTGCTCAACCCAAGAAGCATTCCAGAATGCAGCGAATGGTATCAGGGACAGACTACTCCAAAGAGGATACAGTAGAAAAACTCTTAAACGGGCCTATCACAGAGCAGCAGGGAGGGACAGACAGGAAATACTTTTCCCAAACAGAAAAACGGATATCAAAACTTCACCAAATCTACCCTTCATTCTCACATACACAAAACAGCACCAAGACATAAGACACATACTACAGAGACACTGGCATGTTTTAACTCATGATCCGGACCTGGCACCTTTGGTCCCTAAAAAACCCCAATTGGTCTTCAGGAGAACCAAATCCATCAAAGACACACTGGTCAAGAGTCATTACTCACAACCCTCAGACGAAAAATGCTGCAAAACCGTAGGCCTTTACAGCTGCGGGGGATGCAACACGTGCCAGTTTCTAAAACAAGGAACCACTCTAGAATTACCCAACAAACAGACACATAACATGAAACATTTCGTGAACTGCAACTCCCCACACATCATATACCTGATGACATGCCCATGCAAGAGGTTTTATGTGGGCAAAACAAACCGTAAATTCAGGGTAAGGATCCTGGAACATCTGAGAGACATCAGAAATAGGAACCACACCACACCGATAGGCCGACACTTTTCAATAAACCACAATGCAGACCCAAAGGGGACCACTTTCCAGGCACTTGACAGACTACATATACATAAAAGGGGCGGAGACATCCAAAAAAAGACCTTACAAAAAGAGACTAAGTGGATAGTCAAACTCAAGGCAACACATCCACCGGGACTGAATGAGACGTGCAGCTTCGCCCCTTTTCTAAAATGACCCAGACTACCAAACAAATATAAACCGTTAAAATGACCCGGACCGAATAAAATATCCCCGTGACGTACCCAAATAAGGGACACTGAAAACTCTTTAGTCCTGACCTTTTACCCCAGATGGAGATACCTCAAAAACATGCGACAACCCACTCAATTGAGTCCAATGAAAGAAACCAGTAAGCACATAAATAGAGAGTTACTAAAAACATAGGAGCAAGCAACATGGGAAGGGACAAGCAAGCAGGCAAACTGAGTACATCAATTCACTCCACTATATCTTACTTGGTTTCACCTTAAAAATTAATGCATGGTGCCGTAAAGCTACTTTCCGGTGCACAAAGGGACATAATGAGTAATTTCTAAATATTATATGGCTTACAATGTGTACAATGCCTTGACATAGCTCAAGTCATTGAGGGTAGAATATGTGAACTAAAATTCATTGTTTAAAATCATTACCTAATCACTGTTCCAACATTGCTCAAATCTTTGATTGTGGAACACGTGGACTATGTTACATTGTTAATCTCATTGCTCTAATATTATCTGTGGAATATGTGAATAAACCTATGTAATTACCTCTTAGAGCATTGGAACTGGGAAACAGCGCTTCCTCCCAGCCAAGACAATTACAACAAAAACGACAGCCACCAACAAAATGGCTGCCGCCAGACCTGCGGACAGGAGCCCATAGTAACACAGAACATATAGACACTAACAACAGCATACATAAGAACAGCAGTCACTAACAAAATGGCCGCCTCCAGGCCAGGAGACAGAAGCCTAAACAACTGGGAAACAGTGCTTCCTCCCAGCCAATACAATCACAACAATAACGACAGCCACCAACAAAATGGCCGCCGCCAGACCTGCGGACAGGAGCCCATAGTAACACAGAACATATAGATACTAACAACAGCATACATAAGAACAGCAGCCACTAACAAAATGGCCGCCGCCAGGCCAGGAGACAGAAGCCTAAACAACATTGAACAAGACGGACACAGAAACCAGCCAATAGCCAGGCGGGGCCGGCGAGAGGAGAGTGCGTGTGACGCACCTCCGCCCCTGGGGGAACAACCAACCAGGGGACTAGCAGGAAGTGCGGGGAACAGAAACCCCGCCCACCCTGCAGCACACGGCCCCGTATATCTGCAGACAGCACAGAGCCCTACACATACGGCTACAGCAACAGAAATAGACACACGGCTCACAGAGCAGGAAAGCAGACCCAGCGGGACACCAGCGCATAGACACAGCGATTACATACTGCAGAATTGCCCCCTGATGTGATACAGAAGGGGGTACTGGCTTTATGGCGAAAGTGACCAAAGGCAACTGATAAAAAAGGTAAGCAACAATTTTTAAGGGGGCTTTCCACCCCTCACACGGAACCCGCCCAAACCAACAGGGCAATTACTTCTTAAGGGGGCACGGGAGACACATAGCATAACAAGACATACCTTCGGTGGCACACACATATATACACACCCCACCCCTTCTCCAATATAGATCAAATACCATTGCACAGCAAATGACATCTGTACTCCCTATCTTATACCTATTTCAAAGGCAACACCTTGGGAGTCCGCATATACAAAAAAGCTGGGAGGAACCGCTGCAACCAAAGCTCTAAAGCCGCGACAACAGCCGTTTTTAGCTGCAAAAGAATTCAGCATCCATGTAGAAACAAAGATAAGGAATTGTAAGTGCTTTTTTATATATTGACCAATGCATTTATCTCCATGTTGCTATATACAACAAATATACATGACTGTTTAATACAAACTAACCATGTACTGATGCATCATAACTAGAATACAAGGACCCTCACACTGAAGAAGCAAAAGAGCGAAACGCGTCTGTGAAAGAGGTCCACATCAACAGACCACAATAAGCCTTGCTACAGGCTGAGGGCAAATACAAGCCCCTAATACATTTAAGGACTTTGTTTTCTAAACAAATGAACCTGCAGAAACAAGTATGAATGTAATACTGTTTTTTTGTATCACACAAATGGAATGAGCATTAAACCAAGGTTTTACTACTGGCATATACCGAGCCTTTGCAATAATTGTTTGTGTGCTACGCTTAACCTAACTTCCCCAGGGAGTGACTTAGAGGGCCCCCCCTTTCTTCCTCCCGAGACCTGGAGGTTTCCAACAGACTCCTCTTCCACTCCAATACCTAGATTGGTTGTGAAGGTGGCCTGGAGGAATCCTTCTGGACCACGGGAAAGGAGGAAAACAACCCAAATTTTGTCTTAAAAACAAAACCCCTGTGATTCCCCCCTATACTGCGCCATCTGTTCCGGCGTTATGTACCATCTTAGGGCTACCTTCACGTTAGCCTATATTGCCATAACCGATGTACCAAAGGATGCCTTCCACATCCTTTGCCAGGACTCGTGATCCTTCTCCTCATTCAGCTCCCGCTGCCACCTCCACCTATGCGGCAGCTCCCCCTCATCTGACCCAAAGCTTAGCTGATTATAGATCTCTGAAACCGCCCCTTTCCCCCTTGGATCTTGTCTGCATCGAGTTTCCAGCGATGTGAGTTTATACCAGCTCGCAATACCCTTTACTACAGATTTAATAAAGTGCTTAACCCGAAGGTAGCCAAAAAATAACAGAGCGGCATCTGCTGCGAGCCGCTCTGTCAAAAGGCACCACCCGTACATCTGCAGCGGAGCGACTTCCAAGAGCAGTGAGCGCTCCCTGCTTCAAGCATCCGGCAAACGTCACATCGGCCGAGAGGCGCTCGTCGTCGGTATGAAGCCCACTTGGTTGTTGTGTATCACATGCGCTATATATATTTTTTTTTTTCAAATGTTGATATCAACATTTATAAGGGAGATTGGCCTATAGTTGGACCATATTAAAGTGGACCAACACCGAGAGGTGATCGGCCCGGAAATCTATAAGATTCCCGGGCCGATCACCTCCCATCCCGCGGGACATCCGAGATTGGGATGTCCCGCGGGGTGAAACCCCCCCAAACACCCCAAATCTTCCGCCGCCGCCTCCCTCGCGCCCCTCTAGGCGTGCGCGCCCCCGCGCCGGCCGTCTGTGAATGGCCGGCACGGGCGCGCGCGCGCCGAAAGTGACGCGAGGGAGGCGGCGGCGGCGGAAGCCGCTTGGACGTTCCTGTTCCCCGCCTGGACGTTGGCGGGGATTGGACCGGGCAGTCACGTGGGAGCGGGGAGAGGTGAGTTTATTGGGGTTTCTGGGGGGTTTCACACAGCGGGGCACCCGCGATCGGGGTGCCCCGCCGAAGTGGACCAAAACCCAGGATAGTCAAAATCCTGGGTGTTGGTCCACTTTAAATTATCCATATCTGGCTTTGGGATCATGCTAATCTTGGCTGTAAGGGTCCTGGGAGAAAGCACCACCGCCCCTAACGTTATTGAATAGGTCCGCTAACCTTGGGACCAGGACAGAGCTAAATGACTTAAAATAGGCCGCTGGAGGGGGGCGCTCGTGAGCAGCCGACGGACATGGCTGCAGCCTGAACCGGCTCCTCACTGGGCAGGGAATTCTGTCATAAATACGGCCATCTGAACGGCGGTTTTTGGGCTTGGAAGATCCGGGAACCCCCGGGTACCGAAGGGGGACACTTGGAGGAGCAGAGGGAAGCATTCCCCCGCAAAAAAACGGCGCTTTGGACCCGTCGCCGGATCCAAGATGGAAGCTGCACGCTGACACACTGCCTCGCCGCCAGCCAGCACAGCACAGACCCGGCATAGGACACGCTGATCCCAGGTCAGTCTGATCCCTGGGGACCCTGAGATCGCCAGAGAGCTAGGTGGCAGAGGGGGGAATCAAGCGCTAGGGGCACAGCAAAATCCAAAATTGCGGCCTCAGCACACTTCCATCAGGGCAGCCCCCAGCCAGCTGACTAGCACCGCACAGCAGTGGCCCCAGAAGGTAGCAATAATAGGATCAAGTGATCCCTGAGGGAGCTGATGGCACCTGGAGTCCGGGCAGCAGGGAGGGAGAGCCGGCCTCAGAGGACGCATTGCATATACTTGGGACCCCCAGCAGCACATAGGGGGGAGGCCGCAGCCCTCACACAGCAGCCCTCCTGCCAGGAACAACCCATCATCAGTGCTGCCAAGAGCACTATCCAGGGAGCTCAGGGACCGACCGACCGCCCTGCACACCTATTGCACGAGCCCAGGCAGCGAATGGGGCGCAGAGATCGGGGCAAATCGGCGCAGACCCCAAAACCCTCCACACGCACAACAGGTCCTAAGATGGCAGCCCCGCAAGATCTTTATCTAGGCCGCAACTGTCCCCTACCCTGATACCATCGCCTGAATTGCTAGAATCTCAACCAGAGTCACAGTTGGGATCCCAAATTGCAACCCCAGAGCCCCCGCCATCACCGCATGCAAACCCAGGCATACGAGATGCAGAGTTGCTAGAAAGATTTAAATGTGTGCTGCAGCAAGAGCTGGAAACAGCCACTGAGAAGCTTTCCGCTACATTTAAAACAGAGTTGAGAGACTTAAGGTCCCGCACATCGAAGCTGGAACACCAAATGATCGATACCACATCTGTCTTAGAGGAGCATGACGCGGAGATTCAAACCAGCAGAGCCGAGCTGTCCTCTGCCCTCCAAAGAGGGGGAAATCTTAAATCCACCATCACGGCCCTACTTCAGGAATTGGTCCCAGCAATTCCAGTTGACCGCCTGGAGATGGATAGGGTCCACCGTGCCCTGGGCCCCCCTAGAGCAGATGGCCAGCCTAGAGATGTCATCGCTACGTTCACTTTTTATAACACCAAATAACTGATCACCCAGACAGCCAGGACTCGCAATAACTTGGTCTTCCAGTCCTACAAATATCAAATCTATTCTGACCTAGCCCCAGTGACCCTGCAGAAATGCCGCCTGTTGAAGCCGCATCTTCTGGTTCTCCAATCGCATCAGATAGCATATAAATTGGGCTTTCCTTTTAGACTCTCCTTTACATATATGGGCCGCCCACATGCAGTTGCGCCCCAGAAGAAGCCTCTGAATTGCTGGAGCGCCTGGGCCTGACCACAGCAGCCGAGCCGTTACTCACATCAAAGCCTCCTCAGGGGGAGCGTACGCGAGCTATGCGGAGGGACCAGCGGCCAGCGCCCCTATCCAGTCTCGACCTCAGCGCGAGCTATGGCAGCCCGCCACCCTAACAATGGTTGACTCGGGACAGAGGGTTGAGCAATCCGCCAACAGGCGGCATGACCCCAATAACCGACAACCACATGCAACATTTCAGGACATTTTCCTCGCCCTTTGGACCCGCCTCTCCCCGAAGGATTCCATTTCTTCTTTCTCTTTTCTCCCCCTTGTAGGTACTGCTGGGATCCTTGGTGGATTGTATGATGGTAACTAACCTGGTTGTGTTGGGGGCGCCCACCCGCTACTGGGGGGAGGGTACTTTTCCTCTCCCATGGTCGGTGGGGGTTCCCGATACAGGGAAGTCTTATTGTTACACGTTTTGCCTCCATTATTGATGCGATGTTACTTGTGACCATTGAGCAATTGTTTTTTATAAACTGCTACATTGTTAGCCTGCTTGGGCGCCTGTTTTTTTATTTATTTTTTTGTTGCTGTGGTTCGGTCGTGGGTTGCCGTGGTGGGGCGATGGTCTCTGATATCAAGCCACTCCTCAGCCTTGAAAGCGATAGTGCTGGCAGCGGGACCCCCTGGGGGGCGACCAGTTGCGCGGATGGTGGGGGCTGTGGAGACCATTCGGCCCGGACGGGCCCCTGAGTGAACAAAACTGTTATTTGATCTGCTTTAATTGTTATATGCAATTGTTGTTTTTTTTTTCTAAACCGTTACATTGCTAGCCTGCACGGGCGCCTGTTTTTTGATGCTGTGGTTCGGTCGTGGGTTGCCGTGGCGGGGCGATGGTCTCTGTTATCTAGGCCCTCCTCCCCTCCGCTTGAAAGCGATAGTGCTGGCAGCGGGTTCCCCTGGTGTGCGACCAGTTGTGCGGATGGTGGGAACTGTGGATAACATTCGGCCCAGACGGGTCCCCTGAGTGAACAAAACTGTTATTTTATCTGCTTGAATTGTTATATGACCTTGCGCTGCATCGAGAGGTTGGCCATGTGGAGCGTGACATTCGCAATCCGTTGTGGCTGGCTCCCGACGGGGATGCATTTGCTTTTTGTGGTTAAATGTAATGGAGAGGTACACCTCTTATGGGTGACCCAAGGTTAATTGCCGGTGTTGTGTTGGTCTGTTGCCGGTCCCAGAACCTCCCGAGCAAGTTTAAGTTGAGGTTGTCTTATAGCATGGAACTGTGTGATGATTTAAGCGACCAACTTCCTCCCCCCTACTCCCTTATCTTGGGGACACTACCTGTAGTAGCGGCCCCCAGCACCCCTACATCACACGGGGTATACTTGGGGTACTCTACAGCCTGAATTGTACAGCACCCACTGCCACCCTTTCTGCCCTATACACACTTGCTGATCCACAACTTCTCCCTAATCCCAAACACCCTACCCCCTCAGCATCCCTCTTCTCTCATTTTTTTTCTATCCCCTCCCGTTCTTCTTAGCGCCTGACCCTGCCTACTTTTTAGTGGAACTACCACCATGTGTCAAGTCCAAAGTTCACTGAGCAGAATTGATCTAAGCTTTAAACTGCTTTTGCACAAAGTGCAAGGTTTTAATTCTCTGCATAAGGGACAAAAGCGTTCCACTATTATAAGCAGATGCAGGCTGATATTTTGTGCCTCCAGGAGACAAGATTCTCAACCACAAGCTCCCCAAAGTATCTAAATCCGCAATACCCAACATTCTTTTTGGCCTGTCACGCGGAGAAAACCATTCCGACGTAGCATTCCATTCAAATGCGAGATGACAGTGGCTGACCCAACTGGTCGGTATCTGATACACAAATGACCTTTGTGTCGTATTATGCGCCCAACACTCAAATCTCAAATCTCTCAAATCTTTTCTCAGATCTTTTGAAGAAGATTAAGGAACATAGGAAAGGGTTACTAATTATGGCTGGGGACTCCAATATTGCGCTAGACCCTAAGCTGGATAGATCACCCCAGCAGGGTGGCGGCCATGCCTCACCACCCATGCAGCAACCCCTGAATCGCATCAATGCCATGTTGAAGGATGCAACCCTGATAGATGTATGGTGTGACCTGAACCCTAAAACGCGGGATTACACCTTTTACTCAAATCCCCACAATTCGATTTGCAGAATTGACCACATCATGGTGCCCCAGACTGTTTTGCACATGATTGGCAAATGCCAGATTCTGGCCACACCCTGGTCTGATCATGCCTCAATACTCATGAGGTTTGAGGCTGCTCCCCCCATCGCTAGGCCGTTCAAGTGGAGACTAAACGACTCCATACTCACACGCAAGGAGACCCATGACCAAATCCTTCAGTCCCTTAAAAATTACTTTGCAATTAACACTGACTCAGCCACAGTGATAAGTGTATGGGAGGCCGACAAAGTGGTAATCAGAGGGGAACTCATTGTGCTAGCCACCTCTCTTAAGAAACGTAGAACAGAGCGGATAGCCCAACTAACAACCAGCCTGGAACAGCTACAATCTACTTGGAAGGCGAACCCCTCGAGGGAACTTAAAAAGAAAGTGGATGAGGTTAACATGCAACTTAATGTAGGGTTAGATGAGATAGCAGAAAAGAAGCTTAGGTGGGGCAGACAGAGGATGTATGCAAGGGCCAACAAACCCGATACCCCTTTAGCTAACAAGCTCCGATATTCAGGGCTGAAGCAATTTCCAATTATGTTACGATCTGCAGAAGGGTCCAATATGGTTAACCCCGTTAAAATTGTTGACATTTTTAAAAGGATGCTGGGCATGCTTTACACGGCGCCCCAGGTGTTCCCTAGAGAAAGAGCTACTAAATTTCTAGACTCGATCTCAATCCCCGCGGTGGCAGAAGCTCATAGAGCTAATCTTGAGGCAGAGATCTCTGTCCCAGAGGTTTTGAAGACAATCAAAAGCTTTAACGTTTCCAAGGCACCGGGGCCTGACGGCTTCTCAAACCTATACTATAAGAAATTTGCAGCGGAGCTGGCCCCTCACCTAGCAAAAATGTTTAATTCTCTTAAAGAAAAGGGTACCTTGAACCGAACCTCTCTAGAGGCATTCATTAGCATGATCCCGAAGCTGGACAAGGATCACCTAAACCCGCAGAATTACAGGCCCATATCATTGCTTAATGTAGATCTTAAAATACTGGGGAAAGTTTTGGTCACTAGGATTAATGAGTTTCTGGGTACGCTGATTGGGAAGGATCAAGTGGGGTTTGTACCTAATAGGCAAGCTTCAGATAATATTCATAGAGTAACTCACTTGATCAAGCTAGCCCAGCAGAGGGAGATCCATAGCCTTCTCTTATCTTTGGATATGCAGAAGACATTTGATTCCCTATCGTGGGATTATATGTTCCTTGCCCTTCAGAAGTGGGGATTTGGAAATAATTTCCTAGCATGGTTACGGTCCATATATTCGTCTCCCTCAGCAAAGGTTCAGTATGGGGGCTATCTCTCTGAGCCATTCCCAATCAGCAGAGGTACGCGGCAAGGGTGCCTGCTCTCTCCAGTGTTATTCGTCTTAGCCTTGGAGCCGCTGGCAATTGCAATCAGGACACACCAGGATATAACAGGGGTAGAGTTAGCAGGGTACCACCACAAAGCATGCCTTTTCGCTGATGACATACTGCTAGTCCTTTCGCGACCCCATATCTCGCTGCCCAATGTTCTGTGTTTTCGCAAATCTCAGGCCTTAAAGTCAACAAAGAGAAATCTTTGGGGCTAAACTTAAATATCCCTCCTCAGATGCTGAGATCACTTTAATCCAACTTTCCCTTCCGTTGGGCCCCGGGGACATTATAATATCCAGGGGCTAAGGTCACCCCTCATTACCATACCCTATACCAGGCCAACTACCCCCCCCCCCCCTTTCGCTCACTGAAAGCTATGCTTGACTCTTGGCAGGGTCATGGGATTTCGTGGATAGGAAGGATAAATGCAGTGAAAATGACCCTATTACCCAAAATGCTTTATTATTTGTGGACGCTCCCTGTTCAAATCCCCTCGTACCAGATTAGAAGCATGCAGAATAGCATAATGAGGTTTGTCTGGGGAAGCACCAGGCCCAGGGTAGCTAAAACTACTATGTTTAGACACAGGATGGAAGGAGGGCTGGGAGTTCCGTGTGTGAACAGATACTACATGGCCGCGCAAATTGCACAGTTGCACAGCTTACATCTTGAGGTGGAAATCCTTCTCTGGGTCTCCCGTCCCCATAGATAGCTTGATTTGGATCCCACCGCAGTATAGGCCCCGAAATACTTGTCCAACCTTAAGCCACTCCCTCCGTGTATGGGATGGAGTTAAATACTCTGGGAAACTGATCTCACCGCATCTCCCAGCAATGCAACTATTTAGAAACCCCTGGTTCCCTCCGGGGATGGAGAATCCTGAAGCATTTGCGTGGTGGAAGCGGAAAGGTGTTGATAAAGTACATCACCTACTAGATCAGGAGGAAATAATTCCTCGGCCTGCATTGGTGTCGAAAGAGAATGCACCTGCCGCCGAATGCTTCAGATATGTCCAGATCCGCCATTGGCTAGCTCCCCTACTAAAGAATAAAGCCCCTGGGGTTTATGACAACTCATATTCTGTAACTGTATATTTGTAGAAGAACAAAATGTCATACTGTTTATCTTTTATACCCCAAAAAATTACAATAAAAAGATTGAAACAGAAAATAGGCCGCTGGAAAGCCATCTGGCCCCGGCCTCTTATTCAACTTCAATACTTATTCAAACTCAATACTGCCCGTTGAACCTCCTCCACCCCAAAATCCTCTTCCATTACGTTCTTAAGTTGATCTGGTAACTCCGGCAGGGGTATGCTCTCAAAGAACGCAACAAGAGCTTCCATTTTGGGGGGATTCGTGTTGGAATAAAGCTTCTGGAGCTGCGACCTTAATAGACTCACAATTTTATCAGGATTACCAGTCAACGCTCCTCTTTCATTTTTTAACCTGATCGGGTTGTAGCCCTGCTCTGGCGATTTTAATTTTCTTACTTCTAATGTATCCGGCCTGTTGGCTTTACAGTAGTATTTGTGTTTCAGCCACCTAATACTGTTTTCTGTCTTACCTTCTAAAGCTAGATTGAGCTCCTGAGAAACCCTGTGAAGCTTGGCACATATGTCAGCTATCATTTGAACTTGGCCCTTTGCGCTACCTCTGCATATTCTTTTTCCAGCCTGTCCCGCTTCTTCCTAGAGGCAATCTGGATTAACTTCCCTCTGATGGTTGGCTTATGCGCTTCCCAGCAGATTGCTGCTGAGACTTTCGGGCCCTTGTTCAGTGCAAAGTAATCCTAGAGTGCCTCTGTAACAGACATCGCTACCTCAAGGGACAGACAATAGAGACACATTGAGGGACCATGACGATCCAGATGGCCTATTGACTAGGGAAATAAGTTTAAGTAATACTCCATCATGGTCTGACCACAAAATCGGTACTATCTTGTTCTCTTGCAATAGGGGTAACGATTGCTGGAACAGAAAGATATGATCAATACGTGTATTTACATTATGGGGGTGTAGCGATAACCCTTATCGCCGGAGGGCTTCACCGCCCGAGATGTCCTTTTCCCAATCGTAAGAGGTGCTGCTGGAATTCCAGAGTCGTCCGTGAGGAAACAGGAACTGCCCTTACAAGGGCTAGTGAATTGTAATATAGCGTTTCCCCCAATAAGAGACAGAACTTCAGTATTGAGGGTGAAGGTGAAGACAACTTTATTAGTGCCACACTGTGCCTTATATGCCAGGCTCCATGCAAGGGGACCTCCCCCGTGGACCTGATGGAAGACTGCATGACAAACACACGGACCAATGGGAGCAGGGCACACAATCCCTCAACTCTGCCGGTGACGCAATCAGCAACACAATAGACGTCTGTAATACACTCAATCAGAACAATGCCATTGTCTGTGACATAATCAATCAATACAATGGCAGTCTGTAACATGCTTAAGAAAAGGAAAGTAATGAACCTGTGTAAAGTCCAAAGGGCAGAGAGTCTGTCACAATGCCCCCTTTTTGTGGAACACCCGGCAGACCCGGATTGACCCTGTTCGGGTTAACGTGGGGCTGTCCGGACTCTTGTTATGGGCAGAGTTCTGTGTAAGGACAAGTCTGCAAATAGTGAGTAACAGGGCTAAACATTGACGTGGGCTTTACATAGGAATCGGTCATGGGTGGGGTCCAAACATTGGGATATTGTGGCGTTGGTGAGTTCAGCACCAAAGTCCTTGGTTGGATGTGTGCACAGGTGCTTTGCTTTCTTATAGCTGGTCCAAGTTTCAATCTCTTTCCATGGAAGCTGATCGGAGAATCCACAATCTTCTGCACATCTACACCATCGTAAAAGTAGACAAAACCATAACCCTTAGAAACGCCAGAGGCATCCCTAATAATTTTGACATTCTTTACAGCGCCATACTTTGAAAAAACATCCTAAATTTCAGGCTGATTAATCCGACGGTCAATGCCCCCAACAAAAATAGTGTTTGGCATAAGTTTCCCTTCTGGAAGGACGTAACCTGATGGCTGATCCTCTTCTTGACTTCGTGTAACAGACATGACGTGATGCAGACGAAACCCCTGGGTCTCCCCGACCAGTGGGCTGGAGTCGGCAGCTCGGGCTGGAGACCGGGTTGTAACAGGGTTGATGCTGGCTGGCCCAGAGGTAGCGTAGGCAGAAGTCATTGGTCCTAGGTCATTTCCCAATAGTACTTCTGCTGGTAAGTTGTCCATAAGTCCCACCTGTACCCTGCCGGATCCAGCGCCCCAGTCAAGATGTACTCGGGCGGTGGGGAGTCGAAACACAGCTCCCCCCGCCACCCTTACTGCAACGGTGTGTCCAGTGCGGTCTTTGTTCTTGACCAAATGAGGTTGGAGCAAGGTAAGTGTGGCTCCGGTGTCGCGTAATCCTTGCGCGGTGCGCCCATTGACTCGTACCTCCTGGCAATGGTGCTGTCGGTTGTCTTGGATGGCCGCTTGTACGGGATCAGCTTCATACAGTACCCCCAGATACTCTTCCGAACTGCTCTCAGCTTCCAAACAGTGTGCCACAGGAGTACGGGAGGTGGAAGGTTGCTTTTGCCCCCACGTGTTTCGGGGAGGCTCTAGGGCGCAATCACTGCGATAATGTCCCCATTGTTTGCAACGATGGCACTGAACTGTGGAGAGGTTCGGTTGCTGCGCTGGCCTATGTGGCCCAGAGTCACGAGTTGGCGCTGAAGCCACAGGTGCTTGAAATTTGATTGGAGGTGGTTGTTTTGGAGCGGACTGTTCTGTCTGGCGAGCATCGGTGTACTCGTCGGCTAGACGAGCAGCCTCAGGTAGCGTTAGAGGCCTCCGGTCACGTACCCACTCTCTTAGCTCTGGTTGAAGGGCATTGAGAAAATGTTCTAGTAAAAACAACTGTAGTACATCCTCAGCGGTCGTGGCTTGGCATCCAGTGACCCAGTGTGATGCTGTACGATGGAGGCGACATGCCCACTCCGTGTAAGAATCCCCTCCCTTCTTTTGGGATTCCCGAAATCGTCGCCTGTAGGCTTCCGGGGTGACAGCGTACCGGGCTAACAAAGCCTCCTTTACCAGATGGTAGTGTGGTAAGTCCGCATCAGGGATGGCCCGGAAAGCATCGGAAGCTTTCCCAGATAGTTTCCCTGATAATATGGTGACCCATTCCTCCGTGGATACCCGGTGTAAAGCGCACTGCCGTTCAAAATCGGCCAAAAATCCATCAATTTCGTCGCCACTTTCCTGGAAGGACTTAAATGCTGCAAATGGAATCTTTCTCCCCCCAGTGTAACTGAGGCTGAGAGGCTGCTGGGTTGAAAGTCGCCGATCTTCCTTTCGCTTACTGGCCTCTGCCTCCGCTGCGGCAAAGACTCGGTCGATTAGTTCCTGTGATGGATTCGGGCCATAGACCGACAATCTGTTCCGAACAGCTTGAACGAGAGCAGCGTCTTCATCGGCCTCTATATTGGTTTCGGTCCTCACTGCTGCACGATCCATTTCGATCAGCTCGGCTATCAGTTCCTGACGTGGGCGGTTGCTAGCTGACCTTCCCCGGCTCTCGAGTAGATCCTTCAGGGTCCGCCCTTTCAACTTGTCATACTGACTCTCCATCAGGGTAGCACTCTCTCTGGGTAGAAAGGACCATCCGACTGCTTGCCACCAATTGTAGCGATAACCCTTATCGCCGGAGGGCTTCACCGCCCGAGATGTCCTTTTCCCAATCGTAAGAGGTGCTGCTGGAATTCCAGAGTCGTCCGTGAGGAAACAGGAACTGCCCTTACAAGGGCTAGTGAATTGTAATATAGCGTTTCCCCCAATAAGAGACAGAACTTCAGTATTGAGGGTGAAGGTGAAGACAACTTTATTAGTGCCACACTGTGCCTTATATGCCAGGCTCCATGCAAGGGGACCTCCCCCGTGGACCTGATGGAAGACTGCATGACAAACACACGGACCAATGGGAGCAGGGCACACAATCCCTCAACTCTGCCGATGACGCAATCAGCAACACAATACGTCTGTAATACACTCAATCAGAACAATGCCATTGTCTGTGACGTAATCAATCAATACAATGGCAGTCTGTAACATGCTTAAGAAAAGGAAAGTAATGAACCTGTGTAAAGTCCAAAGGGCAGAGAGTCTGTAACAGGGGGTATGAAAAGTGAGTAAAATTTTGAGTACCTGGGTGCAACTCCCTCCAACTGTCTTCCAGCGCACAAGTATCCAGCAACTTCCCGAATGACTTTGAGGCAGACATCGATTGGATCGAAATCAAGGGACTAGTCAGGGATTGTCTATTCAGGTAGGGATTTAGAGTTAAACTGGAGTCCTTTGCCACCACCACCACCACTTTGTTCAGAAATTTAGTTAAAAAGGCTATCTGGTTCACATTCGGAGCATAGTACATGGCAATAATTATTTCTGCATCCTGTAATGTCCCCACCAGGATTAAATATTTCCCCTCAGGATCCCTGAACTCCTATTTGCACTGAAACTGGGATCCCCTCCTAAATGCTACCAAAACCCCTTTTTGCTTTGTATCCGCACATGCCATATAAAAGTGAGCGTATGGAGGATCTAAAAACCTGGGCCTGGAAGATTTTGAGAAGTGTGTCTCCTGAATACATAGTACATCGGGGTTTAGCGTTTTGATTTGACGAAGGGCTAAACT
Source organism: Gastrophryne carolinensis (assembly GCA_027917425.1). NCBI lineage: Eukaryota > Metazoa > Chordata > Amphibia > Anura > Microhylidae > Gastrophryne > Gastrophryne carolinensis. The sequence continues at coordinate 335,217,959 of CM051236.1, read as the reverse complement.
TCTTTTATGCTGAGAATGGAAACCTTGCACATTTAATGACAGGAACATATTCATAATTCAAACAATAAAAAAAACAACGCAGAGATGGGGGGGATGGTTTGAAAAGAAAATGGGCCTCAAGGCTCAAAATAAGAGCCCTTAAGCTGTTACCATGCTTAGAACAGAAACTGAGCCGCTCTTTCCCTTCGGACACCAAATCCAATGATGCCCCCAGGGAGGCCGCTCAGCTCTGCTCCACAGTCGCTTATTCACTTAAGCCAGGAGCGCGACTCTGGGTTGACTAAACATCTCGTCTGCTATTTGGAATTATCATACCACCACAAAAAAGAAAAACAGAACAATTAACCAATAGCAGTTAATAAACCACCAAAAAATCCTCTGGATAACCCGGAGTGCGTCACCGCAGAGCCGCCGAGCAGGTGGGCTGGGCAACTTATGGCATTATTGCGCAAAAAAACTTCAAAACTAACAAGCTTTACAAGCATTCCTGTAAATAAAAAATTACTAGAAAAAGCAACTATAAGTGAACATAAGAACTAAAATGAAAACCATTTCGCTCCACTAAGTGGGGCAAGGCAGTAACCTAAAGAGCGTCCCTAAATGAGGACCATAAGCCATGTCTGGAGCGTCCTCAGGTAGCATCAAAGTTCAGAGTGGAGGCCTGACTAATCGATTGCGTTCTGCACCTCTGCCACTTCCCTGCTCGTGGAATTTTAGGGCATTCTTCTTCACCTCTAGGGGAATTAAATGGCGTAGACCTTAAAAGACCTGCTGCCGACATATGCATCTGCGACTCCTCCAACGACACTGCTTAATAAGAGATGTCTTTGTGGACAAAGGTTATACAAAAGAGGTATCCCCATTTGTACTTTACTCTGTGAGCCTGGAAAATCGCCAATAGTGGTCGCATTTCTTTCCTTTTAGCCATCATGGTCAAGGACAGGTCTGAAAACACTTGATATCTATGTCCCTGAAACAGTAGATTAGTCAAGTGTCGGGCAGCTCTTTGAATCATCTCCTTAGTGCTATAAAAGTGGAACTTAGCAATAATATCCCGCGGCAGTTCCCCCAGGGTCTGCGGGGACTAGAGATCTGTGGATGCGATCAAACTCGGGTCAATCAAATCTCTGGCTTTAGTTCCTGGCATAGAGCGGTTATCACAGACTTGATGTCTTCCATGTGCTCTGGCAGGCCCCTGAAGCAGAGATTAGATCTCCTATCTCTATTCTCCATGTCCTCTAATTTGGAGTGAAGAGCTTTGTTTTCCCTGTTGAGTTTGCTAATCTCTGTGTCCAGCTTCTCTTGTGCTGCAGCCACTTCTCCCAACCTGCTACTTCTATCTATCTCTCTGGTGAGGTCATTATAATCTTTCTATTAGAAGATAGGCCTTTTGTGAGCATGTCCGGTGCCTCTGCTACTCGCGTCCAAACCTCACTGGCTGTCTCCTCTGTCAGCTCCCCACAGAAAAGAGCCGGTCTGCGTGCTGTCTCTCGCAGCATCTCAATCGTTCTGCTCGGTGGGGGGCACAGAGCTGGTCTAGGCCTCCACCATCAGCCAGTCCACGTGTGTGCACCTTCCTGCAGCATTCTTTCTATGTTAAATGATACAGCTGCTTTCTAGCATTTACACATATCGCTACCTAGCTTTATCCTAAATATTGGCAAATAGCTTAGTTTTCATTGGTTATCATACTGTCTGCTATTACTGTTTTGCTTTCGGTTTTGCTTTGTGCACTTCCAGTTTGCTTCTGCTGTGATAATTTGGGCCCCCAAACTGCAGGCAAACGGCAGCGGACAGATTATTATGGTAAGTGTATTTTGTCGGCTGTCTCTGTTATGTTTCTGTGGGCGTGTCTTTACTTCTGTTTCCTTTTTTCTCTATTTTTTGTCTCCATTATTCAGAGTTCAATCTACCTGTAATTTTGCTCTGTGCATTTCAGCCCGTCTTATCTCTTCAACTCGAATCCTGACTTAGGCTTCTAGTGGCGACTATAGGGTTTTTTAATAGTGTTTTTGTTAATAAAAAGTATTTAGGGTGGTGCTTAGTGTTTTAACTTGTATTATGCCTATTTTGATGTGTGTCTTTTACCTTTCTCATCAATTATCAGACAGAAAAGCGTTGTTCCTTAAATAATTACATATTGGTGGTTAATGTTATGATCTTTATTTTTTTGTTTGTTTTTTCTTTGCCTTTGTTTTATTTCATGTAGGACATGTGCCAGCGGGAATATGATTATGCCTGACCCTCGGCCCGGAAGCGGACCATGGTGGAGGAGATTAGGACCAGCATGTCCTGGCACTTTAAAGTGAAGCTCCAGGCCAAGTCTGTCAGCCAACAGTGGTCGGACTTCAAGCTTCAAGCATTGGTCTAACGGCTCTATGAAGACTATGTCTCTGGTAAGTGAAGGATGTTGGACAGCATTGGTTGGTGTAGGAGAACAATCAAGGACTTGTCCTTAATGCCTCTTCTTGTTTTGTGTCTTCACAGATAAACAGCCTCCCCTCCACAAACATGGCAAAGAGGTTCTCCCCTTAACCTCGGGGGAGGAAGGGGAGGAGGCTGAGGATGTCCCAGAGGAGTCGGCCGGTGAGGGCTGTGTGGGTCATAAGCTCCTCCGACAAGAAAACGCCAGAGTCTGGCTACCACTATCACAATTGCCCGTAGAAGTAGAGCAAATACAAGTAGACATGAAGGTTGATTCAGAGCCTTCTATATTTCATCTCGTTTTGTCACTTAGTGTGAACATTGCACGTAGCTTATGTTCAGTATCGGAGCATTCACAGGATTCAGAGCCTCCATCGGGAGCATTTCGTACTGTTTACGTTGCTGTGTAAGCCATCAAGAATGCTGTAAATACGGCTCACAAAGCCTATTTCACAAACGATGCTCTCGTACAAGTTGATGTGAAACTCTTGTCTCGTAGCATTTTTCTAGCATTTTTGAACGTATTTTGCCACAAAATGTTTGAGATCCTCCTAAATCCCACCATAAATCCTGTTTTTACCTTAATTTAGCCCCTAAATTCCATAATCTTTTAGTTTTTGTGAAATTTATACACAGACGCTGCCTTTTTTGGTGGCTTGTACACATATGCAAACCTCTTTTTTTAACATTGGTTTCCCATACCCTGGCCCTGCAAGCCCATTACTTACTTGTTGTTGTGCCAAGTCTCTTCCAAAGTACTTAGCATGTCATTCTTGCTATGCATTTTTCTTTACTTCTTCCCAAAGCTTACCTTAACCACTCTCATGCATTCTTCTTATCTTCTTCCTAAAGCATACCTTAACCACTTTTGTGCATTCTTCTTCCTTCTTCCTAAAGCATACCTTAACTACTTCCATGCATTCTTCTTTCTTCTTCCTAAAGCATACCTTAACTACTTACATGCATTCTTCTTTCTTCTTCCTAAAACATACCTTAACCACGTTCATGCATTCTTCATTTTTATTCCTAAAGCATACCTTAACCACGTTCATGCATTCTTCTTTCTTCTTCCTAAAGCATACCTTAACCACTCTCATGCATTCTTGTTTTATTCCTAAATCATACCTTAACTACTTACATGCTTTCTTCTTTTTTATTCCTAAAGCATACCTTAACCAATTTCATGTTTTCTTCTTTTTTATCCCTAAAGCATACCTTAACCACTTTCATGCATTCTTCTTTCTTCTTCCTAAAGCATACCCTAACCACTCTCATGCATTCGTTTTTTATTCCTAAATCATACCTTAACTACTTACATGCTTTCTTCTTTTTTATTCCTAAAGCATACCTTAACCAATTTCAGGTTTTCTTATTTTTTATTCCTAAAGCATACCTTAACTACATTCGTGCTTTCTTCTTTTTTATTCCTAAAGCATACCTTAACCAATTTCAGGTTTTCTTATTTTTTATTCCTAAAGCATACCTTAACTACATTCGTGCTTTCTTCTTTTTTATTCCTAAAGCACACCTTAACCACTTTCATGCATTCTTCTTTTTTCTTCCTAAAGCATACCTTAACCACTCTCATGCATTATAGTTTTATTCCTAAATCATACCTTAACCACTTACATGCTTTCTTCTTTTTTATTCCTAAAGCATACCTTAACCAATTTCAGGTTTTCTTTTTTATTTCTAAAGCATACCTTAACTACATTTGTGCTTTCTTCTTTTTTATTCCTAAACCTTACCTTAACCACTCTCATGTATTCTTCTTTTTTATTCCTAAAGCATACCTTAACCACTTTCATGCATTCTTCTTTTTTCTTCCTAAAGCATACCTTAACCACTTTCATGCATTCTTCTTTTTTCTTCCTAAAGCATACCTTAACCATTTTCAGACAGTCTTCTTTTTTCTTCCTAAAGCATACCTTAACCACTTTCATGATTTTTTTCTTTTGTATTCCTATAGTATACCTTAACCACTTTCATGTTTTGTTTTTTTGTTATTCCTATAGCATACCTTAACCACTTTCATGCATTCATCTTTTTTATTCCTAATATACCATGTAGGGTCAGGTAAACACTGGCCGCAGTATATGAAACCCATATATATGAAAGTCAATTTGGCGTGCGCCTCTAATAGCGTCATGTAGGGTCAAATGTCTTAGTAGTCGTGGCTAAGAGCCAATGCTGTATGTTCAGCAGCGCCACGTAGCACCTGTCACTCAGTAGTGTTATCCCATACCTTTTTTGTTTTTAATTAATTTTTTGTTTGTGTATAAATAGCGTTTCCCCCTCTCAATTTTGGGTTCAAAGCATTGCACTACCTATTATTTGCTGGAGTGTTGTCCTGTTGTTAGAAGTAGTGTTGTCCTGGGCGCCTTGCCCTCGGGACGCTACATAGCATTCTTTCTTAGCAGCATAGTGAAGGGTTTTATTTTCGGTTTTACTTTATGCGCTTCCAGTTTTCCCTGCGAAATGAAGATGTTTCCCCAAGACGCTGCGTGTCGCTTCCCCAGGACCTCTTCAAGTTCCACAAAGGAGGATGTGGACAAGAAAAAGAGGCAGCATGTTGATCAATGGGCAAATATTAAAGGTAAGTTTTTTTGGTATTTTATACTTTTGTAAACCTACCTTTTCCTCTGTGTTGTGGCCTTCTTAAGATGTGTTAGCGTTTCCACCTGTTGTTTATTGTTTTTTAGATTATTATTTTTGTGTGACAATTTTTTTTTTACTTTAGCGTTTTTTGATGTTGTGTTCAAATTTCATGTCAATTCAGCTTCCATCCTTCTTGTTTTGCATTTGTTGTGTAATTTGTTACTGTTTAACTTGTTGTTTTTATGTAGTGTAAATCTTTTTTTTATTTGTTATGTATGATATTTTAGTGTTGATCATTTATTGTTATAATCTTTTGTTGTGTGATTAAAGTGGACCAAAACCCAGGATAACCAAGACCCAAAAGAGCAGGATTGTGGAGGAGGTGAAGGCCACGGTCTCACGGCGCTGAACCTTCGGGCAACGGCCACCCACCAGAGGTGGTTGGATTTCAAGTGCTGGGAGCCTGAATTCGTATATATGCTGTATGATGCCTACACTTCTGATAAGTTGATTACACATACACACACACACAACAGACTTGGCAGACTCTGCCTACCGCTGGGATGACTCTCAATTGGGGAGTCCACATGTGGAGGAGGTCAGGGACTCCACCACACTCTGAGTGTTCTGGGAGTGAGAGGGAGGAGGGTAGCCCCTCAAAGTTGGGCTCTGTTGGGCCTAACAGGAGGAGCAGAGGCACCACTGCTTCTGCTCACAGCCCTCCCTGGCTTCAGTCCAACACCTCGTCCCCTGGTGAGTCCCCTTCATAATTGTATTTAATGTTAAACATGTTTGCATAGTAATTCGTGTGTAAATGTTTATTCCTTGTTGTGTGTAAATGTTTGTGTGTAAATGTTTGTGTGTAAATGTTTATTCCTTGTTGTTTCAGGGCATCATACAGGCAACACCTCCTCCACAACAGTTGCTCAAGTTGGGCCCCTGCGTGTTGTAGGTAAGGTTGAGATTAACCTAATTAATAAACCTCTATGCATCCTGTGTTGGCTGGCTTTCTTATTAGATAAAAATGTCACATGAAATTATGTGTGGAAGTGCCCATGTTGTCTATCATTAGGGTATCTTCTGTTGTGTGCAAATAGCCAACAATTAAGTGCCTTGCTTATGTGTTTAGAGATGTAGTTATGTTAGGGCTACCACATGGCCAAGTGTGCTCAAATATTTGGCCATATAGAACTAAAGTCCAGATGCCCCCCACCCAATCTTGCCCCCACCAGGCTCAAGGAGTGTCCAGCAGCATGGGCCAATGCCAGAGCTGTGATGGTGAGTAATGTGATGTGTGCCAATGACCTTGTAGACATGCATATGTTCATGTCCATGACTATGTACCCATGTTAGTCCCAGTTTAGAGTTGCCTGTAGAGCCACTTATGCCCACTCAACCATACTTGGGTCATAGCATGCACGTTCCCTGCCCCTATTAATGTAACAAGAGCAAACCTGATCAAGCCAACAGCTGGTTGTCTACTTTCATTGCTGTTGTTACCTTCCTGGTTCATTTGTCACCCTGCATTGGCTATATGGTCCATTGATTAGTATAAGTCACATAAATCATCATACAACAGTGAGTGATTAACTATCCTCAGCTGGTATAGACCACTTCAATCACCAACTTATTGCTCTTGTCAAGTAGCCCTTTATTGTTTATGTTATTTGATTTGCCATGTAAAACTATGATGATTGTGTTTCATGCATACATAGGTAATTGTGATTTCTATTCACAAATTAATAAACGTTGCCCTGGTGCGTATACACCAAACAATTTTTATTACTGTCTGCTAAACATCATTGTTGAACATAGATCATACAGATATACCTTAGGTGTAGACCTGTAGTACTTAATTATGTTTTCTCTTTCCCACAGCTTGCATTTAGGAGCATAACATGCTCTGGCAATTTGTCCTGGAATCCAGGGATATGCTGCTGGGGCTGCATCAGAAGATGCAGGGTGGAGGAGAAGAATGATGTTGCTGCACCCAGCAGGGCAAAGATTCAGAATGGCAACCCCCACCTGTTCTCAGGCCCCCTTTTGGCACCCCCCTGCCAAGCTCCTGTCCACACATGTTTGACACAACATACATGTTAATGACATGAGACTGGTTTGCTTGTGAAAAGTCAATTTTTTTGGCCTAAACTCTGGCACACTTACATATAAGTTGAACATATTTTACATTAAATCCTCTCAACCCAATGTATCATTTAGGCCTTTTTGAGGAGGGTGCATGGCTTGTGTAGAATAAAAAAATAGAAAAATAAAAAATAATTATTTTGTGTTACAATATATATTGAATTTGTGTATACAATATATATTGATATATTTTGTCTAGACATACATTTAACACAAAATAAAAAAAAATAGAAGTCAGGTGTGATTTAAGCTGTAGCGGTAGCTACAACATTTTAATCATAATATTTTTTGGGATGGTTAATGTTTTTTGTTTTATCAAATATTAGGTAACATTTTAATCAAATTTATTTAAAAATGTTTATTTTGGGGGGTGTTTAAAAGAAGGTGACAGCCTCCCAGTTTCTTAACAACGGCATACCTTATATGTTTCCCCCACCCTGTACATACAGATTTGACACATTAAAACTCATCCTATCTGTATCTACTGCATTTTCTGAGCCTTTAAACATCCAAGACGGTGGCCCATGGAGTTTCAGGCTGCCTGCAGATAGGAGGTGTCTTCTGACTGTGCCACTCTGCATTCTGGGAATTCTGTCCTTTTCCTGACCCCAGCTCTGCTCTGTCTGAGCAAAGCACAGCTATAAACCACCCCGCTCTCCTCTCCTCAGTATGTTATGCTTCTGAGGCAAGATGGCGGCGCCCATATCCAAGAGTCCTGAACAAATTTGAAGTCCAGTGATGGAAAGAATAAAAAACAAATGACTAAAAAGGTTAAATATATTAATTTAAGATGCTGGGGAATAGTTTTTAAAGGTATGGGCTATTCATTAAATGATGCTGAAGGTCCAGTTTAAGGACTCCATTCTGTTTTCTCAAACACCACAAAAGCACAAACTCACCAACAAAATGTGCCCCTAAGTGTAGATGGAAATTTCCCATTTTATAGCCCTCTCTCACCTGCTAAATCTGGGCTCTGAATCATGTGGAAGCCCTCACTCATCCCAACTTTTACACATTAATGTGAAAACAATATAAAGCAATTACACATTAGAGACGTTAACGGAAAGGCTTACACACAACCATGCAAATGCTAATACGAAGAAAAAAAAGCTAGAGAAACTCACAAATGGACGGAAACATTACACATACACATGCTTTTTTATGTGTAAATACAGGTAACAGAGGTTTTGAATCAACCTTATGGTATACAGAAGTTCAGCAACCAGACTTGGCATTGGGTATGGTCAGATGTGGCAAGGGTCAACAGGGCTTGCTACTAAATGTGGTCAAATGTGGCACTGCTTGGCAGTAGCGCTTGACAATAGACATAGTCAGAGGTGGGTAGTGGTCAGAAACTTGAAACTTGATACTAGTGCCTTCCATTCACTGCAAACGAAAAGTGGCATGTGAGGACCTAAGATGCCTCTTTCCTTCGCAGCTAATGGCTGGGGGCATGCTAGATCACAGTGACTAATGGAGGAGTGGTCTCCCCATTGGAGAAGAGAGAAGAGATACCCAATCAGGCGGTCAGAGTGAGACATGGATACAGCAATCAGGTAAGAGGTGCAGCCCAGGACTAGAAGCGTATCTTTTAATATTTTTGGCTGCAAATGATTTTTAAATACTTCAATATAATCAGAAAATCCAAAATACTCGCTTGCCACACAACAGGCATATTATCACTGTCAGGTCCAGTGGGACGCCCACCTTCCAATAAGTCTGCAACCCCCAATCTCCGCTGCTTTCTTCGCCTATAGACAAGCCCCCGTTTGCCGGGACGCAGGACACGCCTCACCGGACACGGTTGCCCCCAGGACTTCTTAGCACAAAGGATGCAGACTTATGCAGGGGAAGGCAAACGAACCAGGAACGAGACTGGGTAGGGTCAAACGGGCAAAGGTCATACACGGTAGAACAATCCAAGGAGGCACGGTACAGGTGGATGAGACAGAAGAATGGTCAGGTCAAGCCAAAGGTCACACTGGGGAATCAGAGATACGCAGTACAGAGGAGCAGGCAGAAATCGTGGTCAAAAAACAGGCAAAAGGTCGGTCCAGGCAGCAATCAGGGATGGTCATACACGGCAAGATACGTAACGAAACAGACACCAATTCACACCCAGCAGCACGCTATCACGGGCAAGGATCAACTGCAATAGGAACACCTTTATAGGAAGTGACCGAGTAGATAGAGGGACATGATTGGTGTAACTAGGAACCTGGGGCTGATTGTCCCATTCAAACCAGAAAGGCGTTCCACCTTAAGAAACCTTGGGCTCATTGGCCCAGAACTAATTACCTCCGGCGGCCGCGCTGTGTGCAGCGCCGCCGGAGGGCATAAGTACAGAATGCTCGCGCGCGCAGCCGGCGTGGGACCGAAGGCCAGGTGAGTGCGTGGTCCCCGTGACAATCACATCATCTAATCTGTATGACATCAGCAGTGGAAGCCAAATGGTGCTTGATCAGAGAACAATCCCATGGGCAAATCCCCAGCAAAGAACACGCCCTATTGAAACTCCAGTTATAGACTTATATGACCTCGAACCCCTGCTACTCCAACAGCACCCAGCTCCTATCCGCTTTGTTGATCAAGAGTGGCCATCCCATCCCCAGCAACGGGTTAAAATCTTCAGAGCCGATGTCTCTATACTCAGGATGAAGGCATAACAAAGTAGAACTACAGGATATATCAATATCACAACTGTTGCTCAGTATTTTGTATTTTTAGCAAAACTTTAGCAAAATGAGTGTCTATGCACAAACTCATTATGGGTCAACTAAAGGCTATTAATTGTTCTAGACATGCAACTCTTTAATATGCTTTAAGATGGTTCTTATGTACGTATTCCTCAGCAGAATGAGCTAATCATGTGTCACATCCAACTAAAATAGAGCAAACTACTATATTGTATTGCAGGATGGCAACTGACTGCCATTTTGGATGCTTAAGATGGTTCCAGATAGCTATTTTGTATATACCCCCCAGCCAAGACAGCCCAACATAGCTTCTGCCACTGCAATGATATAGGGCCTTATTTATCAAGGGATAGCGCCAGGTAGTGTCTCACTAGCGCCAGGTATCGCCAGCTATCGGCGGCTACCGACTCCAGAACGCCAGGCGGCGGACACAGTCACGCATTTATCACGCTAAATGAGGCTAGCGCCGGCGAGAGCGTCAGCTAGCGCGGGATTCATCATGTAGCGGACTGCAACGAACAGCGCCGCTGCTAATCCCATCACAGCGCCAGGTATGACCTCTCGCTACCTGGCGCTCTCCAATGCATTTCAATGGAGCAATCTTTAAATCTTCATATTTAATTGTTATTAATGTTTTTTTTTTTTTTTTAAATGTCCAAAATTCTGTGACCACTTCGGCAATGTTAGATATTTTTTTTAAGGTAAAAAAATTAAAAAAAAAATGTGTGCAGAATTGATATTATAGGTCTGATATTAATGTATTCATATTACAAAATGTTTAGAAAAACTTGTTTAATTTTTTAATCAAAAAATATGGATGTTTGGGGGTTAAAAACTACTTTTAAGCCATCGCCGCCAGCGCTCTGGGGTTTAAACAAGCTTTTCACAGTGCGAGAATTTTTTGAGCGTGATTTGTTAATGAATATGCTGGGAGCCGTTCGCTATGACCATTCGCTGTCAGGCGCTCCCATACAGCGCGGAACCTGTCAAACAGCGACTCCTAACCCCGTATTCAACATTACCGCACACCGACTGAGTCGCTGTCAACAACCGAACAACGGCCAAGCACAGCGAATACTAGTGGGCGCTGTGAAAATCACGCTACTGGCGCTCATCTGTCGCTACCTGGCGCTATTACCGAATCGGCCTCATAGTCTCAGCATCATGGGGGAAAATACCCACCCTGCCACGTTATTTGCTCCTACAATACTAAAGTGTTTTACTATTGCTTCAAGAGTGACTATATCCACATCAGGAATAATCAGAAACAAAATTGGTATCTATTGCTATGCTGGTAAAGTAACTTGCATAGTGGCATCCCATATTAGCCATTAAAGAGAAATGCCACTTACAAAATAATCCTGAGTTCACATGATGCAGTATCACCACACAATATATAGTAATTATCACCTCTTATCCCACACAACAGCCTGTGCAGGCTTTGGTCATCTAAAACTTTCAGTATGCAATTTGAAGTTCAGGTCCAACAATGGACATGTACTCAAAAATACTTTGTGAGCTTTTATCCCATTCACAGGTGAATTGGTGGACAACATGCAGCCCTGCCTTGTCATATGCTGCTCCATTTATAGTGACAGAGCAGGGAGTGCCAGGCCTGGGCACACTCCCTTCGTGCAGAGAAGTGGAAGCATGTCTGGGCACCAGGAGACCTCACAACTCACAACTACCTTGAAAAACTCTGAAAGGGCCTGTTTATTGGCTCCTGCTCTCCATGTACCTGCCAAAAACCTCCTAACCATATAGCGAGTCATGCATTGTGCTATGTATGTCTTGTAAGTGGATTCATTGGTCAGTGGCATCGTACAATGTATTGGTGAGTACATTTTCACAGTGTTGAGTAGACCTTCATCAGTGCTGCTTTCTCCACCCCATAGGCATCCCAATAGAAATGCCTGGTAGAGTGGAGGTTCACATTAATGTGGACCAAAACTGTACCTAGCTTCTATAAGACGCTAAGTCAGATTAAATTCCCATCCTTAAGGCATCCTGGTTTGGGACTCCCTGCTGTTTGAAACCCCATCAGTCTCCCATCATACATACATCTGCAACACAGATCCCACAGCACAGGCACAGCTGGCCACAGCATCTCCTGCATCTCTCTATATCTGTGCCACTGAATGGCTGTTGCAGCCATGCATAGCCATGGATGGATGCAGATGGTTCGACCGCAGATCACCAATGAAGCTAAGTTCCCAGTGAAAGCATTGTGGTTTGGTCCACTATAACATTATAGTTTTAATGACCAGAGATAACTTAAAACTGTTGCATACCCTGTCCAAGCATAAAAAACTGCAGCCCCCCTCCGGTTTAGGTGCTGTTGCTGCTTCTGTCCTGGCCTCACTGATTGTCTCTTCTAGCGGTCATATGGAAGCAGGCTGCTAGGTTGTCTGGCAGCTGGGGCATTACGTGAACATCCAGAGTGGGATGCTCTGGGTCAGAAGAGAAGCACTGCATCGGCACCAAAATCAAAGACGATTAAACAGTAGGGTTGCAGTCCACAGGACTCCCTGGGCTCAAGGCTTAGACTTGGCAAGTAAGTTCATTGCAATACATTTCTAATTAGGTCCTGAGCTAGATTAAGCCCACTGGAGATTATTATCCAATGTGAATTTAATTTCACAGAGATGGGAATAGGGAAAAAAGTTATATTGTTATTTTTTTAGACAGTTACAACTATTGCATAACTGTAAAAATATAAAGCAAGCATCAGTTGTGATGAAAAGTACACTGTGAAGATTGTCCCCTCTGTGTGTTTTAGAAATAAACTCTTTTTCTAGGAATCGGTTTAAACGATGGGTTATGGCACACAGTGTCAATTCATGCCAGAAGACACCGCATTTTGGTAACATTAGACAATGAAGCTTTGGCACCCATTCATGTCACCCTGCCAAGACAGATTGCCACTGGTCAACTGTTTTATTTTGGAGGTGAGCATAAAAATCAATTTGAATTCTATGATATCACAGATATAAAGCTAAACTTGTGTATAAAAGGCATGTATCAAGCATGTACATAAAAAAATAAATACTTTAAGGATGTGGAAGATCTTATTACACCCATGCTTTTTAGATGAACGATGGTCAACCTATTAGCATTTCATGGAGGGCATTGGTCATTGGGGTCTATAGGACAAAGTCCTATTCTTTCAGGCCTTGGCAAATCTGCATAAACAAGGCCAAAAGCAACTAGTTATTGTTCAAGATGTTTTTCAAGTCATTCAACTGGCTTTCTTAGTCCAGAACTCAGCAAGGGTCCCCCCCCCCCCCCCCACCAACTGACGAACAGCATAAAACAGCAAAAGGTTAACAAAATGTAAGTTAATTGCAAATGAATTTTGAAAAACTTTGAAAGCAATAAATCAAGACCTTTCACCCTCTCTCACCAACCTATATATGGGTTGCTGGGAGGAGGAGAGGGTATTTGGAGATATTAATCCCTTTGTGTCCTATGTGGCATTCTATGGATTCTACATAGATGACCTCATTTTTGTTTGGATGGGTTTAGATGAAAAACAATTTCATGCATACCTAAATTGTAATAATCTGATTTTAAAATTAACTATAGAATATAACCCAAATACAAACAATACATAGTCACATCATTACTTCAACCTACAGAAAACAGACTGCAGGTAATGTTATACTGATTTTTGTGAGTTGCCATCCTTTAAATTAAAAGGATATCCCGGTTGGGGAAAAAACAAGGGCCTGCCATAATTGTCGTCGAGATAGTGACTTCAAGAATGAATGTGACCATACTGATGCTCAGCTGAAGAGTGGACTTCCAACCACCTTTCACTTGACAGATGGGGGGAGTGCTGTATACATGCCCTCTTGATTTCTTTGCAGGTGGTTTGTTGTTCTGTTTAAATAGTGTGAGAGGAGAAGAGCCACCAGAACAATCATTTGATCAAATCTGTCTTCTTACATATTCCAAAAATGTTGAGCCACTGGTGATCATGAAAAAGAGCTAAGATAATCTATAATCTATGCAAGGATGCAGGGACCCATTTTTCTTTTCCACAAATAAAGAGACCTGTTCCAGCTGGGGATGAGGATGGAAGCAGCTCTTTTGCGGGTTCTATGTGATCAAAGTGAATTGCTGCACCAGGCAATACCTTTATGGGACAGTCATATTCCCAATGTGTTGGTAAAATGTCTGCCCCCTTCTCAACAGCCATATCTTGAAACTCAGTATAAGGTTCTGGTGGTGAAGTCATAGAAGCGATGACACAGATAGTTTGTGAAAGGGGTGAGGAATTCAAAATGCGCAATTTTGGGAGCAATAGTCTGATTTGAATGTAATCGAGCCAAGAGTCCAATTATTATCTGGATCGTGGGCTTTTAGCCAGGGCATGCCCAGGATGACCAGACAGATAGCAGAGGCCAACATTTCAAAACAGACAAGTTCTGTATGATCAGGTTCGGTTAGAATGGAAAGAGCAGGAAACAGATGGGGTCTGAGCTAATGGGTGACTCATCTGTCAAGATGGCAGCAAGATGAGTTAACATAGCTTGGGTGGGGATCTTATGTTTAGCATCAAATTTAGGGTCCAAATGGCCGCAACTTTAATCTTTCTGTCGGGCAGGATCAGGAACACCAGGCAGGCATTGAGGGGGATCTGGAAAATAAGTAGTGTATTAACCCTTTAACTTCCAGTCTACCTCTGTGAGACCATTTTTTACTATTATGCCCTACACATGCTCAACTGTGATTTTTGAAGCGATTTCCAGGGATTTCCCAGGAAAATTATATAGTTTTTTTTTTTTTAGTCTGGACTTTAACATGAAATTTCTTGTTTTCATATTTCGGGGGGGGGGGGGGTGTCAATATTTCTGGTTGAAATGTGTGCAAAAATGTAAAAATCTATTTGTTACAATTTGTAGTGTATTTGTAATAAAATGCATGGGCACAGTTTTCTGGAAGTAATCCCTTGATTAATTCTTTGGCTTCACACGGTTTCCCTAAAAAAAGAATAAAAAAGCAGAATCAAAGCCCCAAGAAAAAACAAGTTAAATCTGAAAAGCAAGGTCTCCTGAACAGAACAATACCCAACATGCATAGGTACTGTCAAGGAAAGAGTTGCCAAACACCCCAAAGTAAAGCATTTAGGGGTAATTTTACTTTTCAGCTCTGTTGACAAAGCGCATACCTTGCAATTTTTCAACCAAAACAGCCCTTACATTTGGAATACCCCCCACATACCTTATATTCCCAAAAAGAAGAATGTATAAAAAAGCAGAATAAAAAACACATTTTCCTAAAATATCAATATGCAAACCAAAAAACAAGCTAAATCTGAAAGTGCAAGGTTCCCCATAGGTTCGTTTAACCCTTTTAACTGTCAGCCTACTTGAGGTTTTGTCACCCTCTGTTGAAAGGTCATTTTTCATCATTTTGTGTTATGTTTAACAGTGATTTTGCAAGGATTTCCAGAAAAATTATATTTTTTTGTGGCAGAGTTTAGGCTTTAACTTGAAATGTCTTGTTTGTAATTTTTCCACAGTTTTTTAAAATGTTTTTGAGTAAAAAAAGTGTTTAATTTAAATTAAACATGTATTTTATTAAAGAAAACCATATTGCACATGAAAGCCCCATTTCTCCCGATTACAATGGTACCTCATATGTATCAGTAGCTCCCCGTTCCTGCACAGGAGACCCCCCAAACTGAAAAGAGCACTAAATAACATTTACAAATAAAAATGGGGGGGGGGAGTAATGCAAATATTCACACAAAACTAAAACATTAAAAAATACATGAAAAAAATAAATTAAAAATAAATTTAAAAAAATACAATAAACATTTTTTTATGGGTGTCAGAGGGAAAATCGGGGGTAACATTGGGAATCATTGCTGTGCACAAAATAGGGTAGGTAAAGTATTTCAAATAATCACACAAACAAACAACAAAAACATAAATAAATACATTTAAATATTTTTTTAACAGGCATCAGAGGGACAATTGGGAGTTAACACCAGGGAGATTGGCTTTCACAAAATGGGGTAGAAACAGTAAACATATGTATAATTTATTGAAAAAATAATAAGAACCAACCGTGAAACCCTATAACAGACTGTGTGACAGAATCCCCTCATCACCCCATAGAGGACCGTGACAGAGCTCCTTTCTTCTTCCATAGCAGATTGAGTTGCAGAACAGCCCCCATCATCCCATCAAAGGCTGTGATAGAGCCCCCATCTTCTCCCATAGCAGACACTGTGTTGCAGAACAACCCCCAACATCCCCCATAGCAGACTGTATCTGAATCCCCACATCACCCCATAGCAGACTGTGACAGAGCCCCCATCTTCTCCTATAGTGTTGCAGAACAACTCCCATCATCCCATATAGCAGACTGTGACAAAATCCCCTATCATTCAATATCAGACTGTGACAAAGCCCCCATCTTCTCCCATAGCAGACTGTTGCAGAACAACCCCATCATCCCATAGCAGACTGTGACAGAGCCCCCATCTTCTCCCATAGCAGACTGTTGCAGAACAACCCCCTTCATCCCATAGCAGAGTGTGACAGAGCCGCCATCTTCTCCCATAGCAGACTGTGTTGCAAAGCAACCCCCATCATCCCATAGCAAACTGTGACATAGGCCCCATCTTCTTTTGCAGGCAGAGCGCTGTGACGCTCATCTGCTTGCAGGCCGGGCTGGGCAGTGGGGTTGATTTAGAGCCAAGTGGTAAAACTTCACTTTCATTGTGTACCTTGTTACTGGTTCAACAACCCGGTGTAAAATTTCACCTGGTGTTGAATCTGCCCCAAGGTAGACAATGAAAGTGAACGGCAGTTTTCTCTCCTAAAAAAGGAGTGCGTTTTCTCACCTGACTCTGAATCAACCTCATTGTGTCCCAGCCTGCGTCCATCCCCCTTTCACAACCTGACCCAGTGTTTGGGTTCATGACGAATTTTGCGGTTCGCTCATTGCTAGTCCAGTCAATGAAAATTGGTTTTGACTATTTGTATGAATCAGTCTAGCATAATCTACAGTGCTGTTCACAATGACTCATAGGCAGCATTGTGTCAACACAGAAGCCGGCTATAATAATGAAAGGTGTATTAGACTGTACAGCAGACACCAAGCTGAAAACAAGAGCAGACGAGGAATTTCAATACGTTTTGTCTGACTGTTCCATTTCCCATTTAACAGTAAATATGAATTTACAGACAAGGCGCAGTGTTTGCTGTGGAGTAAATACAAAATTGGTACAAATGCTGACAGTGCATATTGTTTGAACAGAACACAGTAAAGCAGCATTCAAACTGATTTGGAACAGGCCAATGAATAGAACCTAATTAACAATTTATTTTTGAATTAAAAAAAAAAACATCAAATATCTGACTGGTGATTGTACCCAACCTGCCTTGCATTTAGGTGAAGCCATTTATGTGTGCTAGCAAATACAGTATTTTACTCTGCAATATTTTAGTCTATGCCTGCTGCATGTGTCATGTTGCAAATGTGACTGATAATGGTCTGTGTACTAATGTTGCTAACCTCAGTGTGAATATCAGTTGTATCTGTAAAAACCTGTAAATAAAAGTCCAGCTGCAGCCAAATCTTTTCAGTTTTAAAAAGAATGAGGAAAGGTAATAACTAACATACAGTAATATTTTCACAGTGGAGTGTTCTCAACCTAATTGAAAACCTCCTCTGCATGCTCCAGGCACTGTGGCGAAGGAGAAAACACCACTTTGCTTGTAAATGGTGGACCAGCTGCATGTGTCATGTTGCAAATGTGACTGATAATGGTCTGTGTACTAATGTTGCTAACCTCAGTGTGAATATCAGTTGTATCTGTAAAAACCTGTAAATAAAAGTCCAGCTGCAGCCAAATCTTTTCAGTTTTAAAAAGAATGAGGAAAGGTAATAACTAACATACAGTAATATTTTCACAGTGGAGTGTTCTCAACCTAATTGAAAACCTCCTCTGCATGCTCCAGGCACTGTGGCAAAGGAGAAAACACCACTTTGCTTGTAAATGGTGGACCAGCCACGTGCAAATCTCTGGCCACATAAACTAAATGAGGTACATACCCCTGAAGTTATGAGATTGTCTAGGTTGTGTGATGCTCCCAGGTCGCAGATGTCTGTCTGCTCGCTAACACTGTTCAGTTCTGAAAAAAAAGCAAGTGTCCAGAGGAAGCCTGTCAGTTCAACATGATTGCATAATCAAAACTGTGGTCAAGAATCAGGCCGTTGAAGTTGCAGAAAGCTGCTTAAATCATGATTCGTTAAAGCAGCTTAGTTTTGTTGTTGGTTTACAAGTTGGGCTGTACACAGAAAAGCAGTCAATGCAAGGTCAAAATTCGCCCAATGGTCATATGCTACAGCCATCCCTTACCTTTTCTCCTGGCTGTGAGATTTGTGTGTGGGATGATCGGCTTTTCACGATTTGTAATATGACATGGGTTACCCTATCAGTGACATTATAAAATAAAATGATCTTTCACAGTAAAACCTGTATTTGTGGCTCCTCATTGTTCAGGCCCTTTGTGGAAATGCTATATTGCTCATCAGCAGGATATTTTGTTGTTATAACTTGATAAATACCAGAAAACATCAGCATTGAGCTCAATTGCAGCCCACACAGCAGAAAGACATGTCTTGGGTATTTTCGCGAAAACACAATAAATTCTCACAGTTATGGGATTTGTTGCAGTTCAGTGAGATTAATTTTCTGATCTGCAGAGTGTTCCGAACTTTATCAAAAGAACAGGTACATGGCAACCTGAAGACTAAACCTAATTACTGCTCGTGTATTTCTTTCTGCTTTGAAGAGTTTAAAATCCCCTTCTGAGAAGAAAGAGCTCCAAGTAGCATACCTTGCTCAGCAAATCCCATAGCACCAACTATTTTTAAGTGTTACAGCAACAATTTCGCTAAAGGATACCATTTTGAATTTTGATTTAAAAAATCAAAACTGAGAAGGCCACTCCGATGACTATAAATGTGTCTTCAAGAAAAATGCACAAAACCCTGTTGCCCTAATTTATTTTGGCCATTAAATAAACCTTGATATACTTGGTTTCTTGCATATTCTACTTGAGAAAGAATGGTTAGTGCACACCATGCAAACAACTTTTACAAGAACTCAAAAGAAGTTTAAAGCAAGAATGGGTACAAAAGCATTGATGAAGCAACCCTCAATGGACACTTTAGAAGTCTTGAAAGAAATTTAAAATGTAACATGTTTCAGTTTAATGTTAAACCACATGGATGCTTTTTAAATAGATAAAAGTAAACAGATAAAAAAGGGTTTGTCTGCTCAGAAGTATTTGTTTTACTTGCAAAGGGAGAGTTAAGATGAAAATGTATGCTTTAAGGCTCATCTATGGCTTAAAAACAAGCTTTTATACTTATGTGTCTGTAAGAACCAGGCCCCAATGTCCACACGCCTGCCACTTCTACCACTTCTACCACAGCTACAAATGAAACATACCATAAGACAGTGTCTATTTTAGGTTAGATTAAGTGGAAAGAACCTCCTAATAATGTACAGAGGAAAGCATATGAGAGTCAACGACAATTAGTATTACTAATATGGAATGATAAAAATCATTATTGTAGCTCTGATTTATTCATAAATATATTGTAAATTTAGGGGCATACATAGGTTTCACAGGGCCCCATAGCAAATGTCATAGTGCCCCACCCTCTTCTGTTTGTATAGAGAAATTGGAGTCCAGGTGTCTGTCCGTAATATGGTAGCTAATGGCTGGAGAAGGCAGCAGGGAGGAAGTGGGTAGTGAGGTGGCTGGGCATTGAGCTATGCTGTCTTTGAAGCCCTAGCCTGACTATAAAAGCTTGCCCTAGGGGACATCCTGCATTGTGAAACTCCCAGGATCACCATAAAATAATGTTGTACCTTAAGTAAACATGCACAGTCCTTTGGTAGCATCCCAGTTGGGTGCTTAGCCACACTCACTACTTCCTCCCTACAACTGCTCTATCAACTGGCTGCCACAATATGCCTAATGCCTCAACATCCCCACTATCTGCCCACCAAGCAACTGTGGCAACCGGTTAGTACTGGGCCAGCTGCACTCATAAATATTTCAAGAATACCCGTCTACTAACTGGTTGCATTTTGTAAACAAAGTCACTTTTCTACTTTAAAAGCAGCCAACCTGTGTATCTGAAGAGAGGGCATCCCAAATACTAGCATAAATATTTCAAGAGTACATGTCTACTAACTGGTTGCATTTTTTAAACAAAGTCACTTTTCCACTATAAAAGCAGCCAACCTATATATTTGAAGAGGCGGCATCCCAAATACTAGCATAAATATTTCAAGAGTACCTGTCTACTAACTGGTTGCATTTTGTAAACAAAGTTCACTTTTCCACTATAAAAGCAGCCAACCTATATATTTAAAGAGGGGGCATCCCAAATACTAGCATAAATATTTCAAGAGTACCTGTCTACTAACTGGTTGCATTTTGTAAAGAAAGTCACTTTTCCACTATAAAAGCAGCCAACCTATGTATTTGAAGAGGGGGCATCCCAAATACTAGCATAAATATTTCAAGAGTACCCGTCTACTAACTGGTTGCATTTTGTAAACAAAGTAACTTTTCCACTATAAAAGCAGCCAACCTATGTATTTGAAGAGGGGGCATCCCAAATACTAGCATAAATATTTCAAGAGTACCCGTCTACTAACTGGTTGCATTTTGTAAAGAAAGTCACTTTTCCACTATAAAAGCAGCCAACCTGTGTATTTGAAGAGGGGGCATCCCAAATACTAGCATAAGTATTTCAAGACCTGTCTACTAACTGGTTGCATTTTGTAATGAAAGTCACGTTGTCAAATTGCCAGCAGCCATTGCCTTTAACCAGGGGGGGGCATCCCAAATATGCTAGCATGTGTCTTTTAAGAGTACACACATATGAGCTGGCAGCAGCAGCATAGGGAGCCCATATATTGCCTGAAAGACACACCCTGAAGTTGGCAGCAGCATACTACCATGGATCAGCCATTGGTGGCTGGAGATCCTGGCTGTTCTATGCCTGATTCATCTTCACAAAGGTGAGTCTCTCCACATTTTTCATGGACAGAGGAGTTCTCCTTGGCATGACTATGACCCCCGCCGCACTAAACACCCACTCAGATGGCACACTACTTGCCGGGCAGGAGAGCTTTCCCAGGGCAAACTCTGCCAGTTGCAGCCACAAGTCAAGTTTGGCTGCCCAGAACTCCAGCGGGTCCTCAAGGTGCGTTGGCATGGTCATGTCAATGTATGACACTACCTGCTGGTTCATGGCCTGCTCCAGGTCTTTCTGCTGCTCATGATTAGCCTCACTATGCGGGTGAAGAAAGCTACTCATTAGCGACTGAGGACTCAGGCTGCTGCTGATGGAGCAGCTGCTGCTCCTGCCGACCCCCCCAGCAGCCATGGCAGTGGAAGGTGAGCGCAGAGGTCCCCCCGAGTCAGACCTACGAGAGTATGGACTATGGCGCAGATAGGCACCGGCCAACTGACTATGTAGAATGTCTCTGTAGTAGGTTAGTTTGTCCTCCCTCTCAGTGGGTGTAAAAAATGCCCCCATTTTGTGCCGGTAGCGAAGGTCCAAGAAGGTGGAGAGCCAGAAGTCATCCCGCTGACAAATGGAGACAATTCTGCGGTCACTACGCAAGCACGTGAGCATGCATCGTGCCATTTGTGCAAGTGACTCGGAGGGACTACCTGTCTCCATCTCCACTGCATACTGCCATGGTGTGTCTGGGTCCTCTGTCTCGCCTTCCTCACAACCCTCTAGCTCCTCTGGCTGCTCCTGCTCCTCCTCTCCTGTCAGATGACTAGATAAAATGGCCATTTTGTCAAACCTAAACTGTGCTTCGCTGTGCCCCACCCCCTCCTCCTCCTCCTCCACTTCAGCCCCCACAGGCTTCATGTGGCCGTGAAATGTATGTGCCATGTCTCCAGTACCCTGACCAGCCATGGTTTCCAACATGTGTTGTAGTACATGAAGCAGTGGAATCACATCGTTCATGCCGTAGTCCTGGCGACTGACTAATAATTGGCTACCTCAAAGGGCCTGAGCAAACGATAGGTGTCACATATGAGCTGCCACTGGTTTACATTGAAGTTACACAGGGTTACACAGTTACCCCATCCGCTTGGATCATCAAGAAATCAGTGATGGCTTTTCTTTGTTAGTATAGTCGATCCAACATATGGAGGGTGGAATTCCAATGGGTGGAAACATCGCAAATCAGACTATAGGCTCTATTCAGAGACACATTCGTCTGGACTTTCGTAGCTGTCTGTGAAAGTTTTTGTTGGTGTTTGTCATTATTTTGTTTTTTTTTTGTACATTTTTCATTCGTATGAACGTTCAGGCAAATGCGTATATGCGCTTTCGATGAACGAAAGCAAATCGGAACATTTGCGCTAGTTCAGGTCATTTTCCCAACCAAGTCTGATATTTTTCGTTCGTTTAGATAACTTACGTTATTGCTATGGGCTTGCGTCATATTCAGAGAGCTGATTGCCAACGGACCACCACCCTATAAACCCGCTTCCTTTGCGATCCCCTTACGGAACCATTTTGACCTCGACACTAGCAGCTATGGACGACTCTAGTGCATTTGAGGAGCATGAGGATCTGCAGCTCATGGGCATTGAAATTGTTCGGAGGGCTGAGACCAGATTGCACCGGCGGCGACGCATGCACATCGATGGCATGCATGACGTTGAGCTGTTCGAGCTCACCAGACATAATCGCGCTTCCCTCAATAAGTTGTATAGTGAGCTGCGGCCATGGTTAGCCCGCACCACAAGGAAGGGGCAAGCAATTTCAGGTATGACCAAGATGCTTGGCTGCCTGCAATTTTTGGCGAACGGCTCATTCCAGAGGTGCCCTCTCCGTGGGGATCTCCCAGCCTACGCTGAGCTGCGCGCTATCCAAGTTTTTGGAAGGCATGGCTACCATTACTCAGAAATATATTTGTTTTCCTGGCGACATGGTAGCCAGGAACGCGATTAAGCTGGCATTTTATAACATCGACGACATGCCCAACGTCATGGGTGCCATTAACTGCACCCACGTTGCCCTGGTGCCTCCGGCAGCCGACGAGTATATCTACAGGCAAGTGCAATCTGTCCTTTTTACAATTACTTGACCTTATTGTTTTCCCAATTTTGAAAAAGTCCCTCCTTGTAAAAAGTCCCTCCTTGTAATAATTCACTCCTTGTAATAATTCCCTCCTTGTAAAAAGTCCCTCCTTGTAATTATTCACTCCTTGTAATTATGCCCTCCTTGTAATTATGCCCTCCTTGTAAAGAGTCCCTGTGAAACAATGGACAGTATTTAGTTTTTCACAAATTTAACATGTGTTCTAAAGGGAAACATTTTAATGTGTACCTGAATTAGACACTTCAAAGTTAATCTTTACTTTTTCAAGCATACATATCCTTTTTTTGGGGAACCAAATACTAATGTACTTGGTTAGTGTTATTTTTATTGGCCCACAGGTTTGGCTTTGGGTGTGATTAGTTTGTGTTTCACTAGTTTGCCTTGCCTTGATAATGTTTTTTTTTTTTTATTGTTTCCCAGGAACCGCAAAATGGGTCACTCACTGAATGTCCAAGCAGTGGTGGCCCCGGACATGCGGTTCCTTAGTATAGTCGCCAGGTTTCCAGGCTCATCCCATGATGCCTACATTCTGCGAAGATCTGGATTGTGCGGTCGGTTTGAGTCTGGGGAATTTTCCGGTGGATGGCTCCTTGGTTAGTTGACGCCAATAACGTCCTTTTTTTTTTTATATGTATGGCTATGAATTTAGTTTGTGCCCCTGTATGAAACTATGCCTATTTGAACACCTTGTTTACATGTGAAACATGACCTTAACCATTAGATTTTTCAAACAACAAAGCCTTGCCAAATGTTGGTTCTGCATTTGCAAATTTTAAACTTTGAATTTATAGTAAATTAATCATTACTCTTCCCCACACTCGGCTGAAATTATGTTCTTGACTTTAGGATAGGGTCTGCGCCATCTTAGCTTAGACGCATTACACTTACTGAGTAGAGGAGAGCGGGATGAAGTGCAGGGGCCGGGTTAGAGCTGTTTTTGCCTCAGACAAAGCAGCTACGGGGTCCTGAAAAGTTAAGACATCCAAGAATGCTGAGCAGCACAGTCCTAAACCAATACTTGTTAGCAGTCTGTTAGCAGTATGCCTGATTGGCCATCATCCGCCATCTTTGATGTTTAAATTGTCCCAACATCCCTTAGATGGTGTTCGAGTTTATTTTGGCCTGCGCAATCTGTATGCTCAGGGTGTTGCTCAAATGTAACATAGGCTCTTAGTCATGGGGAAGGGACGTTTTTTTGGATTCAATTTAGGGATTAATGTGTAAATGATGCTATTCTTTTTGAATTTTTGCAGGTGATTCAGGCTATCCACTGCTTCCCTGGCTGCTGACGCCCGTCCTTTGGCCCCAGAATGCAGCCGAGGAGGCATATAATAGGGCGCACAGGAAGACCAGGGCTGTGGTGGAGAGGGCGTTTGACCTATTGAAGGCCCGCTTCCGATGCTTGGACCATACCGGGGGAGCACTTCAGTATGACCCCAAAAAGGTCATAGATATTATAATGGCCTGTGCAGTGTTGCATAATTTTGCTATATTGCAGCGTGTCCCCCGGTATGTGGATTTGCCCCCCTCTCCACCCACCAATGACCCAGAGGAGGACTATCGTGGCCCACCGAGTGCATCTGCCCAAGCCGTGCTGCCTAATTTAATAAACACACATTTTTCTTAATTTGGTGTTCCTTTGTTTGTTTTGTCCCTTTATTGTTTGTTATTTGTGTTTTTTGACCTTTGTGTTTGTATGTATGTTTCTTACTTTTACAAACAGTAACAAATTATTACAAACAACCTCACACCTGATTTTAGACTCGTTTTTTTTTTTTTTCCCAATTTGTTAGTGCAAACTTTAAGTCATCTTTATTCACCAAAAACCTAAAGGCATAAACTTAGTCAACAACAGGTTAAGTAAAAATGTATGGTGTTTATTTGAAAAGCAAACATTGGAGTTGATGGTCACTCCCATAGTTCATGAAAATACATGGTCAAACCACAAATGTAATTTTTGGCAATTCATGCCACATAGCAATTGGCCACAGTCAGGAGTTTCAAAGTAAGGCACTCCTGTCAAAAGTTTAATACAAATTTCAAAAACAAATGTGACAAGCATTGCCATGTCCAGATTTTTATGAAAACAAATAGGCCCACAGACACACCCTCTCCTGCTTGGCCACATTTGCCACAGGCACAGGTGTAAAGCAGCCAAACCTATGCCACATCTACACCTGTTACTCAGTGGGCCACCCAAACAAGAACCCTCAGTCCCAATTCAAGTCCAGTTCAATCTCAGCCAGGGGGTCAAGGTAGTAGTTTGCCAGGACAGAATGTCCCCGAATCATGCCTGCAAACAGAAGGAGACAGAACCAATGTAATTTGCCACAAGTATGCAGCACAACAGCTTGGGTGGCAGGTTCATTGAGGCTTCACCTCCGGCATTGGCTAGTGGGCTACCTCAGCACTCTAATGAGCTATATGGGCACAAATCCAAAGCATACAAGCAAAGCCATACCAAAAGGGTATATTGGTAGGGCTCACCAGACAGGTCAATACAGTGGGGATGTAGAGCAAAGATGTGGAGCAGATACAGGCCAAGTAGGCCTTAAAATGGGGGATTCCCATAAAACCCAGGTTGGGGCCCTCACCTGGGCCTGTGTGGCATTCAGAATCTGCAACTGTTCCAACATGTTTCTATTGGAAGTTCGAAATTCAGCCATCATGGCACTGAGATTGTTAGTTAAGGTGACCATGTGGCTGTTGCTATTTCGAACTTCCTCAAGCATGGCACTGTAATAATTGGATAAGGTGGCCATTTGGCTGTTGTTGGACCTAAATTCAGTCAGCATGGAGTTTAAGGTGTTGTTTAATGTCTCTAATTGCTCATGAAGATGCTTGTGGTTTCGTTGATTTTGGAGGCAAAATAGCCACCTCTCATGGTGCCATGCTGACTCCATCATCGGTGCGCCCCTCCCCTGGGAAACTGGGCAACGTAGTGTACTACGCCTCCCAATTCCCCGGGTTGTCGGGCGTGCAGATGATGTGCCTCTAGGTCCACCAACAGCCACAGGTCTGCTTGGCAAATCCTCAGCAGCAGAGCTAACACTGGGGACTGTCGGCTCAGTCTCTGCATGCTGCCCACGATGGGCTGGCAGCATGCAGCCAGCTTCCCTATGCTGCTGAGGATTTGGTGTAGAAACATGTTGGGACAGTTGCAGATTCTGTCCCAGGGGGAGCTGTTCAGAAGGTCCAATGAAGGGTCCATCCTCCTCCAGCTCCTGGATTTCCTCCATCAGTGTGTGGGTCTGTAGGGACATGTAAATAAAAAAAGGTTCAGTTTCGGGAATACATATGTACTTCAACAAAAATAAACATGGCAAGGCACATGCACAAGCAACATCAGAAAAAACACTTACCGCATATATCGGATCCTGGGTCCGAGGCAGCACGGAAGTAGACGGCATGGTAAAACTGGCTGAGGATTCCCCATTAGCTGAGGGATGATGCTGGGCTGCATTGTGGAAAAGAAGGCATGTTAACACACAACTAGGCATTGCTGATGTGTAATAACACATATGGTTCACTAAAACACGGGGCCACGCATGAATGGCAACTCCCCCAATGGACCAAGTTGAACTTGATTATGAATGCCATTATCTGTTAGATGTATTAGTCAAGAATTACATACACATTGGTCTCCTTAACCAAAATAAACATGCATGTACTGGCTGTCCTGAGGCTTCACACATCCCTAAAAGCCCATTATGGGACCACACTCAGCTTGCAAATAGCATTTGCCATCAGATTATGCTGGTTGCCATTCTTTCTAGGTCAAACTTTCAAGCACCCCAGATCAAGTCTTTCTGAGCAAAGCACAGCTCAAACCCAAATGGCCTACAGATAAAGATTGAAGTGTTGTATGTAATTGACTCTAAATACATAACAGGTAGTTCTTTGCTAATCTCAATAGTGTTCCTCAAGACTCTCCAAACTCATGTATGGGCAAGAGAGTCCACACACATAACACACCCTGTTTAAATTGTTACCTCCACTACAAGGCACACCCTAGGGGCATGTGTTAATATATGGCTTGGAGCCTCATTTTACACATAGCTCACATTTCACATACACACTAACATTACTAACCGGCAGGAATAGTCGGAATGTTCGTGTCCTGTCGTGCCGAGTGTCCCTCTAAGGCCACAGGATGTAGCAGGCCCAGCCCCATCTCCTCAGCTCGGGTAAATTGCAGTTTAGTGGGGAATCCTCCGCCAGTTTGTAAGCTGAAAAAGATAGTTGGACACATTTAGCTAAATGGTGCCAATACAAGATGAAGACAAATCCACAAAGTATATATGTACATGTAATGACGCCGTTTATTTTCTTTCTTCCGTGCTGCATACTTGAGGCCTGATATTTTCCTTTGAATCTGCTCCACATATTTGAGCTCTTCCCCCGCTGCATTGACCTGTCTGGTGAGCTCCTCCAAAATTTCGGCTTTGCGCTGCTTGCTTGTAGCTTTGGATCTGCGCCCATATAGCTCATCATAATACAAGGTGAGGCCACTAGCCAATGCCAGAGTTTGGGCCTCACCAAACCTGCCACTCAACTGGCCTCTGCACAATGTGCGCCCTGTTGGTTGTGGTTCTCGCTCCTCAGTGTTTGGCGGAAAATCAGGGGACATTCTGGCCTGGCTGTGTGGGTGTGAAATTACGGACTGCTGGTTGGCTGCAGATCGAACCAGACTTTGAAAGGGACTGGGTGAGCGTGGATGGGTGGCCACTGAAGTCGCAGGTGTAGATGTGGCATATTCAGAGTGCCTTGACACCTGTGCCGGTGGAGAATGTGGCCGAGGAGGAGAGGGTGTTGTGGAGGAAGTCGTGCTTGGGGCCCTGTACCTCTGTGGGCCCTTAGAAGACCCATGCCCCTTGGAGGTAGACGGCTGGTCCAGGGGTGACCCAGAGCTTGGGCTTCTGGGCCGGTGCCTTGCCCTATTGGCCGAGGATTTGGACATCCGTGCGGGTGGGGATGGCGACCTAGGACTTCTTGGGCTGTGCCTTGTCTTCTTGCCATGAGCCTTGTTGCCACGTGTGGGTGATGGGGATGCCGAGCTCGGGCTGCTTGGGCTTCTGGGCCTTGTTTGTCTTTGGCTCTTTGAAGTTTTTTCACCACATGCGGGTGGTGGTGATGGTGAGGTAGAGCTGCTGGGGCTCTTTCCTGGTGTCTCCTTTTTGTAGCCGTGCCATGGTAGCCATGTGGGTGGGGTGATGGTGACCTGGGGGGGCTGGGGCTTCGTACCCTCTTGGTCCCTTTTTTCCCCTCCGTTGGGGTTTGCTTTCAGGACTGTGTCTTCCTTTTTCCCGCTGGCTCCTTTTTTTTGGTGGTTGTGGTGGGAGCCTCCTGCCGTTTGGATGCCTGTTTGCTGCTGACCTCCTTTGCTGCTTTCGTTTTGGATTTTTTTGGTGCCATTACTCATGGACTCTGAAAGAGAATGAGCTGTGTGTCCAGGACCCTTTAAATAAGATTGGCGGGATCTGACGCTTACACATACGCGTGCGTACGGATGTGCGTACGGACGTTCGTGCGGACGCGCGGAATCCGAAAACCGCAGGGGCATTACTTATCTGCTGCAGACAAGAGGCAAGATGGCGCCCACAATCTTCACCCGCCAACAAGAAGAGATCATTATGCTTGTAAGTGTCTTCTAATGCCTTTGATTTGCCATCTAAATGCATGCCTAGCCCTTAAGGAAGTGCAGGAAAAAATGGTTTGTTTTCAAAGTGTTTAAAACTCCATGCCAAACCGACATGAGGGCCCACACGTGCGAAACAACACTGAGGCCAGCTTCAAGGATTGGATTAGCCTAGAATTGTGTCTGTTAATGTCATTTAGCCCAAAGATCGATTGGTGACAGATATTTGTATGCAGTTTTAACTACATCCTATGTTTCTGTTGTGTTCTGTAGACCATGCTGGAGCGCAGGTACGACTACCTGCCTAACTCTTTTGAGAAGCGCACCGTCGCCCTGGAGATCATTGGGAAAATCCAACAGCAGACGGACACCACCTTCACCCACACTCAGATCATGCAGCATTGGTCAGACCTGAAACGGCTGCACATGCCCCTGGTGCGGCGGTTTTTCGGCCTCCATTTCCCTAGTAAGTACATAGCGATTGCATGCCAGATGTAACACATGCAGAAGGTAGGCATTTATAATTGTTTTTCTTTTCTAGTGTTGGAAATGGATCCGCCGCACCCGGAGGCGCACAGGCCGACCAGTGCTGCATGAATCTGCAGCTGGAAGTGAAGGTGGTGGATCTCCAGGTCCTACCCCTCCTCTGTTGGGTCCTCTGACCAGCCCCTGGACCTTTCCACAGAGGAGGGGCGGCACGGCGTGGGCAGGGAGTCATACCCAGCGACGCAGGTGGGAGCCTCTGGTATGTGACTCTTCATGTAACCACACACACATATACATGCAATTTCCACCAAAGCTGATTCCCTTCATCTGTTTCTCTAGATGCTTCTGGAGCGGGTGAAGATGTGGAGGATGCAGCAGATCTCACCCAGGAGGCACAGGGAGAAGGTGAGTGATGTGACACACACATTGAAATTGACATTTGATTACTGTTGACTAAGACATTATAAGTGACCCTATTTGCCATGTCTCGACAGCCTCTACTTCACAACAGTGGCAGGGCCCAGGACGAAGGGTTGTCCCCAACGAGGCATCCGTCGGCCACCAACCAAGTAAGTTGTAATGTCATTCTTTGCAGTATGTGGTAATTGACATGATCACCCAGATACATCAAGCCATAGTCAATGGCATTAGCAGAATGACCTGTGCCCACTTCCTTAGATTAATTAGCAGAATGACGTGTGCCCACTTCCTTAGATTAATTACTTAGCAGAATGACCTGTGCCCACGTCCTTAGAATAATTACTTAGCAGAATGACATGTGCCCACTTCCTTAGATTAATTACTTAGCAGAATGACATATGTCGTCATGATTTAATTTGCCAACTAACAAACATTCCTTCCACAGGTGAGAAACATGTATTTGTCTCAAACTAATGTATTTTTTCTAATTTTATCCAGGGACCACACGTGCAAGAGTGGAAGCAATGAATCGAAGGGTCCTTGAGCTGGTGGCCAATATGCAGCAGCTGGTTGACTCGTTGGGGAAAACAGAAGAAAACTAGTGTCCTGGGTCCTGTCACTGTATTTTGTCCTTGTAAATAGTTTTAAAGTTTTAATGTTTTTAAAGTTTTAAATGTTTTTAATGTTCCAACAAATAATTTGTAAGATATTTTTATACACCCAAAATTTTAAAAAAGGCAATCAAAAATGGCCTTCTAATATAAAAAAGAAAAAAAAACAAAAAAAAAGTTTCAGTGTCATTTTTTTGCACAAATACAACAAACGAAGGCTAAAATACATATTTAGAGCTGAAGATTCAGATGACCGGGAAGTGATTTGGGTAAGTTTTAGGGGCCTAAAATGGAAGAAGAACCTAACCGCGAAGTGATTTGGGTAAGTTTTAGGGGCCTAAAATGGAAGAAGAACCTAACCGCAAAGTGATTTGGGTAAGTTTTAGGGGCCTAAAATGGAAGAAGAACCTTACCGCAAAGTGATTTGGGTAAGTTTTAGGGGCCTAAAATGGAAAAGGAACCTAACCGCGAAGTGATTTGGGTAAGTTTTAAAGGCCTAAATGGGAAGAAGAACCTAACCGCGAAGTGATTTGGGTAAGTTTTAGGGGCCTAAAAGGGAAGAAGAACCTAACCGCAAAGTTATTTAGGTAAGTTTTAGGGGCCTAAAAGGGAAGAAGAACCTAACCGCGAAGTGATTTGGGTCAGTTTTAAGGGTTCAAAAGGGAAGATGGAGGATAGTGCTAAGTGGTTGGGGTGAGCTTTAAGGGTCCAAAAGGGAAGATGAGGGATAGTGCTAAGTGGTTGGGGTGAGCTTTAAGGGTCCAAAAGGGAAGATGGAGGATAGTGCTAAGTGGTTGGGCTAAGTTTTAAGGGTTCAAAAGGGAAGATTGAGGATAGTGCTAAGTGGTTGGGGTGAGCTTTAAGGGTCCAAAAGGGAAGATGGAGGATGGTGCTAAGTGGTTGGGTGAGCTTTAAGGGTTCAAAAGGGAAGATGGAGGATAGTGCTAAGTTGTTGGGGTGAGCTTTAAGGGTTCAAAAGGGAAGATGGAGGATAGTGCTAAGTGGCTGGGTGAGCTTTAAGGGTTTAAAAGGGAAGATGGAGGATAGTGCTAAGTGGTTGGGGTGAGCTTTAAGGGTTCAGAAGGGAAGATGGAGGATAGTGCTAAGTGGTTGGGGTGAGCTTTAAGGGTTCAAAAGGGAAGATGGAGGATAGTGCTAAGTGGCTGGGGTGAGCTTTAAGGGTTTAAAAGGGAAGATGGAGTATAGTGCTAAGTGGTTGGGGTGAGCTTTAAGGGTTCAGAAGGGAAGATGGAGGATAGTGCTAAGTGGTTGGGGTGAGCTTTAAGGGTTCAGAAGGGAAGATGGAGGATAGTGCTAAGTGGTTGGGGTGAGCTTTAAGGGTCCGAAAGGGAAGATGGAGGATAGTGCTAAGTGGTTTAGCTAAACATTGTAGTAGAAGTGAGGGTGGCAAATATGTAGGCGAGCACTTTAATGAGTTAAGTTTGTAGTGCGCAGGCGCAAGATCGTAAGGATTTACGTCTGGACGATTATTTATTGAATAAGGAAATCCGAATCTATTGGGAAACGTAAAGGATTCGATGGAAAAAGGGCAAAATCGAAAGCCGACGTTGGAACATGAGAAAATGAAACAGAAAAGTCACGATGGAAAATGACATCCTCGTACTCTGGCATACGAACGGACGGAAACTTTACAGAAGGTTAGCAATGCATGCATAGAATCGCTTGCACACTTATACGAGAGCGGGAAAATTTGAAAAAAATATGAAAACGGCACCAAAACTAAAGTCTTTTTTTGTCTCTCTGAATCGAGCCTTATGTTGGGGGATACCGTTCTGACGCTGTAGTTAAGGAAGGGTGTGCTTGGCGGTGTAGGAGTGGCTGAAGTGCATGCAAAGTTTCCTTCCCATTGGATGTCTTGCAGATGGGGGGGAAGACTTCAGAAAACGCTTGACAACTAGGTTGAACACGTGTGGCATACAGGGAACATGGCTCAGGCTTTCTTGTCGCAGTGCAGACAAGATGTTCTTCCCATTGTCAGTCACCATGGTTCCCATTTGCAGTTTTTGTGGAGTAAGCCATGATTTCATTTATTGATTTATGATTTTTAATTTCGTGGCTCAAGGAAAACCATGTGAAGAACAGCGTGAAACCTCCGTGTCCTGCACACATGGTAGGCTGAAAGGGCACTGAAAAAAAATAAATAAATAAATAAAAATACGGGAAAAAAAATTTTAGAAAAAACTAAATGCAAAAAAAATAAAAAATGAAAAAAAAATTGTAAAAAAATTAGCAAAATATTAAAAAAAGATAATGAAAAAAAAATATAAAAAAAAAACAAAATACAAAAAAATAAAAAAAAAATTAAAAAATATATATTTTTAAAAACACAAAATATTAAAAAAAAAAAGTAAATGAAAAAATAATAATAAAAAAAATACAAAATTAACCAAAAAAAATTTTTTTATAAATTTTATATGTTGTTATTGTTATTATGTTATGTTATTATATGTTATTATTATAAATGTGTTCAAATAAGATAAATGTTAACAATTAATATGTAATTGACAATTAGGCATTTATTTCTGTGACACCATTGCTAAGTGCAAGTGCACTGTCACAGGCACAACGGCCTAGGAGCGTGGAGGCCACAGCGGAGGGACCTGTCCAAGTTGCTGTTGTGGTTGTGCAGGAACCAAAATCACCCCAGTTAAAGGATATGTATTGTCCCTGACCGTAGTTACAGCTCCAGACGTAGGCACTGCTGTGCACTTTGGTTCACACTGAAAGGCTAAAGGACTGGCCCACCTTCTGTTCAACAAAATTGTACAGGGCTGGTACTGTAGTACAGGGCTGGTACAAAGAAATGACAGCGTGGGACTCTCCACCTCGGCTCGGCACAAGCCATCAGTTCTCCGAAAGGTTCACCACCTCAAAAGGGAGACACTGCAGCACCAGCAACTTATACAGGAGCACGTTTAGCTTCTGCGTGTTGGATGAGTGGGCACATAATGTTGTCTCTTGGCTTGGCCAATGGATTGCTGGTAGAATGACTGACTCGGATTAAGAGGAGGAGGAGCATCTGGAGCGACAGAGGATGGGTATGACACACAGGAGGTGGTGGAGCCTTGGCTGGCTGGAACAGGGAGCGGCTGCCACTGGGTAATGCAGCAGGCTGGACCACCACTTAGTCAACTCTCCCAGGCTGCTTTATGGTGACGCTGTAAATGTTGATGCAGGGCAGTGGGGCCAACATTGGGACCCTGGCCACACTTCTCCTTCTGCCTACACATCTTTCATATAGCCATGTTAACCTCCTGCGGATGCTTGATGAAAAACTGCCACATCGCTGAGTAGCTGATTTTCCTACCAACAATCCGCACAAATTCACTGCTGCTGCCACCACCGACGACTCCAGGGACCCTCTTCCACTACTTCCTGGGAAGGTAGCCTGCCTCACAGCAAGTGGTCTACCCTGAGCACATTTGCCTCCATACTTTCCCCTTCTGCCACCATGCTGACCGCTAAATCTGTCACTCTCCATCACTCCAAGCCTTTAAAAGTGCCCTCAAAACTCACTGATGTCCTCCTCAGGTTCCTCAAAAGTGTCTGCTTAAGAATTCAAAACGCTTGCAACACCACCTCCCACGCCACTATCCTCATCACTACTTGCCCGCCTAGTGGAAGAAGCAGTGAGTGTCTCCTCCACTTCTTGGCTGGGCAGTAGCTGCTGATTTTTCAGATTATCAGATCGTCCTCACTGAATAGTGCAGCTGAACCCAAAGCATAAGATATAACCGACAGTTGACTGGGGGTGTCAGATGTCACTTGTGATGAACTGGATGATCGTGTTAACCAATGTATGACAGCAGATGGGTTGCTGGTCGAGACACGACCGCTACCTCGTACCAGATCAGGCCTCTCACTGAGACTCCTGCTGCCACTCACCCCTAGTCTGCTGCGACCTCTGCTTGATGAATTTAGGCCTAATATGTTACTATGTTACTAATATGTTACTATGTTACTAATATGTTACTAATATGTTACTAATCTGTCACTCTCCATCACTCCAAGCCTTTAAAAGTGCCCTCAAAACTCACTGATGTCCTCCTCGGGTTCCTCAACAGTGTCTGCTTAAGAAGCCAAAACGTTTGCAACACCACCTCCCACGCCACTCTCCTCATCACTATTTGCCTGCCTAGTGGAAGAAGCAGCGAGTGTCTCCTCCACTTCTTGGCTGGGCAGTAGCTGCTGATTTTTCAAATTATCAGATCATCCTCACTGAATAGTGGAGCTGAACCCAAAGCATAAGATATAACCGACAGTTGACTGGGGGTGTCAGATGTCACTTGTGATGAACTGGATGATCGTGTTAACCAATGGATGACGGCAGAAGGGTTGCTGGTTGAGACATGACCGCTAGCTGATACCGGGAGATCAGGCCTCTCACTGAGACTCCTGCTGCCACTCACCCCTTGTCTGCTGCGACCTCTGCTTGATGAATTTAGGCCTCTGCAACTTCTCTGTGCCCATCCTGGCACTTCTCTGCCTGACATACTTAGTGCGTATATGAGGGGAGGACAAAACGCTACACTACACTTAAAACAGGATTTGTCGATAAGAGCAGCAGGTGTGTAACTATCTATGGCCTTTCACTAAGTAGTAACTAGGCCCTGAAGACTTTAACAGGAACAAAGTGATGAAACTCTTAGCTGGGCGTATTTGATGCTCTGAATAGGGCAATTCAATGTGCTCCAGTACGCTTGAAAAATGTTTTTTTGAGAGACCGGCCTGCGTGAAAATGAATAGGGCATGGATCAGTCACAATTTCCACCCACCAATGCCTGATGCATAAGAGTATATTGATCATAGTGCCAGACCAACACTAAAGAAATATGGATAGTGCAAAACAGATTTAAGGCGCTGCTCTCCAGTTACAGACATTCCTCCGCATCAGACCACAAGTAATTATTGAGGAAATGCTTTACGTTAATCTTAATTTTTATTAATATTCTTAGGATAAGATATATGTGCCCAAAAGCTGTATATGTTCTCTTCATGCTGCTGCTAACTCCAGGGTGTGTGTTTCAGGCAATATATGGGCTCCCTATGCTGCTGCCAACTCCACTGTGTGTCTTTCAGGCAATATATGGGCTCCTAATGCTGCTGCCAACTCCAATGTGTTTTTCAGGCAATATATGAGCTCCTAATACTGCTGCCAACTCCATTGTGTTTTCTAGGCTATATATGGGCTCCCTATGCTGCTGTCAACTCCACTGTGTGTCTTTCAGGCAATATATGGGTTCCTTATGCTGCTGCCAACTCCAGGGTGTGTTTCTCAGGCAATATATGGGCTCCCTATGCTGCTGCCAACTCCAGGGTGTGTTTTAAGGCAATATATGGGCTCCTAATGCTGCTGCCAACTCCAGTGTCTCTTTCAGGCAATATATGGGCTCCCTATGCTGCTGCCAACTCCAGGGTGTGTCTTTCAGGCAATATATGGGCTCCCTATGCTGCTGCAAAGTCCAGAGTGTGTCTTTCAGGCAATATATGGGCTCCCTATGCTGCTGCAAAGTCCAGAGTGTGTCTTTCAGGCAATATATGGGCTCCTAATGCTGCTGCCAACTCCTGGGTGTGTTTTTCAGGCAATATATGGGCTCCCTATGCTGCTGCCAACTCCACTGTGTGTCTTTTAGGCAATATATGGGTTCCTTATGCTGCTGTCAAATCCATTGTCTCTTTCAGGCAATATATTGGCTTCTAATGCTGCTGCCAACTCCAGGGTGTGTTTTTCAGGCAATATATGGGCTCCTAATGCTGCTGTCAACTCCAATTTGTCTTTCAGGCGGACCGAAAATTTTTTTCCCTGGATCGAATTTTTCAAAAGTTCGCTCATCTCTATATATAGCCCGATAGAGAGCTATGCTGTCTTATGGGGCATCATTGCCTCAATTCAGTAAACTTGCCTTGTAATATCTCTTGAAAGTCAGTACTGTTTCATGCTTCATTTCAAAATAAGGCAATTAAGTGAGACTCTGCAAGGTAGGAAATTAGATCATAATTTGCATCTAAAACTTTCACATGTGACAATGTGTGATAGCTGCTTTTTAAATTTGCAGTCAATCGATTGTTATACCTACCCCTTTCAGTGGCAATGGCACATCCCCAAGATGCAGGGATGCGGCTTCTTGCGCTTTCCAACCCATAAGGGAAGAGCCGTTTTCCAAGTGACATAGGCACAGCAAATGGCTCTGATTTGATGATAGCACAGTTAGAGAGAAAGGTTAACTGTAGGGATGAGCGAACCCCCACTCCTCCAAAGTTCGGATCTGGCAAGTTCAAATAGCTATGAATAAATAAACGGGGACCCAAACTTTGTGGGATGGCTGTGGCTGGGGGGAGGCACAGAGTTTGCAGCAGAACAGCAGAAACTGCTGCTGTAACTCACCTCGACCCTCTTCCTGGTCAGTGATCATGGACTGAGGTGAGTTACAGCAGCTTCCTGCTGCTGCACCCTTGGGTGAAACTGGTTGAAAAAATCGATAGGAAGGGAAAAATGGAAAAAGAATCCATTCTTGCAATACAAGAATTGCAATAACAGCCATTAAGGGAGTTGCCAATTTCATAAAATCTGAAGTTGACTCGAAACAAAACTGGTCAGATTCAGATAAATCAGCAGGAAAATAAATCCTGGAAGAGTTACAGTATTTCTGAACTCAGGTGAGATTTGTTGACCTCACATGATACTCACTTACGCACTTTGGCCTTGGCCTTTGCCCATTGTATTTTGTGTACATTTTTTTTTTGCTTTATTTCAGGATAAGGCTATACTTAAAAAAGGTGTAACTGAATAAAGGATGGAAGTTAGAGTATGATTTGCATTTAAAATGTTTACTAAAACAATGTGGAAACCTATTTAAATCAAAACAAACAAAAACATTTTTCACAAAACTAGTGTTGTTTCATGCTAAGGAAGGCGGATTGCGGATAACCCCTGCACTTTAATGGCCGCTAAAGAAAGAAATCTTACCTTTCTTCTCGTTCCCTGAGAGAAATCCAGCCCTGTGATTGCCTGTCGCAGTCACGTGGGTGCTATTTAAAATACAGCGTTAGTTATTCATACCTTTTGCAGTCACTGGATCTTTTTTTCTGCCTGGAAGTAGTTTTCTTTTGTTAATAACTAAAACAAGAGCACTTTTAGGCATTTTTAAAAACATTTTATGTTTTCTTTTCACACATTATTTTATCTCATTGTCTTGACCCCGAAATAAAGTATGAAATGTCCCTTATATTCATGAGATATTTTAAGGAAAGTCTACTGAATCAAGGCCTTTATCGTACAACTAACAGAATGTATTTTTTAATTACTGTAGATATTTTCCGATTCACAGGAGATATTACCTATCCTAACCCACAGAAAACCATTTAAATTCACAAGATTGCCCATACAACATTTTCTTAGATTTTACAATAGAAATTTGCACTATTAGCAGAACTGTCTATATAATTATTGCAATGTGTGTAATTTACAATTTGACCTTTTACAAACTCTAGATTCATTTACAGACATTTCTGCCTAAAAATCCCTCTATGTCTATGAAGCTAGAAGAACACAGGCTAATTGAAATGCATGTATTCATAGCACCCTTTTCTTATGCAAATTACCAACAATCATTTTAGGCTACCAATTTTGAATGTGGTATTTTACCAAAAATAAAAGCCTCGAACTAGTACCATTTTTTTCGTCCCATTGGAAGCACCTGACCATAGGACGCACCTAGAAATTGGAGGAGAAAATAAGAAAATAAATATTCTGATCCAAATGTTGTGCTAAAACACCATTCCCCAAGAACCAAATAATAGGAAAGGTGCAGAATCCCCCCATTACAGGCATAGTGGCATGCTTCCCATTCCGAAAGGCAGTGTGGCATTCCCCCCTCCCATTCCCATAGGCAGTGTGGCATCCCCCCTCCCATTCCCTTAGGAAGTGTGGCATTCCCCCCTCCCATTTCCTTAGTCAGTGTGGCATTCCCCCATTCTCATAGGCAGTGAGGCATTTCCTCCATCCCATTCCCATAGGCAGTGTGGGATTCCCCCCTCCAATTTCCCTAGGCAGTGTGACATTCCCCCCTCCCAGTCGCATAAACAGTGTGGTATCCCCCCTCCTATTCCCATAGGCTGTGTGGCATTCTCTCCTACCATTCTCACAGGCAGTGTGGCATTCTTCCCTCCCATTCCCATGACAGTGTGGCGTCCCCCCCTCCATTCCCATAGGCAATGTGGGATTCCCCCATCTCATTTCCATAGGCAGTGTGGCAATTTCCCCCCTTTCCTATAGGCAGTGTGCCATCCCCCCTCCCATTAAAATAAGCCATGTGGCATCCCCCCTCCCATTCCTAGAGGCAGTGTGGTATTCCCCCCCCCCCCATTGCAAATAGGCAGTGTGGCATTTCCCCCCATCTTATTCCTATAGGCAGTGTGGCATTCCCCCCCCCCCCATTCACCATATAGATAGTGTGGTAACCCCTCCTCCCTTTACCATAGGCAGTGTGGCATTCCCCCCTCCCATTTCCTTAGGCAGTGCAATGTTCCCCCCTCCTATTCCCATAGGCTGTGTGGTATTCCCCCCTCCTATTCCCATAAGCATTGTGGCATTCTCCCCTCCCATTCCCATAGACAGTGTGGGATTCCCCCCATCTCATTCCCATAGGCAGTGTGGCACCCCCTTTCCCATAGGCAGTGTGGCATCCCCCCCTCCAATTAAAATAAGCCATGTGGCACCCCCCTTCCCTTCCCAGAGGCAGTGTGGCATTTCCCCCTCCCATTCCCCATAGGCAGTGTGGCATTCCCCCCATCCTATTCCTTTAGGCAGTGTCGCATTCTCCCTCCTCCATTCACCATATAGGTAGTGTGGTAACCCCTCCTCCCTTTGCCATAGGTAGTGTGGCATCCCTCCCATAACATTGCCATAGGCAGTGTGGCATTCTCCCCACCCCATACCCATAGTCAGTGTGGCATTTCCACCACTCCATTCCAATAGGCAATGTGGCATTCTCGCCCCCGTTCCCCTTATAGGTAGTGTGGCATTCCCCCCTTCCATTCCCCATATAGGCAGTGTGGCATACCCTCTCTCATTCCCATAGGCAGGGTCGCATTTCCTCCTCCCATTCCCCATAGTAAGTGTGGCATTTCCCTCATCACATTCCCATAGGTAGTGTGGCATTTCCCCCCCCCCATTCCCCATATAGGTAGTGTGGTATACCCCAATCTTATTCCCATAGGCAATGTGGCATTACCCCCTCCCATTCCCATTGGCAATGTGGCAGCCGTTCCTGCTGTCCCGCTGTCCAGACTGTTTCTGTCGCCCCCCCCCCCCTTTTTCTCCATGCACCTGTACACACAGAGCAAACACCCGGCTCTGTACAGTGGGTGCTGCACAGAGCCGGGCTTTTTCTCTGTGTGCGTGCAGCAGCAGCTGGAGAAGAAGCGGGCCAGCAGAGACAATGTGCATGGCAGGGACAGCTCGAACAGCGAGCAGGGATCGGTTGCCCTGCCCGTCCGCCTGCTGCTCCTCCATCTTCTGGCCTCCCATGGCTGTGGTGGCTTGCCCAGAAGTTATGGAGCAATGGAAATGTGAGTTAACATTTTTTTTAAACATTCCCCCCATAAGACGCACTGACATTTCCCCCAACTTTTGGGGAAAAATACATGTGTCTTATAGGGTGAAAAATACAGTAAATGTGTCTGACTTTTATTTAGTCATTTATGTCTGGTTCATCAGTTTTAAGACTGACAAATTTAAAAGTAACGATAATTGATTTGTTCAGATGTCTTTCAGTCTCACAACAGCTAATTTACTGTCAGCATCATTTGAAAAGTTGTGCTTGCATTCAAATTGTTTCACATTGACACTCACCAATCAGACACTGTGGGCTTTTTGTTTTCAACAGGTGCCTGCCAAATTAGTGTGAACATGGGGGAATGTGCTCGCAGGCTTGGAGCAATGGCCACTGTGACTGTGGGGACACAGGCTATGCTGGCAGGACTTGCCATAAGAGTTCCTTATCAGTTACCAAAGATGTGTTGTCAATAACTTCACATTGGTTTAAATTAGGCCTGTAGTGCAAAATGGAATTTAGGTTCTGGACCTTTAGCAGCTGCCAATTTACTTACTGTATTTATCCTTGCAAGTAAACATTTTCTCAACAGACTCCTGGGAAGGACAAGCACACCCAGTTGCTGGCTGCTTGCAAGGTGGCTGGCATTCAAGGCTAGAATCAGACTAGTATGTGATCCCATTTGTGTACACTAGAGATGGGCAAACGTTTAGAACGTTGGCCACTTTGGGGAACTTTTTTTCTGAAGTTTGATTTGGGCTGAGCTGAACAGCCAAAAGTAATAGAGGTGCATTTTGGGGGCATTCTTTCAAAGCTTGGAGCGAGCAGAAACTGACACGCGATGGGGGGGGGGGGGAGGACCTCTGAGCACTAGGATGTTGAACAGCCCTTCCGTCCTTTCCCCACGCTGCCAATCAGAGTGCATGATCCTTTCCTCCTCATGGAAGTTTCTATACTGAGCCATAGTGGAGACCAGCATCCCATCCAATCCTGGTGCCACTTAGCCCACCGCTTCTGAAGGAACCAACTGGGGGGCCCTCAGCCCAGAGAACTCCCAGTATCACCCCTAGAGTCTATGGAGGATCCTGGGTCTCCACCTCCAGTTGAGTTCATCCCAGAGGAAGAGCAGTACTCAGATGAGGGCAGTACTCAGATGAGGGCATAAGCCCCGAGGGTTTTTTTAATTACACAGGGTCCTCTAGAAGGAATTTCAGGGTCTCTCAACCACCCCTCCAAGTAAGGAAGGGCACTTTCCACTACATTTTTCTCCCCGTATCCACCCTCTAGTTATCCCAAATAAATTGCAAAGTTTTGTACAGAATGGTTACCTAAGGTCTGTGGTAGCCAGTGTAGGAGGGTAGCAGCAGCAGCAGTCTCTCTGAGATCCAAAAGGCCTGTTAAAGCCACTGGAGGGTGTGTAACAGCAGCAGTGCTCTCTATGAGCCCCTAAGACATGTGAAAGCCAGTGGAGGTGGGTAATACTAGTAGTAGTCTCTCTGAGCCCCTTAGTCCTTTGACAGCCAGTGGGGTTGGGTAACAGAGGCATTGATAGTTTCTCTGATTCTCTAAGACCTGTGATGTGTGGGTAACAGCAGCAGTCTTTCTAATCCCCTAAGGCCTGTGAAAGCTGGATAACAGCAGTAACAGTCTACTGCATCACTAAGACATATGAAAGTCAGTGGAGGCTGGGTAACAGAAGCAACAGGGGGAAGCAGGGGCATCAGTAGTCTCGATGATCCCCTATGGCCTATTACAACAAGTGGAGGTGTGTAAGGGGCATCAGTAGTCTTTTTGATTCTCTAAGGTCTGTGATAGCAAGTCAAAGGTGGGTAAAAGCAGCAGTAGTCTCTCCGAGCCCCTTAAGCCTGTGAAAGCCAGTGCAGAGGGGTAGCAGAGCAGTCATATTGAGCTCCTAATGCCTGTTACAGCCAGTGACGGTGGGTAGCATGGGGATCCACAATCTCTTTAAAAATCTTAAGGCCTGTAGAAGCCAGTAGAAGTAGGTATAAGGGGCATCAGTAGTCTCTCTGAGCCCCTAAGGCATGTGAAAGCCAGTGGAGGGTGTGTAACAGCAGCAGTAGTCTCTTTAAGCCTTTAAGGCATGTAACAGTCAGTGGAGAGAGGGTAACAGCAGTCTCTAATGTCTGTGAGAGCTAGTGGAGGATGGGTAAAAGCAGCAGCAGTCTCTCTAATCTCCTAAAGCCTGTTAAAGCCAGTGAAAGTGGGTAGCAGGGGCATCAGTAGTCTCTGTGAGCCCCAAAGGCATGTGAAAGCCAGTGGAGGTGGGTAACAGTAGCAGCAGTCTTTCTGAGTGTCTAAGGCCTGGGACAGCCAGTGGAGGATGGGTAACAGCAGCAGCAGTTTCTAAAAGCCCCCGAGGCCTGTGAAAGCCAGCACAGAGGGTTAAAGGCAGCAGCAGTCTCACTGAGACCCTAAGGCTTGTGGAGGGTGGTTGACAGCACCAGTAATCACTTTGAGCCCTTAAGGCCTGTGACAGTCAGCGGAAAGTGGGTAACAGCAGCAGCAGTCTCTCTGAGTCTCTAAGGCCTGTGACAGCCAGTGGAGGGTGGGTAACAACAGCAGCAGTCTCTCTAAGCCTCTAAGCCCCAAAGGTCTGTGAAAGGCAGTGAAGGTGGGTAACAACAGCAGCAGTCTTTCTGAGTCTTCAATGCCTGTGACAGCCAGTGGAGGATAGGTAACAGCAGCAGTAGTAGCCCCTGGGGTAGGAGGCCAGGAGCCTCTAGGGTATGTGAAAGAAAGTAAAGGTGGGTAGCAGGGGTATCAGTAGTCTATCTAAGTCTCTAATGCCTGTGACAACTAGTGGAGGGTAAGAAATGGCAGAAGTAGTCATTTTGCACCCCTAAGGCTTGTTAAAGTTAGTGCAGGCGGGGTGGCAGCCACAGTAATCTCTCTGAGTCCCTAAGGCATGTGAAAGCCTGTGAGGCTTTTAACAGCAGCAGTAGTCTCTCTGAACTCCTAATTTCTGTGAAAGCCAGCACAGGTGGGTAGCAGAGGCACCAGTAGTCTCTCTAAGCCCCCAGGCACGTGACAGCCAGGTTAGTTGGGTAGCAGCATCAGAAGTTACAGTAGCAGTCTTTCAGGGTGCTCCTATTCTTGGGGATCCATGCTGTGGTCAATAGTGTCAGGCATGGGGGGGTGAAATCTGGCATTATCCATGTCTGATATATTTTATGAATGTGAGGATCTCCACATTTTGGCACAAGAGCCAAGTTCTCCATGTGGTCATCCCTCTCTGCACCAAATACCCTCTTGGATGACAAACTGCAGGCTGGGCATGACAGTGTGGACATGGGTAACTCTGGCAGTTGTGGCCAGATATCCGGTTTCCCTGCCCAGAACTCCCACAGGGTTTATTTTGTCATGGGACAGGTTTGTCATTTTAAGTGTCAATATTTGGGGTGAAAGATGTGCAGAAAAATAAGTTTATCCATAAAATTTTTTTGCGTTTAAAATCCTAATTTCTCCCAGTTACAGCAGTACCACATGTGTATTGGTAGACACCCTTTCCTGCCCAGGAGACTTCTCTAAACTGAAACAGCGCTTTTGGAGATTTTCAGATAAAATACAACTATGCTATGAGCTATGAGCACCTTGCCGTTTTTCAAGAAAATCAACTCTTTACATTGAAATACCCCCTACATATTCTCTGGAGGTACATACCTCAAGCTTTCTAGGTGTACCAAGCTTATTGACATGGGTGAAGTTTTCTGGAAGTAATCCCTCATTGAATTCTTTGGTTGCACAGAGTTTCACTAAAAAAGAATAAAAAAAGCAGACGAAAACACATATTTTTTTTTATTTTATTTTTTTTAACAAAACATGCAAACAAGATCAATCTGAAAAAGAAACATCCCCCGAACAGAACGATACCCAACATGCATAGCTTCTGTCAAGGGAAG
This sequence comes from Gastrophryne carolinensis, assembly GCA_027917425.1. Taxonomy (NCBI): domain Eukaryota; kingdom Metazoa; phylum Chordata; class Amphibia; order Anura; family Microhylidae; genus Gastrophryne; species Gastrophryne carolinensis. Next base: position 335,174,270 of record CM051236.1, on the reverse strand, counting down.
AGTTGTCAAACATCCCAAAGTAAAGCATGTGCGTAAGGGTAATTTTACTTGAAAATTTCAGCTCTGCAGACAAAGTGTGCACATAGCACTTTTTCTACCAAAACAACACTTTACATTTGGCTTGTCGTAGTGGGCTCATCATTTTAGAAGTAATCCCTCGAAGAATTCTTAGGTTGCACAGGTTTTCCCTAAAAAATGATAAAAAAGCAGATTTTTTTTTTTCTCTCAAAAAATCAATATGCAAAAAACAAGCTAAATATGAAAGCAACTCCATTTGTGAATGGAGGGACGTGTGAGATGCGGCCGCCAGCGTGCTCGGAGCCGCTGAGGTAAGACATCGCATTGACACGCATACCTCAGCGGCTCAGAGCGCGCTGATTGGACGAGTGGCCGCGCATGCACCGCAGGAACAGGGTGAGGCGAGTTGTATCTTACGATCTGACGATAAAAAAGGACATTCGAGGTATGGATGGCACTATTGTAGGCAAGTTCCCTCAGTGACTTGGGAGAAGCAACTGCTCAAGAGTTTGGTTTTACAACAAAGATCTATATCTTAAACTCTAAATATCACACCTTTAGCACAAATGCTGCTCACTGAGCATCTTATCCATTATACTTCATGTACTTTGCATTAGCAATTATAGCATTTAATGAAAAAAGGAAAAAAGAAGAACGAGAAAAAGAAAAGAGGAAAGAAAAGAGAAGAGGAGAAAAACGGTTGTAAAAATACAATAGAAAACATATTAAAGCATATTAAATCGAGATGCACCTCTACTTTCATGTTGAGGCAATTGTGATCCTTGCTGCTGCTAATTTGAAGGAGATCAATTACTTTTGATGTTTATGTCCTTTGAGTCCTCGCATCCCCAAAAGCCTGGGTCACTTGTCATCTCTTCCCCCAGTACCTTAGAAATTAGTTTGTAGACCCGGCCCCTGAAGCAATTCGGGGAGATATTTGGATCTATCATAGACAGTCTGGCAGAGACCATATATAATTTCATGATAATTTTTACTATTTTTTTTAGGTTTACTTCAATTAAATTAGTATTTATTCAACCCTTCCCTGCATTTACAACCATCCTACTCCACCATTCCTTTGAATGTGTCTATCCCATTCTCCCAAGCGACCATATACAAAACCTTTGAATGAGTTGAGAGCAGGGCCGAGTAAATCAGGGATACCAGTTCTGGTTTTCCTTAATGCTTTATACAATATTTTTCTTATGGTGTGTATTCTATTACACCTAGTGACTCCCTCTCTCTCTGACCTAAAAAGTTAAAGCGGACCTTCACCCTGAATAAGAGCCTATCTTATATGTTTCTCACACCCTGTACATGCAGATTGCTCACATTAAAATCATCCTACCTGCATCTACTGCATGTTATAAGTCTTTAAACATCCAAGATGGCGGCTCATGGAGCATCAGGCAGCCTGCAAACAGGAAGTGTCTTCTGACAATGTGTCACTCTGCAATCTGGGATTGCTGACCTTTTCCTGACCCCCGCTCTGCTCTGTCTGAGCAAAGCACAGTTATAACTTCACCCCCCTGTACTTTATCACCCTAGAGTCCTGAACAGAGTTGCAGCCCAGTGGGGGAAAGAATAGTAAATAAGTGACTAAAAACTTAAAATATATTAATTTTAGATGGTGGGGAATAGTTTTTTAAGATTTTGGGCTTTTCATTAAATCATGCTGAAGGTCCGGTTTAAGAATCCGGAAGGCTCTAAACTCTTCTGTCACTGGCATAGAGTATTGATCCTTCGACTGCTAAATAGTTATCAGACATTCTTGAGCATAACAATTGACTATTCTCATCAGTCCCTGTCTCCTACACCAATCAAACCCTCCTTCAAGGCCAGGCCTAAATTTGGGGTTTCATATAATCAGTGCCAATGAAGTATTTCTTAAAACCAACCCTTTATTATTACCGATTCTGGTGCCCAAAGTATTGTTTCTGTCGGTAGGGGAAACACAGCAAGCTTTTCGTTAGAGACCCATAACGTGGAGTTTTCTCAGGTTAATGCTGCGGACATTTGGGCTATTCTCGCTGCTTGGAAATAATGGAATAAAGGGGGGGAGCCCTCCCTGGTTTTTGGTGGCATATACAGTTTGCTTCTTAATTCTACTCCTTTTCCTCTGCCAAATAAAATCAAGTATTGACTACTCTGGAGTCCTTCCAGTTCTCTCAATTCCTATTGGTAGGGCTCGAAATAGATATAAGACTTTGGGGAGAATATCCATTTACCTCACTAATTCTGTCTATCAGGGCAGATTTTGTCTCCCAAACCTAGATTTTCTTGATTAGTGGGTTAAAATTCAATTTATATATTTTCCTTTGGTCAAGTGCTAGCCCGATTCCCAGATATACTATTGCTTCAGAGGGCCATTGGAACCTGTATTGCTCCTGGAAAGGCACCACAGTTGCTGCCTCCAAATCAACGTTCCGAGCTAGTGACTTGGTGTTATTCACCTGCAAGCATGATATCTCCTCAACCTCCTTTAGAATCCGCATAATCTTAGGCAGGGAACAACTGGGCTTGGAGATGAATAACAGCAGGTCATCTGCAAAGAGAGCACATTTGTGTTCTCCCTGCCCGCAATTTACTCCTTTAAACTGGGGGCAATGGCGAAGACTTTCAGCTAGTGGCACCATAGACAAGAGGAATAGGGCAGGCGACAGAGGACAGCCCTGCCTCGTTTCCCTGGTGATGGAGATATTGTCAATCCCAAGCCTCCTATCGTAAAGTCCGACCCTGTAAGATTTGAAATAGGGATTATTCTCAACCTGTGTGAACACGCTAGCCTTTTTCCCAGGTTTGTTGTAGAAACTAGCCTTGCTACAGCTCAGGTTTCTCTCCGCTTTAGTTGTTAAAATTAAGTGAATTTTCGTGCAGTTTAATCCATGAGAAGTCTACGTGGGTGGGCCTTATGTTTCCTAACTAGTAGATCGAATTGTTTATTTTTCTCCTCTAATTCTAATTGTGATCATTTTTTGCATAGGGAGGCTATTTAGATTAACTTCCCCCTCAATACAGCCTTATGGGCTAACCAGTTAATAGCGGGGGATGTGTCCTCCACTTTATGCATTAAAAAAAATACTTTCAGCTTATCCTCTATTTCTTTGCAATGTTTCCCAATAAGGCTTTATTCATCCTCCATCTATTTCTAGGTTTAAATCAGAGAGCGTGTGCAGTAAGGACCACTGCTTCCTGATCTGACCATACACTTTTTTATGTTCGCTATTATTCTGGAGGAGTACATGAGATCAATACGGAAAGTCGAATGAGCCGGGGAGAAATACGTATGGTCTTCATGGCCTGGGTTCTCTTCCCGCCAAATATCAATTAGATCTTGTGTCACTAAGAGGAATGCTAATGTTTTACTAGCTTTTGGAGGTGCTCTCTTATTACTGGGAGCTGATTTATCCCATATGTTATCAAGTGCTAGGTTAGAGACTCCTCCCCAAACAATCACTCCCTCCAGTCTTGGTGCTAGGTTTTTAAACAGACCCTGAAATATTTTTTTTCTGGCCCTGGGGCATAAAAGCTGACCAGGGAGGTCCCTGCTTCCCCTATTCTCCCTTTAACCATTAAACAGCACCCTTCCTTATCAGATATAACTTCCAGAAGTGTAAAGAAGATGGCCTTAGAGATGCAAACTGCTACTATCCTTTCTTTTGTTGGGCTGAAGACAGGAAGAAAGTGGGGAACCTCGTATGAAAAAATGTAGGGGGCTTATCCCTCAAGAGGTATGTCTCTTAAAGAAACAAGATGTTTGCACCTCATTATAAATAGGTGTGTAATGCCTTGTTTCTTTTAATAGGAGAATTAAGCCCATGTACATTATGAGGTATAAGGCTGAATGGGGCGGTCACACACTTTGTTGTCATCATCTAAGATCTTAATAAAGCTATACCTAGCATATTTTCCCCAGTACAGCTTATTCTTGAGCTCCCGCTCTTAAAACAGTCAAAAGAAAAATAACAGCAAGAAAAAGATAGACAAAGAAAGAACCAGGAACGAAAATCGATTAGAACTTCTGTATTCTTGCAAAGACAGAGAGATGCGGGTGGCACAATTATTGCACCCACCGCATGTCCCATAATCACCTTGTCACGGACCGGGTGCAGCGGACTCGGGTGTGGATCCGCTTTAACTGTGGAACTGATGGCGGGTACCGTGTCAGGGGAGCGGAGTCTAAGAGGCCACCGGTATTCACCAGAGCCCACCGCAAGGCAGGTTGGTCTTGTGCGGCGAGTGACCCCCAGGTCGCTACCCCCTAACAGCGGCCCAGTCCCACAGTCAGCCGAGGTTCAGTGAGGTACACAAGTGGCAGGCAAAAGGCGTAGTAAGTACAGGCAGAGATCGGGGCTGGCAGCACAGGTTCGCAGTAAAGGTGAGTAGCCGAGGTCGGGGCAGGCAGCAAAGGTTCAGAGTCGGGAACAGGCAGAGGTCGGTACACGGGTGAGCAATCCAAGAATGTCTGACTTTCAACAAGCATGGAGAGACCAAGATCCGGCACTGAAGGAAGGAAGTGCCTGTTTAAATAGGGGAAGATGATGCAGGATTGGATGACATAAACACCAATCAGTGCTGTAAAGGCCCTTTAAATCTCAGGGATCCTGTGCGCTCGCCCTCTAGTGGACGGAGACTTGTGCGCATGCAAGGAGGAAGCACTGGGGGAAGGGCGGCAGCTGGAAGCAGCCCCGAGGGAAGATGGATGACGGCTGCATGCAGCCATGGAGGTAGGTGAAATGCTGTGAGACGGGCGTGCAGCGCTCGCCCTAACAGTACCCCCCCCTTGGGCCTCCCCTTCTTCTTGGGACCAAGAAAATCTGAGATGAGACTACGGTCTAGAATATTCTCTTCGGGCTCCCAAGATCTTTCTTCAGGTCCACAGCCTTCCCAGTCGACCAAGAAATATCTTTTTCCTCTGGAGAGCTTAGAAGCCAGAATCTCCTTCACTGAAAAGGTATCCTCGGTGCCCGAGATTGGGGCAGGCACCAAAGTTTTAGGAGAGAATCGATTGACAATAACTGGCTTCAACAGAGAGACGTGAAAAGAATTGGGAATTCGCAGTGAAGTCGGTAGGTGAAGCTTATAGCAAACTGGATTGATCTGTTGTTTGATCTTGTATGGCCCCAAGTAACGGGGGCCCAATTTGTAGCTAGGAATTTTGAAGCGGATGTATTTTGCCGACAGCCACACCTTATCTCCTGGAGAATAAACAGGCGGAGCTCTTCTCCTTTTATCAGCGCTAACCTTCATGCGGGCGGAAGCTTGACAAAGGGAACGCTGTGTTTCTTGCCAGATGGTGGAGAAATCCTGTGTGAGATTGTCCACGGCGGGCACTCCGGAGGACGTGGATAAAGGCAAAGGCGGAAGGAGTTGACGGCCGTACACCACCAAAAACGGGGACTTCCTTGTGGACTCAGAATCCTTAAAATTATACGAGAATTCCGCCCACGGCAACAGATCGACCCAATCGTCTTGACGCGCTGAAACAAAATGGCGAAGATAATGCCCGAGAATCTGGTTGACTCTTTCCACCTGGCCGTTAGACTGGGGATGATAAGCGGAGGAAAAGTCCAGTTTAATTTTCATTTGTTTACAAAGAGCTCTCCAGAACTTGGACACAAACTGCACACCTCTGTCAGACACAATATGTGTAGGTAGACCATGAAGTCGAAAGATATGCTTCAGGAAGTATTTTGCCAACAGAGGAGCTGACGGGAGACCGGGCAAAGGAACAAAATGCGCCATCTTAGAAAACCTATCCACTACCACCCAAATTACAGTATTGCTATGCAAAGAAGGGAGGTCGGTAATAAAGTCCATAGCAATGTGTGTCCATGGGGTATCTGGAATAGGAAGTGGGTGGAGTAGGCCAGCAGGTCTTTGGCGAGGGGTTTTGTCGCGAGCGCAGGTGGTACAGGCCTGAACGAATTCGGTCATATCCTTTTCAAAAGAAGGCCACCAATAATATCGAGAAATGATAGAACAAGACTTCCTGATACCGGCATGGCCGGCTACATGGGAAGAATGCCCCCATTCTAATATTTTGCGACGTTGGCGGGCTGGCACAAAGGTCTTTCCCGGCGGTGCTTGTACAAGAGTAGCGGGGGCAGAGTGGACAAGGCGTTCAGGCGGGATGATATGTTGTGGAGTGGATTCAACACCAGAGATGTCAGAGGAGCGAGAAAGGGCGTCTGCCCTGATGTTCTTAGCGGCTGGCCGGAAGTAGATTTGAAAATCAAATCGAGCGAAAAACAACGACCAACGAGCTTGTCGTGGATTCAATCGCTGGGCAGTTTCTAAATAAGATAGATTTTTGTGATCAGTATAGATGGATACTTGATGGGCAGAACCTTCTAAGAGGTGTCTCCACTCCTCCAACGCCAACTTGATGGCGAGTAACTCCCGATCTCCGATGGAGTAATTCCTCTCCGCTGGCGAAAAGGTCTTCGAAAAGAACCCGCAGGTGAGAATTCTGCCAGTAGACGATTTTTGAGTGAGCACCGCTCCGGCTCCAATGGAGGAGGCATCTACTTCTAGGGCGAAAGGCCGAGATGGATCTGGCCTAGACAACACTGGTGCAGAGGAGAAGGCCTTTTTTAGAGCAATGAAGGCCTCTTCAGCCTGAGGAGGCCAAGACTTCGAATTGGCGCTCTTCTTTGTGAGGGTCACAATAGGCGCCACTACAGTGGAAAAGTGAGGAATAAACTGGCGATAGTAATTGGCGAAGCCCAGAAAACGTTGAATAGCTCGCAGGCCAATAGGACGGGGCCAATCCAGAACTGCTTTCAACTTGCTGGGATCCATTTGAAGGCCACGAGCTGAGACAATATATCCAAGAAAGGGTAAGGTGGTTTGATCAAATAGACACTTCTCCAACTTGGCGTAAAGATGGTGTTGACGGAGACGAGACAGGACTTGCCGGACATGACGGTGATGTTCTTCTAGATTAGATGAAAAGATGAGTATATCATCCAAATATACAACAACACAGGAGTAAAGCAAGTCCCGAAAAATGTCATTTACGTATTCCTGGAATACAGCGGGTGCATTGCAGAGACCAAAGGGCATCACTAAATATTCGAAGTGGCCATCGCGGGTATTGAAGGCGGTCTTCCATTCATCGCCCTCGCGTATACGTATCAAATTATAGGCTCCCCTCAGGTCAAGCTTGGTGAAGACCCTGGCCCCACGCAGTCGGTCAAATAATTCGGCAATCAAGGGCAAAGGGTATCGATTTTTAACGGTAATCTTATTGAGGCCGCGGTAATCAATACAAGGGCGAAGAGAGCCATCTTTTTTCGCCACAAAGAAGAACCCCGCGCCTGCCGGAGAGGAAGACTTCCGTATGAACCCTTTATGAAGATTTTCTCGAATATACTCCAACATGGCTTGAGTCTCAGGAGCCGAGAGAGGGTAAATTCGGCCACGAGGAGGAGTGGTACCCGGTAGGAGGTCTATAGGGCAATCGTAGGGGCGATGAGGCGGAAGTACCTCCGCTTGTTTCTTGCAGAATACATCAGCATAGGTCTGGTAGATCTCAGGCAAGCCAGGTAATGGTGCTGAAGCAGGAATAGGTCGAACAGGAACAGACTTCAAGCACTTCTTAAAGCACGCTGCACCCCAAGTCTTGATATCACCGGTGGTCCAGTCAAGCGTGGGATCATGACGTTGGAGCCAAGGAAGGCCTAGAAGAATCTGAGAGGTGCAATTAGGGAGGACGTAGAACTCAACATTCTCTTGATGGAAGAGTCCAATTTTTAATTGGAGGGGAACGGTGCGATAGCGCACAGTACAGTCCAGCCTATCACCATTGACTGAGGCGATAAATAAGGGTGTAGCAAGGCGATTCACAGGGATATTATGTTTATTGATCAAGGCAGCCTCTATAAAGTTCCCTGCAGAACCAGAGTCCAAAAAGGCGCTTAAATTCAGGGATGTGGAAGGTGAGATGGAAAGTTGAACAGGAACAGTGAGCCGTGGAGAGGAGGCACATACACCCAGGGACGCCTCTCCCACCGCCACTAGGTGCGCCCGTTTCCCTGACGTGGAGGGCGAATAGGACAGTCCTTCAAAAAATGCTCAGAACCACCGCAGTACAGACAAAGGTTCTCGTTCCTTCTGCGAGTTCTCTCCAATTGGGTCAAACGGAATCGATCGACCTGCATGGCCTCCTCACTGGGAGGTACATGTGCAGACAAAGGGTTTTGAAGTACTGGAGCCAAACGGGATGCCCTCCTAGGGCGCTGAGAGTCTCTTTCTTGGCGGGATTCTTCACGCCTCTCAGCAAAGCGCACATCAATGCGTGTGGCCAGATGGATGAGTTCAGTGAGAGATGAAGGCAAGTCACGAGCCGCAAGAGCATCCTTAATTTTACTAGAAAGTCCTTTCTTGAAGCAGGCACACAAGGCCTCATTGTTCCAAGACAATTCGGAGGCTAGAGTGCGGAACCGAATGGCGTATTCACCAACGGACAACTCGCCCTGGACCAAGTTCAAAAGGGACGATTCAGCAGATGAAGCCCGGGCAGGTTCCTCAAAGACCTGGCGAAACTCTGAGACAAAGGTGTTAATACTGGAAGAGACAGGGTCATTGCGATCCCACAAGGGAGTGGCCCAGGCCAAAGCCTTTCCAGAAAGCAAACTGATGACAAAGGCCACCTTAGCTCGTTCAGTGGGAAATTGATCCGCCAACAACTCCAAGTGCAGGGAACATTGGGCAAGGAACCCTCGGCATAACTTGGCATCCCCATCATATTTAGCCGGCAAGGAGAGACGGATTCTGGCAGAAGATGTTACCGGGGGCTGTGGCGGTAATGCTGGAGCCGGTGATGGAACTTGCTGTTGCTGAATCGTTAAAAATTGCTGCATCATGGCAGAGAGTTGATTAATCTGGCGGGACTGCATAGCTACTATAGCAGGCAATTCAGTGGCATCCGGCAGTGGTACCTCAGCGGGATCCATGGCCGGATCTTACTGTCACGGACCGGGTGCAGCGGACTCGGGTGTGGATCCGCTTTAACTGTGGAACCGATGGCGGGTACCGTGTCAGGGGAGCGGAGTCTAAGAGGCCACCGGTATTCACCAGAGCCCACCGCAAGGCAGGTTGGTCTTGTGCGGCGAGTGACCCCCAGGTCGCTACCCCCTAACAGCGGCCCAGTCCCACAGTCAGCCGAGGTTCAGTGAGGTACACAAGTGGCAGGCAAAAGGCGTAGTAAGTACAGGCAGAGATCGGGGCTGGCAGCACAGGTTCGCAGTAAAGGTGAGTAGCCGAGGTCGGGGCAGGCAGCAAAGGTTCAGAGTCGGGAACAGGCAGAGGTCGGTACACGGGTGAGCAATCCAAGAATGTCTGACTTTCAACAAGCATGGAGAGACCAAGATCCGGCACTGAAGGAAGGAAGTGCCTGTTTAAATAGGGGAAGATGATGCAGGATTGGATGACATAAACACCAATCAGTGCTGTAAAGGCCCTTTAAATCTCAGGGATCCTGTGCGCTCGCCCTCTAGTGGACGGAGACTTGTGCGCATGCAAGGAGGAAGCACTGGGGGAAGGGCGGCAGCTGGAAGCAGCCCCGAGGGAAGATGGATGACGGCTGCATGCAGCCATGGAGGTAGGTGAAATGCTGTGAGACGGGCGTGCAGCGCTCGCCCTAACACACCTCTAACCCACCGATCTCGGGTGAGCTACCTCCTCTATTGAGAGAAATTTCAATTCTTCAATTTCCCTTCATAACTTTTACAGTCCCTTAAAGACTGGCCATCCTTATGCCGGAGTGTGCTTGCGGGTTTAAGTGACATCGCCACCACCCACCACAAAAAATCATGCTTCAATCCTGAGAGGCCAGAAGGGGGAACAATAATGACTCAAAATGAAGGGGGGAGGGGAAAGAAAAAAAATTAAATACTGACTCTTTGATTCTCTCCTCTCCCTCCCCTCCTCCCGAATATCTACCCAACCAACTCCTACCCCTCCAAATAAACCCCATCTCTCAGTGTGAGACCCCAACCATATATCTACCAGTTTCCATCTAAATTAAAAAAATGAAACACCCCTATCCAACCAATAATCCCTCCATGTGGATTTGCATATTGTGTTCCTCATCTAACTAGTGATCATACTTTAAACACTTCTCCACTTACAATCTGATTGTGAAACTTATTACATTCAAGAGAATACTGCAGAATTCATATGTGACCTATCAAAGTTCACTCCAAATTTACTCTAGTGCCATATTAACCTCATACACCAAATTTGACCAGACCTCAAATGCCCTTGAACCGTATTAAAAGCCTCAGCCCAATACCATCTACAGGGGAGGAGAAAGGAGAAAACAAGAAGGAAAGAGAACAAGAAAGAAAGAAATAAGGAAAAAAAGGTGGGAGGCGAAAGGTAAAGGTTTCAGAGGGGTTAATTCCAGCTCTGGGTAATCAACAGGCAGTGTAGTCTAAAGGGGCAAACAAAGTCAGGTTTCAGGTTGCAACGGGCAAGGTAATCAAAGAGTAATCAAAGTCCAGTTCCGGGTCATTAGCAGGCAAGGCAATTCAACAGAGTAATCAAAGTCCAGTTATGGGTCGCTAGCAGGCAAGGCAATCCAATGGAGAAGTCAGGAAGAAGATCCAGGTTGGCAACGGGACAGGTATCCAGTAATTCCAGATGCAAGAGTGCTGGTTCAGAGACTAGAAGGCTGAAGACCAGGTAGGTATGAGTCAGAGTGAGTACTGGCCTTAAATAGCGGATCTCGCCATCATCCTGGCGTGAACGTATGTTCGGGGCTGTACGCAAATGCCCGTATGAATGTTTTGCGTCTGTCTTTGTACAGGCACATTTCGAGTTTGTTGCTTCGTGGGCGCGTCTTATGTTGCTAAGGTGCTGACATCAGTTCGCCCATGAGTTTGTACCGCTGCTCAGACATGGCCGGCTCAGACGCCATGACAGGTACAGCTGACTAGCAGGTGGTGTATCCCTCCTGCATTTTGTGCGATCAGTTTGCACGTTGCCACCAAGCTGGTTTTGTGGCACGTTGCCACCATGCTAGGTTTGTACAACGCTACCACCCTAGTCCCCCGATGAGGATGATGATGACACCTCATGACCCAACCGCCGTCTGTGACATTATGCAGGTTTCACTGTCACTGCTGTCTCCCTAAACTGCTTGGTACAGTGTTCCCCAGGCTCCACTTGAATTTGCCCCTCCATGTCTCTCATGAAGAGTGATTTGAGGCCTAATGCTCTCCTCATGATAACTGCTGGTCTCCTCGTGTTGACTGTTGGTCTCCTCATGATGACTGTTGACCTGCAACCATTGACTATCCCCTAAAATGTCCTCTTCTTCAATGAACAGAGGTTGAGAGTAGGAGGCAAAGCCTGCAAATAGCTCTTGGGCAGATGGTGCAGAAAATTAGAGAGGCAAATTTTGGACAGGAGACGGTCCCGCACTGCTTCCCCCCCTTGGGTGTGCCCTGTGGGTTTACAACTTGTATTAAAGACAACTGCCACTCCAGAGACTGTGAGAGGTAAGAAGGTAGGTGTGTATGTGTGCAAAGCTCAATTTCCTCACCCTAGTTAAAGGTTGTATTAAAGCAGAACAAAAACCACCAGCAGTCTGCCTTGATTTTACAAGATTTCAGGGCCGGCCAATAGCGTTCCCTGGGGGCATCGTGAATCACCTTTTCCTAGTCCAATGGTGCATGTGAGGGCTCTAGTCCAATGAACTGACATAATTCAACATGCCCCTCTTATTGTTTTGAATCTGGGTTTTTGAATTGGGGTAGACAAGTGCCACCCCAGAGACTGTGAGACGTAGGTAGGTGCATGTGCATACATTTCAATACCCCCACCCCAGTATAAAGTTGTGGCTTTGTGGGATAACTTTAAACATGTTTTTTTTCTTGTTTTAAAGACAACTGCCACCCCAGGTCCTATGAGATAGGTACTGTAAGTGCGTGTGCTAAAAAAGTTCAATACCTTCACCTTAGTATAAGGTAGATGTTCTGTGGGTTAATGTTTACAATTTTTTTGTCTTGTATTAAAGACAAAAAATGCAGTGCAAACTCCCATAAGCTGCCAGCAGTCACACACCTCCAAATCTAATGGCCACCCCAGCAGAGCACCCCTGGTAAACTGGTGGCAGAAGTGCCAAGGAACCTCCAAGTTTTATTGTGTAATATTTTTTAAAACTTTGACAACCAAAAAAACTAACTTTTATAAAAAAAAAAAAAAAAACATTTAGCTCATTATGGTCACTCCTAAGGCAGCACATCATTTCCATCTAATAATAGAAAATCATTCAATTATAGTGGATTCTTTAGTAAGGGCATAGTGCTGGTCTATGAGGATGGTTGAACGCAGGTACTGAAGCTCAGCAGCCTCTGGGATATGAAAACACACAATGAGACAATGCCTTAAAGTGATTCTGCAGGAAAAAAAAAACAAAAAGGGTACTTACCTTTTGACCTGCGCTGCTGCGCTACACTGTGGGTCCAGCGCTCTCGAAATGACCTAATCACTTTTTTGGGGCCGTCACCTCCCATGCTTTCCAGGGACAGACCACGGGGACATAATTGATGGCAAGGATAGAATCGCAACTAACCATCAAGCACTAGGGTGTGGCCACATCCTCTCTATTCCTTGCAATGGAGGTAGTGAGCGAGGCCTTACACGCCCCCTCTCCATTGTAGTGTATGGAAATGGTGTGGCCAAACTCCCTGTGACTGATGGCCGAGGCATGACCCGGCACGAAGAATGGAGTGTGAGGCCCTGGATGGAGCTGGTTCATGGGCTACGACAGGGGTGCGGACCGTGTGATCAGGTGAGTTCCTGATCCCCAAACCTGCACTGATCAGTGGCGCAGGACAAAAGCCTTTTGTTTTGTTTTTTTTGCCTGCTGAACTTCTTTAAAGCGATCCCACACCCTTCACTACATGTACACCTTCAGCAATCAAATCCAAGCTGCATGTGCTAGAATTGCACAATAGGGACAGATAAGCAAACAAACAAACTACAATTTCCATGATGCCTAGCTTCCAGTTGGCCCATGCTAGGTAGTTTCAAACAGCAGAGTTAAGGTGGCATCTTTGCAAGGTACATGTCTTTCATTTTTACCTAGCAACCAGCTGATTGCAGGAAGGGGACAGGGAATCTGCACAAGCTGTGGACCAGACCATGGGAAATCCAAGATGGAGCTGATAAGCGCAAGTTTTAAAAGAAGCTGCAGACTGGGAACAAAGCAGAAATCAAATGCAATTACAGCTCCTTTACACTTTATCAGTTTGAGCACATATTGCTGTATGAAGTGCATTTTATTTTTTTGGGGTGGGCTAGGTTGTGGGATCATAAACAAGATAATTGTATTGTGCATCCTATCACTAGGGGGTTATTCAAAGAGTTGCTATACTGAGCCGGACCCTACTATATATGGCAAAAAAAAGATGGGAATGGACACATTCCTCAGTAACCCCACTTCAAGCCCAATTATATTTAAAGAGTTATTGTATTTAATATAATTAAAACATTATATTTTTATAAAAAAAAGAAAAAATGTGATTCATTTTTCCATAGTTACACATTTAGAAGTAGTGTAGGGTGTGGGATTGCTTTAAAGCTGTTAGTTACAGTTGAGATATGCAACTTTAATTAAGTTGTTGAAGGAAGAGCTTTTGTCCCACAATGCCTTGCTTTTAAGATACAAAAAAAATGTATTTATTTATTTACAGCCTCCTATCACATCTATAGAGAAAATGTGGTTATTATTGTATATCAAAATCTGTTCTAAAGATTTGGTCAGTTACACAAACTGTAAAAGCCCCATTCACACTTGGGCAATTGCAGGGCGGGAATGGTGAGCTCAAAATTGCAGTCCAAACCAGCAGTCATGATTGTGGGCTGATTGTGATTGCCTCTGTTTTTGGATAATACTGCTGTAATCGCCATCCATTGGATTGGCAATCACACATGCTAGCCCTTGCACATCGCTTTGCAAAACGCATGTGCTCTAGCGACTTCTATAGGAAGGCAGTTCTAAAGCTGCCCTATACTGTCACAATATAATGTCTCTTCTTATACCTCCCCTAACACTAGATTTCATAATGAAATAAAACATATACTCACTTGGTCCTTTGGTGAGTCCTTCACTGGGCCAAGGGCTCTGTGCAGCCATTTCAGTAGCAACAGCCCCATCACAGCTAGGAGCTTGAGTGAAACTTTTTTTTACTCAAAGATTTTTATTTTCATTGAGCATAATAAAGATGTACAAGCAGTGATATTATAAAACTTTCGGTACAGAAAAGGATTCATAGATAAACATGTCCATAATATTGCATACATTTTCAAATCCAAGCTTGTATTGAGTGAATATCACATACTTCAAAATTTTTCAAATATCAACTTTATATACCCAGAACCCCCCCACCCGTACCCTCCCCCATCCTTCCTCCAGAAAATATTGTCATTCTCTTATTGAAGGAAAGAAGAAGTATCCTTCCCTGCGTACACGAGATTCATATTGCGTAGTGCTCTCTGAGGTGATGCAGGCCAGAATCCACCACAAGGAGCAAGAAGCCATTAGAGCAAAGGAAAACAGCAAAAAAAAAAGGGAAGTAAAAGGGAAAGAGAGAGACCCCCCCTCACCAACTCACATAACTTTTTATAATACCTCACTATCTCCCTCCAGTCTTTAGGACCAACAACCCTTTATCAAAACTAACTGGCAAATACTTATCAACCCAAGGCGCCCAGATTCGTTCAAACTTGCCCATATTTCCTTCCTTCAAAGCAGAGAGCTTTTCCATCGCCATACAAGCATTTACTCTATTTCGAAACTCAACAAAACTAAGTTTGTCAGATTTCCAGGCTTTAGCTATAACTAATTTTGCTGCGGTTAATAAATAATTAACTAATTTACCATATCGCCCCCCTCCATGGCACACTGGTTTATTCAACAAGGCAACCCAAGTGTCCACTGGTACATACTGACTCCCAACCACATTAGACACAACCCTAAAGATTTTTTTCCAGAACCTAACCACTACCCTACAATCCCACCACATATGTTTAAAGGTCCCTACTTCTTGACTAGGGATGAGCGAACCGGTTCGGACGAACCGGAATTCGCTCCGAATTTCAGGGAAAATTCGATTCGGCATGAACCCACATTTTTTTTGGTTCGTGCCGATCGAATTTTCCCTGAAGTAAAAAAAAAAAAATGCCGGCATGGTGGGAGCGGGCAGGCCGGCTACGCTGTCAGGTCGGAGCGCCGGCCTGTCAGCATGACAGCACGCCGGCCTCCACGCTCCGACCATGCAGGTAAGTGTTTGCTTTTGCATGACAGCGCGCCTGCATGCCAGCCTGCATGACAGCGCGCCGACCTCCACGCTCCGACCATGCAGGTAAGTGTTTGCTTTTTAAAAAAATGCCGGCATGGTGGGAGCGGGCAGGCCGGCTGCGCTGTCAGCGTATACACATCTGACAATATGGCTCTCTCTCTAGGATCTTTTAAACAACGCTTCTCAAAACTTGTTAAAGTTTCTAGACCTGCCTTACCCCGAATCAAAAGCCTCACAAAATGCCACATTTGCATATAGCCAAACAGCGCCCTGTCACTCAATCCAAATTTATCCTTAAACTGTTGGAAAGTTAGGACTCTACCATCCTGTATCCAATCTAATATCCTCCCTATCCCCTTTTCTTTCCATCCCAGAAAGTTTTGCAGAGAAGCAGGTTGAAACATGGGATTATTCCAGAAAGATAAAAGAGGCAAATACTGAGATAATAGTCCCCCCGAATACTTGACTGCATCCCAAACTGAAAGAGAATGAAGGATAATAGGATTATCACATTTTTGTCTTGCAGTAGGTACCCCCCACAAAAGATTTTCTATATCTAACTCTGAAATAAGTCTTCCCTTCAATTCCACCCATATCGGGGTATCTAATCTCTCATGATATCCACATATTTGTGCTATTGCGCAGCTTGATAATATTTATAGAAGTCTGGGAGCCCTAGCCCTCCCCGCTCCTTAGGCCTCAAAAGGGTACACCTCGCAATCCTAGGTTTTTTCCCTTCCCATATAAAATCCCAAACCCTCCGTTCAAAGTTTACAAAATGTGTTGAATGAATTTTTATGGGTAGAACCCTGGCATAATATAAAAATTTTGGGAGTAAAGTAATTCTTACCGCATTTACTCTGCCCAGCCAGGGTAGCCCCAGACTCCAATGTCCTAACATGCCGAAAGTGCTTTAAACAAAGGTGGATAGTTTGCCGCATATAATCCAGAGAACTTCCCAGTGAGATAAATCCCAAGATACTTCAGACGCTCCTTCTCCCACTTGAAATCAAACAGAGAAGTTAGTCTCCCCCAAACCTCTTCTGACTGACTAATGTTTAAAGCTCATGACTTGGAGGTGTCAACCTCCAAACCTGAAATCACAGCAAATTCCCGTAAGAGTTTTGTCAAATTTGTAAGCGTTATTAAAGGATTGGTAATAAACAAAATTACATCATCCGTGAACAGACAAAGCTTGTGAGATAGACCGTCTAAGCTATACCCAGATATATCCCTCGCCTCTTTTATAGCATAAGCCAAGGGCTCCATCACCAGGACGAAAAGCAGGGGAGACAAAGGACAACCTTGCCTAGATCCCCTACCCAACTGCAGCATTTGGGACTTAAAACCGCAGTATTTAACAAAAGCACATGGATCAGCATATAACACTTTCAGACAAGCAATAAAACTATCCCCAAAACCACAGTATTCCAAAAGTTGAAACAAACAATCCCAAGAAACTGAATCAAACTCTTTCCTCAAGTGAAAGAAGCATAGTACGTGGCCCTCCCTGTCCAGCTGCATGAATCACCTGTGCAATCCTCCTTACGTTATCCCCTGCTTGCCGCCCTGGGATGAAGCCCACCTGGTCTCTTGCCACTAAATATGGTAAGAAGCTTGAGAGTCTCTCAGCTAAAACTTTGGCATAAATATTAACATCCAAATTTAAAAGAGAAATTGGCCTATAATTAGACCAAACTGAATGGTCTGTATCTGGTTTCTGTATCATGCTAACAGCTGCAGTCAAAGTTTTCTTTGAGAAGGCCCCTCCATGTTTAACTTCATTAAAAGCTACAACCATTCTTGGAGCCAATAGTGTATACTAGATCTCTTAAAATAACCTGCAGAAAATCATTCCGGACCAGGGGCTTTGTTTAGCTTCAATCCTTTAACCCTTTAAACGCCAGCCACGTAAAATTTACGTGGCTGCCTCCCCTGCAGTTAACCGCCAGCCACGTAAATTTTACGTGCCTGACTTTTCCCACTTTTCCCACAAAAGTAAAAAAAAAAGTCACTTACCTGACCCCTCGTTTGATCTGTCCGGGTCTCCTCTTCAGCCAGAGGGGCTCCGATCACCCATTGGGGCTCCTCCGGCTGCAGGGGAGTGCCAAAAATAGGGTGCCCCCCCGTTTCAGCAGCCGCCAGGATTGCCTGCAAAAAAAAAAAATGACAGCTACATACCTTCGTGCCCGATGGCTCTCGCCGGCTCTCCTCTTCATGGGGGGGGGGGGCTCCGATCACCCCCCCTGCTCTTCCATCTTCTGGGAGGGGGCATAACAGCCCTCCTCCCTCCGGAGCTCCAATGGCGGCCGCCATCTTGGATTCTGCCCAGCCATCACTGACATCAGATCGCCGCGGGACACGGCAGATGAAGATCGGAGGTGAGTAAAGTGCGTGTGTCTGTTTTTTAATTGTTAACCCTTTGTGAACTGGTAAGGGGTCCATGAGACCCCTATACCAGTTCACAAGGTTCGGGGGTCTGGCAAGTCACCTGCGGCTAGCGGGCTAGCGAACCTATGCATTTTGGGTATCTTTCTGTTTGGATGTTACTTTTTCAGATTCAGTTTTTTTCTGGTTTGTATATAGTTCTTTTTTAGTAAAATGTGGTTTTGATGCTGCTTTTTTATTCAATTTTTGGGAAACCCTGTGCAACCAAAGAATACATTGAGGGATTACTTCCAGAAAACTGCACCCATGTCAACAAGCCTGGTACACCTAGAAAGCCTGAGATGTATACTTCTAGGGAATATATAGTTTGTGGGGGGTATTTCAAATGTAAAGCGTTGTTTTTCTTGAAAAACTGCAAGGTGCGCATATTGCATAGCACAGTTGTATTTTATCTGAAAATCTCCTAAAGCATTGTTTCAGTTTGGGGGAGTCTCCTGGGCAGGAAAGGGTGTCTAACTATACATATGTGGTACCACTGTAACCGGGAGAAATTGAGGTTTCACACGCAATAAGATTTTATTGACCAACTTACATTTTTTATTACAAAAAAACACTACAAATTGTAAAAAATAGTTTTATTTAATTTTTTGGCACAATTTTCACCCAAAAATATTGAGAATACACTTATAAAATGACAAACAAGACATTTCATGTTAAAACCCAGGCTCTGCTGAAAAAAACAATATATCACTTTCCTGGGAAATCCCTGGAAATCCCTTCAAAAATCACAGTTGAACATGGGGAGCGCAAAATAGTGCAAAATAATCTGGCAACAAAGGGTGACAAAATCTCAAGGTAGGCTGGCAGTTAAAGGGTTAATAGCTTTGACAATTTCTCAAAGACTAAAGTCACTGCCCAACCTCTCCCTCATCTCCTCAGATATATGCGGCAAATCCATGCCCTGCAAAAAATGGCTAAGTGCATCTTTAGGCCTCTCTGGCAGGGCAGAGTAAAGCGCTTTAAGGTGCATATTAAAGATTTCCACAATTTTCTTAGGATTGCTTGTAGGCGCTCCCCTGCAATCTGTCAACTTGATGGGTTTAAAAACCTGATCAGTTTTCAATTTCCGAACCAACAGAGAAGCTGGCTTATTGGCTTTGACATAATACTTCTGCTTAATCCATCTTAAACAGTTTTTACGCTTTTGCCGCTAGGGCCAAGTTAAGATCCTCGGCCGCTCTCGTAAGGCTAGCCCTTAACGAAGGTGTCATAACTCCCGAGGCCTGTTCCACTAAGTCTGCATACTTTTTTCTATATAAGCATTCCTCTCCCTCTTTTTTTCTAGCAGCTAGTTGTATTAACTTCCCCCTTATAACAGGCTTATGGGCCTCCCATTGGATGATCGATGATACTTCAGGCACATCTTTATCTATAAAATAGTTTGAAATTACTTTTTGGACTTCCTCAACTAAAGGCTCATCAGATAAGAGAGATTCATTCAAAACCCACATACTCCCTGGCTGCTTGACTAATTTAAAGATAACCCCATCATGGTCCGACCATGAGATCGGTACAATCTAAGAACTACCCACATTAGGAAGACTTTGAAAAGGAGTAAAAATATGGTCTATCCGCGTATAAAGATTATGCGGATGCGAATAATGTAGTAAGTAAACTAAGTAAGTAAATGATTGTGTACCCGAATGGCTCTCCCTCCAGGCATCTACCAAGGCATGTTTTCCTAATAATGACCTAAACGCCCGTGTAGTAGCGATTATTGAAGGGGTTGGAATCATAGCCCTAAGGGATTGTCTATCAATGTGCGGGTGAAGAATCATATTAGAATCTCCACAAATAACCACCAGCATGTTTAGATATCGTCTCCAGGAAACTTTCCATAAAACACAATTGACCCATATTAGGCGCATAATATGACGCCACAGTGATTTCTACATCCTGCAGCGTACCCACCAGTATCAAAAACCTGCCTTCTGGGTCAGAGACTTCAGAGTTGCAGGAAAAAAATGCATTTTTCTTAAATCCAATAAATATCCCTTTCTGTTTCGTCTGTGCACAGGAAAGAAAACACTGGGGGTATGATGAGTCAAAATACCTGGGTCTCGAGGTCTGCGAAAAATGTGTTTCCTGAAGAAATGATGGTCTACAATTGTAGCATGTATAGAAGAATTAATTGATCAATGAAATATGTATCGGGATTGTCTGCGGCATACCCTTTTAAGATTAACATGTAGTCTAATTTATGTCCTCCTTTTATTGGACATTGATAAATTTGTTCTGGATAATGTCAAAATTTGGGATCCGTAGAAATTATGGGATGCCCCAGGATATTGTGTATAGTAACCACAATTAAATTTTTGTATGGGGGCTAATGTGTGGTCTTTTGATAATTGGTGCACAATTGTATGATGATTTACAATTGTAGCATATACAGAAGAATTAATTGACCAATGAAATATGAATTGGGATTGTCTGTGGTGTACCTTTTTAAGTTTAACATGTAGTCTAATTTATGTCCTCTTTTTATTGGATACTGACAGATTTATTTACATAGGGATAGACTTTTGAAATAGATAAATTTTGCACAGCAGAGTAATCTTTGTATTGAGATATATGCCTGGAGCCTTTTTGTGTATCCGCCTGGAGAGATCCCGTGTCCCGCCCCCGCCACCTAGAATAGTTCTAACATCCATGTCCCTTTGAGATAATGGCTGTAGTTTGGGACAGCATGGTTGTTTAGAAAGTTGCCATGGCGATAGTGATGAAGAGGTGTGGCCTTTCACTGCCCTTTGACGTAGGAAGTGGGTGGCGTCTGAAGTGACGTGCCCCCGGCGCTGTATCAGATGGCGGATATGGACGGCTGCGGGCTGCGAGTCTGGGCAGCGCTCGCAGTACGTCATCTATGACGCAAATGACGTGGCTTTCACAGCCGCGTCATTGGATCGGCGCCCCTGGGGGAAGAGCACACACGTGTGTGGGCATCTCCGTTGGGCGCAAGCGCGCCATTATTGAGAGGAGTTCCCAAGCATGTCTTCCGGTTGGGGACTATAAGAAGGCTTCCAGGTACATTTATTTTAATCTCACCCAAGCAAGAAGCGAGCTGTAGTATCGCGAAGCGCAGGTGGAAACACCCCCTGTGTCCTGTCTTCCCTCCCCGGTGATGCCTGCTCTTATTGTATAGCTGAGTATTTTCTTTTTGTTATGCATATTCACTCTTGTGTTCTGAGTGTGCTTTAATTTAGCACACGTGTCACTGTTTTTACTTGAATTGTTTTAATAAGGTTTAATTGAATATTTGGGTTTTTATATTATCATCAGTTTTGCACAATGCACATTTCTAATTGATTTCTCACTAGGCTCAAAAGTTTTTGTCACTTTTGTTGTGTTTATTTGTTGATATTAATTGATTTTGTACATGAGTGATAGGGTTTCTTTGTGCCGGCACAAAGGGTTAATTTAGATACACATTAGTATTGTTGTATGATATAGTTTCAATAAGCTGATAGTGTTTAGCAGGCCAGGAATATATACTATACGGGTTATTTATGAGGTTGATATATATAAGTGGATTTTTATTATAATACAGGACATGTAGCAGGTTGGGTTTTTTAATGTGTTTTATGGTTGTCGTATTTGTATGTCATGTTGTGCTTTTTCTAAAATAAAATATTGTATATACTCTTATTGGTGGTGCTCCTTTAGTTTGTGGGCCCTGGGGAGGTCGTTACACCCCAGGCTCTACATTTTGTTGGCATTGATGGTTTAGTTTTAAGCACGCCTTCACTCAGTACTATATTAGTGGTGCACCAGGTGCTATACATTGATGTGTTTCCTGAAGACATACCACTTCCGGTTTGAGTGAACGTATCTTTCTGAAGGCCATATTACGCTTCTGGGGGGAATTTAACCCCTGTAAAGAGCATGTCTTTTTTGTATATTTTGGTACTGTAGGGGAGAAGAAAGAAAACAGAACATAAAGAAAAGAATAAATAATATACCAAAAAAAAAAAAATTTGAGCTTCCTCTCTCAGTGGTAGGTCCTGGCCAGCAATAACAATTTCCTCAAAGAGAATAAAAATAAAAACAAGCAAAAATACAGAATAAGGATAAGGGAAGAACAAACAAAAATTTACTAACCCTACTGACAATTTGTCAATAATAGTACTAGAGTGCAACAGAACAAGGCCACCCCACGGAAAACGGCGTCTCATTACATTTGCAGAATTAAATTGCTAATATCTCATCCTCCCAGACACGTCTTCCAGAGGGCAGAAAGAGAAGCTTATATAACATTAAATCTACCTAAAAGGGGTTCTCAATATCAGTTAAGATCCGAAATTAGTTTTATACTTTTAATCAGAATGTCAAGAAAGTCTAGATATCCCACTATGTAACATGCAACCTACTTACCCAACCCCCTCCGTTTCTTTAACCATTAAAGAGAAAGACAACTAAAAGCAGAATCGGCCCTTGCATCTTAAAGGTGGAACTTATATATCTAATATGCCCACAATAAACCAGAATAATCCACTAAAAGAGAACACAACAAAGTGTATTTAACCAAAAATCTTGCTTAAAATAAAGCTACTTATATAGTTTACCCAACTATGCATACATATCTTCCCATCCCTCCTACAATATTAGCCTAGTTTGCAAACCAAACTCCAAGCCCAGATACCCCCCCTTCCATAACTACAATAACATATATTCTCGCCCAAACTTTTTAAATGCAAGTCCCAATGAGGACATCCTAAAAAGAAAAGAAAACATAACAGAACCAGCATGCATTAAGTATCCATCCCCCTCTGCAATAACAGGGGTAGCGGATTCAAAAGACACATGTCTTCTTTGCCTCTGTCCTGCCCTCTGTGCTAGCATGCATTAAGTATCCCCCTCTGCAATAACAGGGGTAGCGGATTCAAAAGACACATGTCTTCTTTGCCTCTTCCCTGCCCTCTGTGCTTTCGAGGAATCATCCAGGCTCAAAAATCTTCTGGCTGCTGAACCAGATTGCTTGTCGTTTAACAAACCCAGATCAGATAAGATATTTTGAAGCTCATCGCTGGCTGAAGCTGAACAATCCTTATTCCTATAAAAGAATTGGACTCTAAATGGGAATCCCCATTTATATTTGACACCATGATATTGCAGAACTTTAAGAAGTGGACGTAGCTCTTTTCTCTTGTTGATTGTAGTGGGGGAGAGATCTGAAAAGATTTGAAAGTTATTGCCTTGAAATGTTAGTTGAGAGCTAGCACGTGCAGCTTAAAAAACTTTTTCCTTTGCTTTAAATTAATGAAATCTTACAATAATCTCACGAGGAGGGTCCTCAGGATTCCTTCGACGCGTTAATGCTCTATGAGCTCTATCCATTTCCAAACTTTCCCCGGTTCACCGGGCAACAGCTCCTGGCAGACAGCAAGTACTGTGGACTGAGGGTCCTCAAGATGCTCAGGCAAGCCTCTAAATCTTTTGTCTGCGATCTCTATTCTCCGCATCCTCCAACTTATTAAGCAAATTATTGTTATCTTCCTTCAGCTTAGCAATGTCCTCCTCATGCGCCTCAATCATTGTGACCACATCACTCAACCTATCATCCATAGCAGAGAGCCATCTCGAGACTTTAAACAGCTCCTTAGTGAAATGCTCAGTTATTTTTTTGTGTTGAGGCCCAAGGCCCTTGTAAATAGGGAATCAATTTGTTCAAGCAGAACGGGACTAACCATCGCTCCCACAGCCCCATCAGCGTCGCGTATCTGACTCACAGTTAACGCAGGTTCCATTAGCGCGTCTCCCTCTACTGCTTCCGCTCTAGATCCAGCAGCCGCCATCTTGCAGGCCCAGTGCGCCTCCACAATCTGGCCAGTTACCGCCAACACAACAAGGTAGGGACGCTCCTCTCACCTTCCCCTTCGCTCCAGACACCCTCCGGAGGATGAGCCAGGTGCTTCCACGGCTCTGCAGCACCCGTTAGCCGCCGTTCACCTCTGTTTCCATAGAGCGGGCGCGAAGCGGTATTAGAGCCTGCCCGACCGCATCCCAATCGCATGTGCACTCTCAAGTGAAACTTTTTTCATCCAATCCCATGCAGCAGCTAGTCTGGCTATCTGCACAGATTGACTGTGTCTCTCAAAAGTTTGGTTCCTTATTTTTGTACCTTACAAGGACTATCGGACCTTCCAGATATAATCTTAGCTATTGTAATTCACAAAACAAGTATTGGGCCAAAACTAAAAATAGATTAGGGGATCTAATTAAAATGGAGCCAGTTATGTTACATAACAAGTAATATGAATAGTGAGAATATGATGGAAAGTTACAATGTCCAGAAATGTAAGCAGAGTGTTCAAGCTAGTTACAATGTCCAGAAATGTAAGCAGAGTGTTCAAGCTAATTCAAACAGGACCTTCGTCCCCTGCCAGCCCCCACAGGGGTTCAGCTATACTGCATGCATGGCTGCCCTTCATGTCTGCTGTGAGAGAAAGAAGAGACTCCATCCCCTGAATTACCTGCTTAAATATTATTCCTCTGGTCAATCCAAATTTCTCCTCCCAACTGCCCCTCATTTTTCCTATTACAAAGAAGCCGTCATGTAATATAATCTCCTTAGCCTACACACAACAGATGGTTCAAGTTAAATGGGTTGAACCCAAACATTCTTTGAGTCTGCATATGGCTATAATGAATTCTGATGCAACTCTCAGAAGTAAACCTTATATTATATGGACAGGTATATATTATATGTGTATGATTTTCTTTGAATCAGCCACATCCAGATCAAAATCATAATCGGCAGGTACACATCCACAGCTTCCACATTCATACAAGTTACCTATATATCAGTAATATTAGTAATTTAATAATAAGTCATTAATAATTGAGATCATAAACATTGTATTCCTCTGGAACCTTCTTACAGACTGACATAAGTGCAACTCCTAGTTGTAGGAGTGTGGCAACATGGCCACTGAAAAAACTTTTGTTTAAGGCTAATCAAAATCTTGCTTGCCATGACCAGAGCTGTTAAGGGACAATCACAGATCTGTGATCTGTGAAACGCATGAACTGTCCATGGAGACTTATCCCAGAGTGACTGGCATGCTAGTTGTTATTGCAGGGGCAGGAAAAAAGTGAGTGTCCCTCTCAGTGGAAGGGACCATCAGCAGCTATAGAACCGCAGTCTCCAGCACATGCGTGGCTGGATTCAGCACTAAGGGCATTTGTGCACAGTTTTCATGAGTAAAATCCATTCTTCACCTTACTTCAATTCTGCAAACTTTTTTTTGGTATTTTTTAGAGAGTGAATGTGCATTGAGACAGCAGGAAGAGCTGTAACAGCTGGCACTAGAAGTGTCTTCACTCATGGGAGCAGCACCCATATTTCTGTAGCCCCGGCTGGGTCCGGTTTCAAACACTGCACATTCCGCGTCCCCAACCACAGCCACCCCCAGAGTGTTAGCAGGGTGTCACATGCTGACGCTTGTGCTAGTTGTAGAATGGGGGGGCACAAAAAATATCATGGTGAATATTCTCCATTCTCCTTCCCTCAAGTGATGTACAAAGTCACATGGAAGAGATCTCCAACTCTGTATTATATAAGCTTTGCTCCCTGGGGGCCCTGAGGGGGAGGCTCGGACTCAGAGAGGACATCACCCATTTGGGGACAGAGGCTGGAAAACTCAGGGGGTGAGCACTGTTAAATGTAATATAATTTTGGGGTATGATGTCTTTTTCTTTTTACTATCTCTAAAATGGGTAGGAATAAAGAGACCACAAAACCAGTTTAAAGAAGATAGGAGGAGGGCAAAAGGGATATTAACTTGGCAGGATCGGCCTCTTGGGCTTCTGACTTTTGCCTAATTACGCAAGCTTAATGCAGATGCAACTGCATGCTGCCATTGACTAAACCAACACAGCATATAACTGTGACCTAGCTTACTGAAAGCAAATGGGATGTTTTTCTCTACATGAGAAACGGAGTTGCAATACAGCACACTTGTGTGTCACTACAGTTTAACACCAACTGTTTAGGGCACTTGTGCGTCTAAACTCTTTAATACCACTTGCTCAAACCACTTGTATGTCACTACAGTTTGATACCAACTGGTCCTTGTGTGTCACTACTCTTTAATACCACTTGCCCAGACTACTGGTGTGTCACTACAGTTTGATACCAACTGGTCCTTGTGTGTCACTACTCTTTAATATCACCTGCTCAAACCACTTGGGTGTCACTACTCTTTACTACCAATTGTTAGTGGAGTATCCACTGGTTCAGGCCACTTGTGTGTCACTACTGTTTAATAGCACTTTCTCAAACAACTTGGGGGTCACTGTTTTTAATACCAATTTCTCAAAACACTTGGGGGTCACTGATCTTTAATACCAATTGTCCAAACCACTTGGGGGTCGCTGCTCTTTAATATAAATTGTCCAAACCACTTAGGTGTCACTACTCTTTAATACCAATTATTCAAACCACTTGGGGGGGATCACTGCTCTTTAATACAAATTGTTCAAACTTCTTGGGGTCACTGATTTTTAATGCCAATTGTTCCAATCACTGGTGTCACTACTCTTTAAAACCAATTTTTAAAACCAGCTCTTTATTACCACATGCTGAAACCGCTTGGGAATAACTACTCTTTAATACCAATTGTTAGTGGATTTTCCAGGCCCTCTTAAATAAAAAAAATAACATTTTTGTGTAGTGTCCACTGGTTCAGGGCCTTGTGTGTCACTACTTTTTAATACCACTTTCTCAAATCATTTGGGTTTCATTACTCACTACTCAATACCAATTATTAGTCGAGTGACCACTGGTTCAGGCCACTTGTGTGTCAGTATTGCTAAATTTAATTTTAACTATTTGATTGTGGGCACACCTTGCATTATACTGTTTTGAGATTTAAATTCTGGCACACCAGGCACTGAACCCTTTTGAGCTTTGATAAACTATTTAATTG
The DNA here is from genome assembly GCA_027917425.1 of Gastrophryne carolinensis. NCBI lineage: Eukaryota > Metazoa > Chordata > Amphibia > Anura > Microhylidae > Gastrophryne > Gastrophryne carolinensis. Next base: position 335,147,563 of record CM051236.1, on the reverse strand, counting down.
CGGGCATACCTGGCATTATACCCTTGGCCCATGGCCCCATTTGCATTACACCCGCTTTGGCTTTGATAAACCAGTTACATTTGACTACACCTGGCACTATACTCTTTTGAGCTTTGATAAACTAGTTACTTGATACATCTTGCATTAGACCCTCTTGAAATGTGATAAACCAGTTACTTGGAACACCTGGCATTAAACTCCCTTGTGCTTTGATAAACTAGTTACTTGTGGGAACACCTTGAATTATATGTTTGTGAGCTTTGATAAACTAGTTACTTGGCACAACTTGCATTACACCCTCTTGCACTTTGACAAACTAGTTACTTGTGTGCACACCTGGCATTATACTCTTTTGAGCTTTGATTAACTAGTTATTTGTTGGCACACCTTGCATTGTACAACAAGGCACACATGAAGACTTTAGGGTGCATGGTTATCTGTAGATGGCAACATAAACATACTGTTCACCCATAAAGACTAATGTAGGGAAATTATATATACCAAAACAGTGCCTTGAAAGTAAAGAATGAATGCTTAAGAATAAGCTTCATAATCAGTAGTAAAAAGGATGCATGCTCTTTTACAACTCCCATTTTCATTTTATGTTCAGTTTCTTTCCTTATTTCCCTAAGTCCCTCATTTGTCAGAAGTGGTTTATTTCTATGTAAGGAAGAATGAATTGATGTAATCCAAAAATTCCTTTTCATAATCTCTTTACTTCATTAAATACATTCGCAGAAATACAAGATTACAATCTGAAAATTGGATTTTCTATAAATATTACACTTGGTAGCTCCACAACCTTGGCAAAGTTCAAGAACATCACTTAGGAGGTTTTCACCAAATCATAGACATATGGCCACAACCTCTCCTGGCTATCTTTTCGCTGGAGGAGAATCATTCAGGCATGATGATAGGATCTTCATCATTAATATCATTTAAAAGCTGATACATGTATAGAACATGGTCTTTTTCATATGCTATATAAAACCATGTGGTCATGATTGGTGCTCTGGCTAAAATCATCCCTCGCTATTCATCTTTGGAATGGTCTTCCGTTTCAACCATATTCTTCACAGCTTTACCAACCATGTGTCTACCTTTGCAGTCTAGATCAAGATCACCCTGGCTTGCTAATAATATGCTGGGCTAAGGCAGATACATCAGAAGAAGTTAAATCTGTTGTAATTCAACTTCTTCAGATAGAGGGAATCACAGTCTTTTCTTGTTTTCAATTAGCTAAAGGGTTACTCGAAGCGTTCTCCCGGGGAGAGGTCATTACTGCTGCTTGACTAAGCCAAATCTGCTGATAACCTCACCTGCTACATTGGACGAATTCTGGGACTTTTATTCAATTTTTCCAAGGCCAGGAAAACCATTCCCAATGTAGCAACACAGAGCTCCAGGTATATGGGAATTGTGAAAACAGTGTTTCGAGAAGTAAGTCACAAGTATAGGGGCACAATCATAACAAAAATGATTATTTTACATTCCAAAAGAGAAGAACAAAATGGCAGAACACCAGAAACCTGGGAATTTCCATTTATAAACCCTGTACCGGTGGCCCAGGCTGTAGATGGCAGTGTCTGTACACACTCTGCCATCCACACAGTTGTTTATATAGGTATCCCAAGACTTGGCAGGTGGGTTGTGGCGGAAGAGGATGACGGCTGCAGAGGTGTTGGTGGAAGATGTGAGGGGAGGAAGAGGCGCAAGCTATTGCCATGTGTCCAAATTATCAAGAAAATCAACAGTGGAGGACCCATCACTCAGTACCAGGAGATGCGTTAACAGATACTCATCCCCCATGTCTGTCATCATCCATGCCCAATTTTGATGGTTGTAGAGGAGAATTGAACAATCTGATCCACATTATGCCCATGCTTACCCTCCCTTCTGAGGTGGTGCTGGTGCCCTGCTGCATTGGCAACTTCCTCCTCCTCCTGCTCGGCCTCATGCTGCCACTGAGGAAGCAGTGTCAGATGGGACCTCTGTCAGTAGTACTTTTTAAGTTACTTCATGCCCTGAAGTGTTTTTTTCTAGCAGGAGAAGGATGCGGATGGCAGTGCTGACGATTGCATCATTCATCAGCAATGACCATATTGGTTTCATAATGGAAAGAAAGCAGCATGGCACAAATGCCCCTCATGGAGGCCCAGTCATTGGTGGTGAAGTGCTGTTGGTCTGCACTTCGACTCACCCCAGCATTTTGGAGCTGGGACTCTACTATTGTCTGCGGCTGCTCACATGCCCTTTCCAACATACAGTATATAAAGTGGAATTCCACTTGGTTGGCAAATCATCTATGAGGCAGTGGGTGGGAGGGCCAAAGTTCTAACCCTTGCTACCCCCATTTTACAGCAATTTTTAGTCCATCCGAACTGTGTCCACTTTGACATTAATGAGGTTTGGGTTCTTGTTGAGTCTGAACTGAACTTTAGCGACAAGTTCGGCCAAACTTGTCGAACTTGAACTTCAGCGGGTTCACTCATCCATCCCTAGTTCTGATCCAAGTACGGTGAGCAGGCTTTCACTGGTGGGGTATACTGTTGTAGTTGTAAAGCATTAAACTCAGCTTCTGCAACTGTATATTCTTTTTTAACTGCCAGTCTCTCTATGTTCGCTTCTAGTTTTGCCTTCTCTCCTTTTCAGAAAATGCAGCTTTAACTTGGGCTACCTTTGCCCTGACATGGGCCAGGGACAATGTGACCCTGCTTACTGACCTTTTTGAAGCTTTGGAGCTTGCACAGACATAGGATCGGGTTTCAAATTGCACTGAATTGCTGTCTGACATAATGTCTGCTGCTTAGGAGCATGTAGTGGTCACATGCAGCGGTGTTACTGCACAGTGACACTGCGTAACAGTCTGTAAGCTGGTGTGTAGCCTGCTGGAGGCATCGTTCCACTGTGTAAAGCTCAATATGCTGAAGGGAAGCGTTTGTAGGAATCCAGTCTCGCTTGGGAGCAGTGGTTTGCTGTATGACCTGGGTTACTGCTAATTTGCAGGAGTCATTGGCTGTGTAGAAGTCACAGTGATTACAGTATGCAGGGACCTGCACTGGCAATAGTGATCCTTTGTATTGTGCTCTAATGTTGCTAGAAGCTGTGACCTTGGAAATCGGAGATCAATATTCTATGCTTCAACCCTGTTGATAGTAGCTGTTTTACTGATCAGAGATCAGCACCCTCTGTTTCATCCTGTATGACAGTAGCTGTTTTCCTGTTCTGTCACCCTTCACCCACGGCAGAGCATATCGGCAGACAGCTAACTCCCCCCCTCAAATTCTGTAACTTGACTCTAGGTCATTTTAACATTTTATCCAAGGGGTAGGGTAAAACCGTGGCCAAAACAAGTTCACTACATAATAATTCATAGTGACAAACATATTGGCATAGTAAAATACACTCTAAACAGTGGAAAATGATGTAAAATGGGCAATGAGGGGCCGAGTGTGAGAATCATCCGAAGCTGGTTTCAGCAAGCATGGTGTGTTGCTGCAAAGATGGCTACTGTGGAGAAGAAGCATAGACTACACACAAAGCACACTGGGTAAGCCAATAAGACTGTACGATTCAAAAACTGTTAAGGGATATCTAGTTTGAGTATACAGGCCAAATAGGCCTAAACAAGACTTCATTCTACAATGGAAAAAAACATTATAAAACTCTCTTAAGATAGGCTGCAGAACGAGATAACATTATTCTTAATATACATTAATTGCTAAAGAGGAGTGGTTTGCTCACAGGAGAGACTTGCGGTGCAGCACTCAAAACTTTTGTGATGTGGAAGCCCTTTATTGCACTTTTGAACTAAGAGCATTATTTATTTATTTTATTTTTTATTTATTACAGTGTCTTAATGGAGTAAAGTTTTATATCCATATTTATTTTAGACCAATCTTTACTTCGTTCAGTTATTTAAAGCTATAATTTTTCCTCCCTCTCCAGTTCATGCTATTATAGCTCATCGGGTGACTCATCCAGAGAATACACCAAAAACCAGATTATGGCTCTAAAAAAGGACATTCTTGTGGAGTGAGTGAAGCGTAGCAACTCACCATGTCATCTTAAGCTGTAAAACCGTCTCAGAGGACCAAGTGCCAACAGCATCTTCTGCTAAATTGGACAATGAAGTGAAAGCAGCAAGTCATAAAATGTGTAGCATTAGCCCAGAATTAGAGCATTGTCACCTTTGCATTAAAAAGCAGTTAAAGCATTCTCAAAGAATTTCTTTCCCTGAATTGAATTTAACTTTACTTGCATGGCCTGAGCAATGAATTCTCTAATATTTACTGCTCCACTGTGATCTTTTTTCCTCTGCTGGAGCGACATAGAAAGGAAACTGCTGCAGAGTGATAAAATAATATCTCTCCAGTTTAATGGTACCAAATAATATTAAAGCAGGTGGGATAATATGGAAAGGAAGGTTATCCCAGTTTGTATGATCTATAAATCTGGACAGGTTCGTTCACAGATTAGTATTTTCTGCCCATGAGTGTACTAATTAAAAGTTAAAAAATCATATACACTAACAAGGGTTTAACATGCAGTTCTTACAAGTGGTTTTCTGCTATCTATAAAAAAAAACTAATCATCATCTCCTCAAAACCAGTAACACAGCAGCACATATTGTTATTGTGCTTTGTTGTAATATTAAGGTTACTAGACTGGAGCCGTAACAGTGATTTAGGGAGGTAACTTTTCACTTCAACAGTAGCTTATTCCTTAAAGTAGAACAAAACCTAGCACAACCATCCCGGGAACCTAAAAGAGAACTGCGCAATCAGAGTTGTTTGTCTTTCATTGTGCAATACTAGCTGCCGATTCCCCTGCATCTTCGAGCTGTGCACCTACCCCAATCCTTCAGCCTCAGACAGAAGCACACACGCTGCTGGGGATGCCAATCTCGCTCTGCTTGAAAGTCAATAAGAACCCTTTGCCAAATAATAAACACAGAAAAAGGCTCTGTGCCATTGGACCATGGAGGGACATCCCATTGCGGGATGTCCCTGGGGCACAACACAAAACCCGGGAGTCCAAATCTTGGGTTTTGTTCGGCTTTAATGGTTTGATGGTCTTTGGTCTTTATTTTTGTATTATCACATGCATTATGTTATTGGTAATTATGCTTTTGCTTATATACAAACATGTTGCTTTTGAATAACCAATTTTGGCAGCTTAATCATTTACAGGGTTTCCCAAGTTAAAGATCTCAGTATGCTGAAATATCATCCAAATGTATCTTTTATGTTTGACAAGCCTTTGTGATTGCCTTGGAGACAGTGGCTGGTAAACTCTCTAGATGTGACTGGTAAACTCTCTGTCTTAGAAAATGAATGTCAAATAAAATGCAAGATCCTGTAAGCCTGTCAATACTGAAACACCACTGCAGCTCAGGTTTGTGTCATAATATAACACATCATGATATCTTCCTTCCTCATTTATGTTTTTTCATTCCTCCCTTTCCCTCTTTTTCTTTTAAACTCATTCTTCAGGCAAAAAAACTACACTCACCTTTAAAGTGGACCAAAATTCATGATTGACTGGGTTTTGGTCCTTGTCCTGGGGCACCCCAATTGGGGATGCCCTGCTATATAAAATCCCCCCTCGCCCATACTAACTCAACTTAAAGTGGACCAACACCCAGGGCGGATCGGCCCGGGAATCTATAAGATTCCCGGACCGATCAGATCCCTCCCCGCGGGGCATCCGAAATCGGGATGTCCCGCGGGGAGGAACCCCCCAGGAGGCCCACAAACCTTACCTCAGCCCCGCGTCTCGCGCTTCCCTCTAGCAGGGCGCGCACCCGCGCCGGCCGTTTGTGAATGGCTGGCGCAGGCACGCTCCCTGTTAGAGGGAAGCGTGAGACGCGGCCTCCAGCGCTCTGAGCGCTGTGATTGGCTGGAGCGCTCACGTGGGAGCGTGGTGAGGTGAGTGTTTCTGGGCTTTCAGGGGGGTTTCAGACACCCCGATCGGGGTGCCCCACCGAAGTGGACCAAAACCCAGGATAGTCAAAAACCTGGGTGTTGGTCCACTTTAACTCAACACTGCTCCTGTCCCTTTATTTAAGAGCTCATCTCTCTCTCTCTCTCCAAGTGTGACTACAGGTAATGTGCAACCATCCCCCTACAGTGTCAAACCTCTAGCTAGTGGGTATGTAGGTGGGTGGGTGTGTAGGTCAGTAGGTAGTTAGGTGGATTATAGGTAGGTGGACCTAGGTAGGTAGGTGCTACAAAAGCACTCAACACATGTTGGCATGCAAGGCCCCAATCTTGACCAAGGGGAGGCCCTAGGCAGTCTGGGTGGGAAGGGAATAGGACAAAATGGCACAGAAAGAAGTTCATAAATCGGGCTCTATGTTTTAGGATATTTACAGTTACATGAAACGGCATGTGTGAGTTATTTTGTAAATTTGCAACTCATTAATGTGCATTAACATTTTTCCAACAGAAGATAAAATCTGGGCTATTTTTCAGCACAACATCACGTATCTAAGATCAGTGCAAGGGACCCTTCAGGGACATCCATACACCAAAGGTGTAGAATATTGTGAACAAGAAGTATTTAATCACTGCAAACATTCTCGCCTGTTCAGTTCTGAGAGTATGTAAAATATACCGTATTTTTCATCCTATAAGACAAACCTGCCCATAAGATAAGAAGCACTTGGGAATTTGGAGAAAAAAAATTCTAAACTACACAGGCAGTGTGGCATCCCCCCCCCCCCATCCTATTCCTGATGGGCAGTATGGCATCCCCCCTCCCATTCCCAAAGACAGTGTGGCATTCCCCCCTCCCATGGGCAGTGTGGCATTCCCTCCTCCCATTCCCCATAGACAATGTGGCATCCCCCCTTCATTCCCATAAGCAGTGTTTCATTCCTCCCCTACCATTTCCATAGGCAGTGTGGCATTCCCCCCCCCCGATTCCCATAGGCAATGTGGCATCCCCCTCCCATTCCCATAGGAAGTGTGGCACCCCCATTCCATTCCCCAAAAAGGAAGTGTGGCATTCCTCCCTCCCATAGACAGTGTGGCACCCCCTCCCATTCCCATAGGCAGTGTGGCATTCCCCCATCCCATTCCGCACCCCCCTCCCATTCCCCATATAGGCAGTGTAGCACCCCCCCTCCCATTCCCCAAATCAGCAGTGTGGCATCCCCTCTTCCATAGGCATTGTGGCACCCCCTTCCATTCCCCATATAGGCAGTGTGGCATTCCCCCCACCCCCTTACCCTTATGCAGTGTGGTAGTCCCCCCAACGCCCGAGAAAAAAAAAAGTATACTTACATGAACGCCGCCACCGCCTCAGCACGCGCTGGTTTGTATCAGAGCGCACTGACCCCCTAGAGGTGTTCCCGCTCTGGCTTCTGCTGTGCCACTGCCTTTCGTGTGTCAGTGCTCTCTGGCCTGAGAGGCAGTTTTTCAACAAAAAGAAAGAATCTTTAGAATATGTCGAAGGTTTCTCTGCTTTTTACGTTCTGGTTGCTAAGAAAAACTAGTAGACCTGGAGAGAGACTAAATATATTCCTTTATCAATCCAAAAATGTAAAATGTTAAAAACATTTAAAAATAATCAGGCTGGAGTCAGGTCAGTCTGATCATTTTTAAATGTTTTTAAAATTTTACATTTTTGGATTGATAAAGGAATATATTCCAGAGGATTTTGAGCAGATGGGCCTCATAATTTGAGGGGGTGGGTGACTGGACCCTGCTAAAAGGGACAACTGTTTCCAGGCCCCCATGACAAGGACTAGACTAGCCCATTCATTCATCATCAATTGATTGCTATTAATGATATCACACTTGCTTTCTAGTATCAAAATGGTTAATGGCAGGGTTCTCGGCTGGATAGGTCATTAGGATGCTTAGCCAAAGCTGCTAAAAAGTTCACCTGTTACATTAGAAGAATTGTGGGACTTGCAGTCCATTGTTTTCACTCAAGACCATGAAAACCACTCCCACTGTAGCAAAACAGAGCCCCAGAAATATGAGAATCATGGAAACCGCATGCTGATATGTAAATCACAACTATGGAGGCACAATCCTAACACAAATGATTGTTTTGCAATCCAGAAGAGGAAAACAATAAGGCAGAACACCAAAAACCTGACAAAAAGGGAGTTTTCCTTTAATATAGAAGAACCATACCTCTCTCCTCTTGATGTGACATATGCTAGAACCTCATAACCTGGGACAGTATAGAATTCTCATAGGATCATGGCCCTAACAAAAATCAATATTGCTACCCTTATTGCTAGTTGTGCTTTAGAGTGCTGTGGCATGCGTGATTGAGCCAAGTCAGTTTAAGTATCCCACATTTAGGCACCTAAAGCATTTGAAAACTGGCACACCATCAAAGTTAAAATCCACATGTAATAAATCCTCACATACACAGGAACATATGTGAACATATATGAATAAGGTAGAAACAGTCCATAAGGTCCATATAGTCTATCAAGGCCAAAGTTTCAGGGTATCAGTGCCCCCTTCCTCAGGGTCAGACTGCAAACAGACCACCATCCTGAAAAGTGGTTAAATACTGGAATAACACTAGAAATTATACCTGACGTTATCAATTATGTCAGTACAGCAAAATACTGTATGTGCAAATTAACAAGAAAACATGAAAAATCATTAGAAATCCTAAAATAAGACCATAAGGGTCAAAAAACGCATAGTAATATCATCATCCAAGGGTGATCTGGGGCATTCTCTTGCTCAGGTCATCCCCGTCGCCGGCGTCTGGACCATCTTGCTTGGTAACCAAGAAACGTGCCAGAGCTTCTGCCTGCTAGGAGGGATATGCAATGTGGGTAGGGCAGAAAGTTTGCCCAGTAACAGGTGATGCACTACAGGTTCCATCCTCCAAATGGTGGGAGGGTGCCGTTGCGTCCCTTCACAATGCAGACATCGCTCACCCTGCCACACCGGTCAGCGAGCGTCTGCAGAGCAGATGGTAGTGTTGACCTCGGAGACAGGGGTGCATTCGGTGTCCAACAGAGTGTCGACAGGCAGCGTATCGAGGAGATTCGAGGAGTGCGCGAGGAGACATTATGAAAATAAAGGAAATGGTGAACGGGAAAGGGAGATAGTAATGGGGAAGAGATAGGAAACACAAGAGGGGATAATATAAAGAGAGAAAAAAGAGGCATAAGAGGGAAGCAACCAAGAAACAGAGAAGGGAAAACAAGACAAAGTGAGGAGACAACAGAAAGAAAAGAAAGAAATGTGGGATCCTTGTACTGACTTGGCTCAATCACCCATTCCACACCACTCTAAAGCACAACTAGCAATAAGGGTAGCAGGGAAAAAGGAGAACAAGATGGGGAGCAAAAAGAAAAGGAGAGAAGACAAGAGAAGAGAGACAACACCAACACAGCAGCACTTTGGGTGTGACCAAACCTAATGTCTACCCAAAAAGCTAGAGAAACCAAATGTTGTATTCTGTCCTTTGGGATGCACAGTGTCCAACCTGTGGATCCAAAAAGGCTTTGCAATAGGTGGAGGTCACGATCAACCCCCCCCCTCGGCCGGGGCATCTCTACTTGTTCAATGACCATGCCCTCAGTTCATGCACCTGGTGTTTAGCTGTAACGAAGTGTAGGGCCACAGATTTATCATAATCGGTTGTTCCCCCTTCTTACTTTTTCAAGGCTAATCCTTTTTCCACTGGGTCAGCATTAACTAGCGAGTTCTGTAGGCTTCTATTTTTGCTATAAACCCTTATGATAGATTTTTTAATAATGGGAACCAGGCTGTTGTCCACTAGTAAAATATTTTCATCTTTCTTTGTGATCTGCTCTATTTCGGGGAAGAAGCTATTGTATGTTTGAAGAAATGGAACCTGTTCACCTGTGGCTGTGGGCTTTTGGCGAGTCTGCTTTCCATATCGCATCAGCGTTAACTTTAGCTTTCTCTAAGACCCATTCAGTAAACCCCCGTGCTCTAAATTTCTCATGGCGTTCAATTGTTCATTTCTTTTCTGTGGGTCTGAGTTGATCCGCAATACTATGAGGAATTGGGAGATGGGCAGGCGCTTGACCATATGTTTAATCTGTACAAATGACCAGCACTCCGTTATATAATTCCACCAAGTATATGATAGAAAGACAAATGTGGTATGAAACATCCATCACAAAGTGTCCAAAGTCCATATTAGGCCAAATGGTAAGCAGTGTCCTGAATTCCAACGTTTCGGGGGAGCATCCCCCTTCATCAGGGACAGACAAACAGACATGTGCCAAGAGGGAGGTCCTTATAAACATTGCAATCTGGAAGTCCCACCTGACATCATAGTGACGTCAGCGGGAGTTAATATAGCTCATTAGAAAAAAAAAATGTAAATGAGCATCATGATCACAATAACAATGCTGAAGAAGTAACACCTTGCCTGCACCCGTAAGGGTTCCTGAACAGCGGGAACCCCTCCACTGCCAACCACCGCTCGCTGCATGAGCGAGCGGCAATGTCCCTGCCTGTCAACGGGCCAGGGAGAGAGAGCAGCCGGGCGGCAAAGTCTGCCTGGCAACCCGTGACGTAACGGCCGCCGTGCTCCCATTGGGCAGCGGCGGCCGCATTCACAGGGTACATTGTGACAGGCGGTGCTAATCACGGCGGTCATAGGCTCCAGTACAGGGCCTGCGGGTATGCCGGACTGTGCCCCAAATGTTGCGGGCGCTCCCCAGAGGCAGTGGGAGCAAAAGCTCATGGGCGCATAAACATAAGCAATACATTTAAAAAGTAGAAGGCGAACAGTGTATACCAGGAGGGAAACTAGGTGGGGAGATGAGGGGGGTGCCAGGCAGAAATAACAGGGGGACCGCCATTTAGGACAGGGGGATGCAGGGAAGACATTAGGGGGCAAGGGGGGACCAAAGATCCCGAGGGAAGGAAGAGAGGGATCACAGGAGAGGAGTCCAGGGGAAATGGTGTTCAGATGGCAGGTAAGCACAGGAGAGGAGAGAAGGAGAGCACAGAAGAAGAGAGAAGGAGAGTAACCGGAGGGGGGAAATGGAGAACGGAGGAGAGTGGGAAAGAGGAAAGGAAAGGGGAAAGAAAAGGGGGGACAAAGCAAAAGAGGAGGGGGAAGGGGGGATCTCGGTGGTGCAGGGAAACGGGGACAGATGGAGGATATTCAGCGGATGGTAGTGCCGTTCCCTGGACATGGTATGGAAATAATTCAAAAAGAGGGACAGTATTTGACAACAGGTAGGAACATTCAAAAGAGGGACAACTTTTAACGTTCAGATAGGAAGCACGTAAAGCCAAAGGAGGTGTTCAGACCCCTCGGGTGAACCGTATCCAATTTATGTATCCAAAAAGTCTCCCCTTGGAGCAGTATCCGATGGCGGTCACCACCCCGCTGTGGTCTCTCGATGTGGTCGATGACCATACCCCTTAGTTCATGTATTTGATGGTTATGCTGTACAAAGTGAATGGCCACCGGTTTCTCATAGTCTAAGTTCTCACCGTTCGTGTGTTTATTGATACTGACCCGGATATCACTCCGGTGTTGCTGGAAACGTTTTTTAAACGGTCCAATCGTTTTGCCAACATAGACAAGGCCGCACGGGCATTTAAGTAAGTAAATACAGTAAGGCATGAAAACACGCCTCGGATTTTGAAACGTTGGCCAGTGTGGGGGTGAGTGAATTCAGGGCCAAGAATTAAAGAATTGCACACATTGCAGCTGTTGCATCTAAAACAGCCGGTGCGGGGGCTAAGTTGAACAGGTTTCTTTAGGTATTTTTCCACCGGATCTGCTTTCACTAATGAGTCTCTCAGATTCTTATTGCGCTTGAAAATCTTTAGAAATGGCCTCTTGATCACTGGGCAAAGTGTGTTGTCGGAGCCGAGAATACATCTGTGTTTGTTAATCGTGTGTTCTATGGTGGGGGCAGCTAGGTTATATGTCAGCATAAGGGGCACACGTTCCTTTTTTTGTTTAGCCCATCTGTCACCAGCCCATATTTCTCCTGCTCGTGCCTGGGCTTGAATAAGTACAGATTCGGGATACCCCCGAGATCGAAATTTTACAAACATATGGTGGAGCTGTGCAGTACGTTCATCAGGGTTAGAGTTGATTCTATAGACCCTTAGGAATTGGGAGATGGGCAAGCTGTTGACCAGTGGTCTAGGGTGCTGTCATACCATAATAAGGTATTTCTATCTGTCAGCTTCGAGTATAAACTCGTAGTGATCTTTCCATCTAGATCTTCACTGACCGCCACGTCAAGAAATATCACTCGTGACTCAGACACTTCCGGATTGAATATAATCGTAGGAAAAATCGAGTTAATGTATTCAATGAATATGTCAAAGTTCTCTCTGCTCCCCCGCCATACCATAATGACATCATCGATGGAGCGACCCCAAAACATAACATTATCTGTAAATAAGGGGGAAGTATAGATGTATCTCTCTTCAAGAAAACCAACGAACAAATTTGCAAAGGCCGGAGCTATGGCACTGCCCATAGCAGTGCCAAGTATCTGTTTATAAAATGTTCTCTCAAACCTAAAATAGTTGTTAAACAGGACGATTTCCAACCCCGTGATGATAACTCAATCGGGATGTCGGGGGTTCACTCATAAGAAAATGCTTCACAGCCTTGATGCCATGGTCGTTTGGTATGTTGGCGGCGCCATCGTGGTGATGGATTACAATATGTACCAGAAAGGCATCCTGGAAATGCTATCGGACACTGTAAGCTATGAGAGGATCGCTAATAACCCCATTTGAGGAATACAGAATACAGTCCAACAATATGTTTCAATGGGTGTTTCCAACGGTGGCTAAATGAGAATACTGCTAAATATGTTGATATACAGCACCCCATCACACCCGTTATCTATGGTTTACCAAAGGTGCATAAAGGATGCAACCCGCTGAAATTTCGTCCAATAGTGGCAGGCACCAATTCTGCCACTGAGCCGCTTGCCCAATGGTTAGACTTCTACTTGCAACCCTATCTACAAAGATTAACATCATATCTTAAAGACACGGGTGACTTTCTAAACAAGATCAGAAATGTGTCTATTGATGGTAATGATTTGCTGGCAACAATGGACATTTCATCATTATATACTAACATACCAAACGACCATGGCATCAGGGCTGTGAAGCATTTTCTTATGAGTGAACCCCCCGACATCCCGATTGAGTTTATCATCACGGGGTTGGAAATCGTCCTGTTTAACAACTATTTTAGGTTTGAGTGCCAAGTATCTGTTTATAAAATGTTCTCTCAAACCTAAAATAGTTGTTAAACAGGACGATTTCCAACCCCGTGATGATAAACTCATATGGCTCCACCATATGTTTGTAAAATTTCGATCTCGGGGGTATCCCGAATCTGTACTTATTCAAGCCCAGGCACGAGCAGGAGAAATATGTGCTGGTGACAGAAGGGCTAAACAAAAAGAGGAACGTGTGCCCCTTATGCTGACATATAACCTAGCTGCCCCCACCATAGAACACATGATTAACAAACACAGATGTATTCTCGGCTCCGATAACACACTTTGCCCAGTGATCAAGAGGCCATTTCTAAAGATTTTCAAGCGCAATAAGAATCTGAGAGACTCATTAGTGAAAGCGGATCCGGTGGAAAAATACCTAAAGAAACCTGTTCAACTTACCACCCGCACGGGCTGTTTTAGATGCAACAGCTGCAATGTGTGCAATTCTTTAATTCTTGGCCCTGAATTAACTCACCCCCACACTGGCCAACGTTTCAAAATCCGAGGCGTGTTTTCATGCCTTACTGAGTACTGTGTTTACTTACTTAAATGCCTGTGCGGCCTTGTCTATGCTGGCAAAACGATTGGACCGTTTAAAAAACGTTTCCAGCAACACCGGAGTGATATCCGGGTCAGTATCAATAAACACACGAACGGTGAGAACTTAGACTATGAGAAACCAGTGGCCATTCACTTTGTACAGCATAACCATCAAATACATGAACTAAGGGGTATGGTCATCGACCACATCGAGAGACGGCGGCGGGTGGTGACCGCCATCGGATACTGCTCCAAAGAGAGACTTTTTGGATACATAAATTGGATACAGTTCACCCGAGGGGTCTGAACACCTCCTTTGGCTTTACGTGCTTCCTATCTGAATGTTAAAAGTTGTCCCTCTTTTGAATGTTCCTACCTGTTGTCAAATGCTGTTCCTCTTGTCCAGGGAATGGCACTACCATCTGCTGAATATCCTCCATCTGTCCCCGTTTCCCTGCACCACCGAGACCCCCCTTCACCCTCCTCTTTTGCTTTGTCCCCCCTTTTCTTCCCCCTTTCCTTTCCTCTTTCCCACTCTCCTCCGTTCTCCCTTTCCCCCCTCCGGTTACTCTCCTTCTCTCTTCTTCTGTGCTCTCCTTCTCTCCTCTCCTGTGCTTACCTGCCATCTGAACACCATTTCCCTTGGACTCCTCTCCTGTGATCCCTCTCTTCCTTCCCTCGGGATCTTTGGTCCCCCCTTGCCCCCTAATGTCTTCCCTGCATCCCCCTGTCCTAAATGGCGGTCCCCCTGTTATTTCTGCCTGGCACCCCCCTCATCTCCCCACCTAGTTTCCCTCCTGTTATACACTGTTCGCCTTCTACTTTTTAAATGTATTGCTTATGTATATGCGCCCATGAGCTTTTGCTCCCACTGCCTCCGGGGAGCGCCCGCCACATTTGGGGCACAGTCCGGCATACCCGCAGGTAGGGATGAGCGAATCGATCCGGACGAACCCGGATTCGATCCGAATTTCAGGAAAAATTCGATTCGGATCGAATCCGAATTTCCCCGCGATTCGATCGCTCGAAGTTTTCCTTTAACATCCATTCATTTACATTTACAGGCATTCTAAGATGGCGGACGGGACATGTCTGGACATCTATCCCGCGCCAGTGCAAGCTGGGGCAGTCACATGCAGCCTATCAGCAGCCAGCAAGCCCGGTGACGTCACAGCGCTATTTAAGTCGGCCATCTTGCTTTTCCTTCCTCATTTCTCTATTGCATTCGTGAGAGACAGAACGTTGTAGTGAGGGAGAGAGGCAGTTAGACAGGCAGGGACAGACAGGGACAGGCTGGAGACAGGCAGGAGACAGACAGGAGACAGACAGAAAGTCAGTGAAAAACAGGGAAAGGTAGGAAAAATCGGAGGCTGTCACAGGGAGATTTTTTTTTTTTTTTCATCCAGCCTGAGTGTTACTAGCTGGCTGACTGGCTTTGTTAGCGTTTTCAGGCTGCTTATACTAACTAACTGTGCATATATACTGAACTGATCTTAAGTCTGCTGTGAGGCATCCCATTCTGTGACTACACCAGCCTCTGTTTAAGACCATATAACCAATTGCACTTATTCTAATTGAAATTAGGCCTGATAAAGACACTTTTGCTGTTCATAGCACTACTGGACCCTGCCAGGTGTACTTACTGCTGGTTTTTAGGGCATCCCATTCTGTGACTACAGCAGCCTCTGTTTAAGACCATATAACCATTTGCACTTATTATAATTGAAATTAGGCCTGATAAAGACACTTTTGCTGTGCATAGCACTACTTGTCCCAGGTTCACTGCTGGGTTTTTAGGGCATCCCATTCTGTGACTACAGCAGCCTCTGTTTAAGACCATATAACCATTTGCACTTATTCTAATTGAAATTAGGCCTGATAAAGACACTTTTGCTGTTCATAGCACTACTGGACCCTGCCAGGTGTACTTACTGCTGGTTTTTAGGGCATCCCATTCTGTGACTACAGCAGCCTCTGTTTAAGACCATATAACCATTTGCACTTATTATAATTGAAATTAGGCCTGATAAAGACACTTTTGCTGTGCATAGCACTACTTGTCCCAGGTTCACTGCTGGGTTTTTAGGGCATCCCATTCTGTGACTACAGCAGCCTCTGTTTAAGACCATATAACCATTTGCACTTATTATAATTGAAATTAGGCCTGATAAAGACACTTTTGCTGTGCATAGCACTACTTGTCCCAGGTTCACTGCTGGGTTTTTAGGGCATCCCATTCTGTGACTACAGCAGCCTCTGTTTAAGACCATATAACCATTTGCACTTATTATAATTGAAATTAGGCCTGATAAAGACACTTTTGCTGTGCATAGCACTACTTGTCCCAGGTTCACTGCTGGGTTTTTAGGGCATCCCATTCTGTGACTACAGCAGCCTCTGTTTAACACCATATAACCATTTGCACTTATTCTAATTGAAATTAGGCCTGATAAAGACACTTTTGCTGTTCATAGCACTACTGGACCCTGCCAGGTGTACTTACTGCTGGTTTTTAGGGCATCCCATTCTGTGACTACAACAGCCTCTGTTTAAGACCATATAACCATTTGCACTTATTATAATTAAAATTAGGCCTGATAAAGACACTTTTGCTGTGCATAGCACTACTTGTCCCAGGTTCACTGCTGGGTTTTTAGGGCATCCCATTCTGTGACTACAGCAGCCTCTGTTTAACACCATATAACCATTTGCACTTATTATAATTGAAATTAGGCCTGATAAAGACACTTTTGCTGTGCATAGCACTACTTGTCCCAGGTTCACTGCTGGGTTTTTAGGGCATCCCATTCTGTGACTACAGCAGCCTCTGTTTAACACCATATAACCATTTGCACTTATTATAATTGAAATTAGGCCTGATAAAGACACTTTTGCTGTTCATAGCACTACTGGACCCTGCCAGGTGTACTTACTGCTGGTTTTTAGGGCATCCCATTCTGTGACTACAGCAGCCTCTGTTTAAGACCATATAACCATTTGCACTTATTATAATTGAAATTAGGCCTGATAAAGACACTTTTGCTGTTCATAGCACTACTTGTCCCAGGTTCACTGCTGGGTTTTTAGGGCATCCCATTCTGTGACTACAGCAGCCTCTGTTTAAGACCATATAACCATTTGCACTTATTCTAATTGAAATTAGGCCTGATAAAGACACTTTTGCTGTGCATAGCACTACTTGTCCCAGGTTCACTGCTGGGTTTTTAGGGCATCCCATTCTGTGACTACAGCAGCCTCTGTTTAAGACCATATAACCATTTGCACTTATTATAATTGAAATTAGGCCTGATAAAGACACTTTTGCTGTGCATAGCACTACTTGTCCCAGGTTCACTGCTGGGTTTTTAGGGCATCCCATTCTGTGACTAGAGCAGCCTCTGTTTAAAACCATATAACCATTTGCACTTATTATAATTGAAATTAGGCCTGATAAAGACACTTTTGCTGTGCATAGCACTACTTGTCCCAGGTTCACTGCTGGGTTTTTAGGGCATCCCATTCTGTGACTACAGCAGCCTCTGTTTAACACCATATAACCATTTGCACTTATTCTAATTGAAATTAGGCCTGATAAAGACACTTTTGCTGTGCATAGCACTACTTGTCCCAGGTTCACTGCTGGGTTTTTAGGGCACCCCATTCTGTGACTACAGCAGCCTCTGTTTAACACCATATAACCATTTGCACTTATTATAATTGAAATTAGGCCTGATAAAGACACTTTTGCTGTTCATAGCACTACTGGACCCTGCCAGGTGTACTTACTGCTGGTTTTTAGGGCATCCCATTCTGTGACTACAGCAGCCTCTGTTTAAGACCATATAACCATTTGCACTTATTATAATTGAAATTAGGCCTGATAAAGACCCTTTTGCTGTTCATAGCACTACTTGTCCAAGGTTCACTGCTGGGTTTTTAGGGCATCCCATTCTGTGACTACAGCAGCCTCTGTTTAACACCATATAACCATTTGCACTTATTATAATTGAAATTAGGCCTGATAAAGACACTTTTGCTGTGCATAGCACTACTTGTCCCAGGTTCACTGCTGGGTTTTTAGGGCATCCCATTCTGTGACTACAGCAGCCTCTGTTTAAGACCATATAACCATTTTCACTTATTATAATTGAAATTAGGCCTGATAAAGACACTTTTGCTGTGCATAGCACTACTTGTCCCAGGTTCACTGCTGGGTTTTTAGGGCATCCCATTCTGTGACTACAGCAGCCTCTGTTTAAGACCATATAACCATTTGCACTTATTATAATTGAAATTAGGCCTGATAAAGACACTTTTGCTGTGCATAGTCTTACTGCTGCCTGCCAGGTGCACTGCTGGTTTTTGGGGCATCCCATTCTGTAACATAGCATACCCCTCTTTATTTACACTAAGCAGCTCTCTTATTTACACTAGGCAGGCCTGTTGGAGGCTGAGTGTTACTGCTCACTTTTGGTGTGCATTATATTCTGTTTCATATAGACCCACCGCTGCCTGGGGGTTCTTAAAATATCACCTACTACCACACCAGTTAGACTATGTCGGGCAGACAAGTGCCTGGAAGTGAAAAGAGGAGTGGCAGAGGCCAAGATTCCGCAGGCAGAGCTCGCAGCAGACTGGGGGCCAGTAGCAGCAGGAGTCACGCTGAGAGACCTAATCTGCCAGTATCTGCTAGCGGTCGGGTCTCCACCAGTAACGCATCTGCCGTGGTTGAATGGTTGACGCGCTCATCAACAACATCATCACAACTTACGTCTGAGACCCCCAGTCTAGGGTCGGTAGGTTCCTCTGACACAACCCTGAGTTGGCATGCCCCGAGAGCAGTCCCTGTTCTCCCATTGCCTCTGTCCTACGCCGTTCCCTCCCCCAGCGACGTATCCTATGCTTTGGGTTCAGCTCCTCTCTTTAGTGAGGAGGACGATCAGATAGAGGACAGTCAGCAGCTACTGCCCAGCCAAGAAATGGAGGTGGCTTCTTTAGCTAGGCAGACAAGTAGTGAAGTGGACAGTGTCGTGGGTGCTGCGAGCGTTCCAGCTCCTGCGCCAGTCACTGTTGACGAATCCACGAACATCAGTGACGTACAGCCACAACTCGGCGATAATGATGATGACGATGAAGCCGATCGCACTTGGGAGCCGGGTGATGAAGGGGCTTCATCGTCATCATCAGGAGAAGAGGGGCGCAGGTTGCCCCGGAGTCAGCAGCTCAGGCAGCAAGGTGGCAGAAGCATGGCTGGAAGGCAGCATGGGGGCACAATTGTAAAGCCTGGAGCCAAACGGGGCCGGGGCCGGGGTAGAGCACCTGCTGTGCGGCAGGCTACCTTATTGGGAGGTAGTGGGGCAGGGGTTCCTGGAGTTGGCAACAGCAGCAGCGAATCAGTGAGGCCTGTTGGTGGAAAAAGTAGCTACTCGGCAGTGTGGCAGTTTTTCCTGAAGCATCCGCAGGAGGGTAACATGGCCACATGCAAGATATGTAGGCAGAAGGTGAAGCGTGGCCAGGGTCCA
Source organism: Gastrophryne carolinensis (assembly GCA_027917425.1). Lineage (NCBI taxonomy): Eukaryota > Metazoa > Chordata > Amphibia > Anura > Microhylidae > Gastrophryne > Gastrophryne carolinensis. The sequence goes on along the minus strand of CM051236.1, from coordinate 335,128,258 downwards.
AATGTTGGCACCACGGCCCTGCGTCAACATATGCAGCGTCACCATAAAGCGGCCTGGGAGAACCTAGGCTCCGGAGAGGTGGGCCAGACTGCTTCCTCACCGAGTGGCACGCCGCTCCCAATTTCTGCCAGCCAAGGCTCCAGCACCTCAGCCGAAGGCAGCTGTGCGTCATACCCATCCTCTGTCGCTCCTGCTCCTCCTCCTCCTCCTCCTCCAAGTCATGCATCCCGCCAGCAATCCATCAGCGAAGCCATGTCCAAGAGACAGCAGTATGCGCCCACTCATCCTACGGCGCAGAAGCTGAATGTGCTCCTGTCCAAGTTGCTGGTGCTGCAGTCGCTCCCTTTTCAGGTGGTGGAATCTGCACCTTTCAGAGAACTGATGGCTTGTGCCGAGCCGAGGTGGAGAGTCCCAAGCCGTCATTTCTTTGCCAAGAAGGCAGTACCAGCGCTGCACACTTTTGTTGAACAGAAGGTGGGCGAGTCCTTGAGCCTGTCGGTGTGTAGCAAAGTGCATGGCAGTGCCGACATCTGGAGCTGTAACTACGGTCAGGGACAGTACATGTCGTTTACGGCCCACTGGGTGAATGTGGTCCCTTTGCAGCAGCAGCAGCAACTTGGACAGGTCACGCCGCTTCGGCCTCCGCGCTCCCTGCCCGCTGGGCCTGTGACACCGTGCGACTTGGCCTCCTCATCCTCCGCCATCTCCTCACCCTCCACTGTAGGCTCAAGTCTCAGTGCCCCTCCAGTCTACCATGTGTGCAGGGCACAGAGGTGTCACGCAGTGCTTCACATGGTTTGTCTTGGCGAATGGAGTCACACAGGGGAGGAACTGCTTAAATGTATTCATCAGGAAATCCAAACATGGCTTACTCCGAGAAAACTTAAAATGGGAATCATGGTTACCGACAATGGGAAGAACATTTTGTCTGCGCTGCGCCAAGGAAGCCTGACCCATGCCCCCTGCATGGCTCACGTCTTCAATCTGGTTGTCAAGCGGTTTCTGAAGTGTTCCCCCCATCTGCAAGACATCCTAACAACTTCAAGGAAACTTTGCATGCACTTCAGCCACTCCTACACCGCCAAACACACACTTCTTGAGCTACAGCGTCAGAATAGTATCCCCCAACATAGTCTGATTTGCGATGTTTCCACCCGTTGGAATTCCACCCTTCACATGTTGGACCGATTATATGAACAGAGAAAAGCCATCACTGATTTCCTGATGATCCAAGCAGATAGGGGGACTCCCCTGTGTAACTTCAATGTCAACCAGTGGCAGCTCATACGTGACACCTGCCGTTTGCTCAGGCCCTTTGAGGAAGCCACTTTATTTGTCAGTCGGCAGGATTACGGGATGAACGACGTGATTCCACTGCTTCATGTACTACAGCACATGTTGGAAACCATGGCTGGTCAGGGCACTGGAGACATGGCGTTTACATCTTACGGCCACATGAGCCCCGTTGGAGCTGAACTGGAGGAGGAGGAGGAAGAGGAGGAGGAGGAGTTGCCCAGCGAAACACAGTTTAGGCTTGGCGAAATGGCTGGTTTATCTAGTCAGCGGACAGGAGAGGAGGAGCAGGAGCAGCCAGAGGAGCTAGAGGTTTTTGAGGAAGGCGAGACAGAGGACCCGGGCACACCGTGGCAGTATGCAGTGGAGATGGAGACAGGTAGTCCATCCGAGTCACTTGCGCAAATGGCACGAAGCATGCTCACGTGCTTGCGTAGTGACCCCAGAATTGTTTCCATCTGTCGGCGGGATGACTTCTGGCTGTCCACCTTATTGGACCCTCGCTTCCGGCACAAAATGGGGGCATTTTTTAAACCCACCGAGAGGGAGGACAAACTCAACTACTACAAAGACATTCTACGTAGGCAGTTGGCCGATGCCTATCTGCGCCATGGTCCATACTCTCGCAGGTCTGACTCGAGGGGACCTCTGCGCTCACCTTCCACTGCCATGGCCGCTGGGGGGGTTGGCAGGAGCAGCAGCAGCAGCTCCATCAGCAGCAGCAGCCTCAGTCTTCAGTCGCTAATGAGTAGCTTTCTACACCCGCATAGTGAGGCTACTCATGAGCAGCAGGAAGACCTGGAGCAGGACCTCAACCAGCAGGTCATGTCATACTTTGACATGACCATGCCAACACACCTTGAGGATCCGCTGGACTTCTGGGCAGCCAAACTTGATTTGTGGCCGCAACTAGCAGAGTTTGCCCTGGAAAAGCTGTCCTGCCCGGCAAGTAGCGTGCCATCTGAGCGGGTGTTTAGTGCGGCGGGGGCCATAGTTACGGCGAGGAGAACTCGTCTGTCAACTAAAAAAGGGGAGAGACTCACCTTTGTCAAAATGAATCAGGGATGGATCAGCCAGGATTTCCACCCACCAATGCCTGATGCATGCGACTAGATTCAGCATGGTGCCACGTTTTACACTTTCCAAATGGTGCAAAACATATTTATGTCTTTAGGACATTTTTTGGGCTCCTGCTGCTGCCAACTTCTGCCAACTCCAGGGTGTGATTCATCCAATTTTTGGGCTCCTGAAGCCAACTCCAGTGTATATTTGGGCTCCTGCTGCTGCTGCTGCCAACTCCAGGGTGTGATTCATCCAATTTTTGGGCTCCTGCTGCCAACCCCAGTGTCTCTTTAAGGTAATGTTTGGGCTCCTGCTGCTGCTGCTGCTGCCGACTCCAGGGTGTGATTCATCCAATTTTTGGGCTCCTGAAGCCAACCCCAGTGTCTCTTTAAAGTAATATTTGGGCTCCTGCTGCTGCTTGCAACTCCAGGGTGTGATTCATCCAATCTTTGGGCTCCTGCTGCCAACCCCAGTGTCTCTTTAAAGTAATGTTTGGGCTGCTGCTGCTGCCAACTCCAGGGTGTGAATCATCCAATTTTTGGGCTCCTGAAGCCAACCCCAGGGTCTCTTTAAAGTAATATTTGGGCTCCTGCTGCTGCTGCTGCCAACTCCAGGGTATGAATCATCCAATTTTTGGGCTCCTGAAGCCAACCCCAGTGTCTCTTTAAAGTAATGTTTGGGCTCCTGTTGCTGCTGCTGCTGCTGCCAACTCCTGCCAACTCCAGGGTGTGAATCATCCAATTTTTGGGCTCCTGAAGCCAACCCCAGTGTCTCTTTAAAGTAATGTTTGGGCTCCTGCTGCTGCTGCTGCTGCTGCCAACTCCAGGGTGTGATTCATCCAATCATTGGGCTCCTGCTGCCAACCCCAGTGTCTCTTTAAAGTAATGTTTGGTCTCCTGCTGCTGCTGCTGCCAACTCCAGGGTGTGATCCATTCAATTCTTGGGCTACTGAAGCCAACCCCAGTGTCTCTTTAAAGTAATGTTTGGGCTCCTGCTGCTGCTGCCAACTCCAGGGTGTGATTCATCCAATTTTTGGGCTCCTGAAGCCAACCCCAGGGTCTCTTTAAAGTAATATTTGGGCTCCTGCTGCTGCTGCTGCCAACTCCAGGGTGTGATTCATCCAATTTTTGGGCTCCTGAAGCCAACCCCAGTGTCTCTTTAAAGTAATGTTTGGGCTCCTGCTGCTGCCAACTCCAGGGTGTGAATCATCCAATTTTTGGGCTCCTGAAGCCAACCCCAGTGTCTGTTTAAAGTAATGTTTGGGCTGCTGCTGCCAACTCCAGAGTGTGATTCATCCAATTTTTGGGCTCCTGAAGCCAACCCCAGTGTCTCTTTAAAGTAATGTTTGGGCTCCTGTTGCTGCTGCGGCTGCTGCCGACTCCTGCCAACTCCAGGGTGTGAATCATCCAATTTTTGGCACCTGAAGCCAACCCCAGTGTCTCTTTAAAGTAATGTTTGGGCTCCTGCTGCTGCTGCTGCCAACTCCAGGGTGTGATTCATCCAATTTTTGGGCTCCTGAAGCCAACCCCAGTGTCTCTTTAAAGTAATGTTTGGGCTCCTGCTGCTGCCAACTCCAGGGTGTGAATCATCCAATTTTTGGGCTCCTGAAGCCAACCCCAGTGTCTGTTTAAAGTAATGTTTGGGCTGCTGCTGCCAACTCCAGAGTGTGATTCATCCAATTTTTGGGCTCCTGAAGCCAACCCCAGTGTCTCTTTAAAGTAATGTTTGGGCTCCTGTTGCTGCTGCGGCTGCTGCCGACTCCTGCCAACTCCAGGGTGTGAATCATCCAATTTTTGGCACCTGAAGCCAACCCCAGTGTCTCTTTAAAGTAATGTTTGGGCTCCTGCTGCTGCTGCTGCCAACTCCAGGGTGTGATTCATCCAATTTTTGGGCTCCTGAAGCCAACCCCAGGGTCTCTTTAAAGTAATTTTTGGGCTCCTGCTGCTGCTGCTGCCAACTCCAGGGTGTGATTCATCCAATTTTTGGGCTCCTGAAGCCAACCCCAGTGTCTCTTTAAAGTAATGTTTGGGCTCCTGTTGCTGCTGCTGTTGCTGCCAACTCCTGCCAACTCCAGGGTGTGATTCATCCAATTTTTGGGCTCCTGAAGCCAACTCCAGGGTCTCTTTACAGTAATATTTGGGCTCCTGCTGCTGCTGCTGCCAACTCCAGGGTGTGAATCATCCAATTTTTTGGGCTCCTGAAGCCAACCCCAGGGTCTCTTTAAAGTAATGTTTGGTCTCCTGCTGCTGCTGCTGCCAACTCCAGGGTGTGATTCATCCAATTTTTGGGCTCCTGAAGCCAACTCCAGTGTCTCTTCAAAGTAATATTTGGGCTCCTGCTGCTGCTGCTGCCAACTCCAGGGTGTGATTCATCCAATTTTTGGGCTCCTGAAGCCAACCCCAGTGTCTCTTTAAAGTAATATTTGGGCTCCTGCTGCTGCTTGCAACTCCAGGGTGTGATTCATCCAATCTTTGGGCTCCTGCTGCCAACCCCAGTGTCTCTTTAAAGTAATGTTTGGGCTGCTGCTGCTGCCAACTCCAGGGTGTGAATCATCCAATTGTTGGGCTCCTGAAGCCAACCCCAGGGTCTCTTTAAAGTAATATTTGGGCTCCTGCTGCTGCTGCTGCCAACTCCAGGGTGTGAATCATCCAATTTTTGGGCTCCTGAAGCCAACCCCAGTGTCTCTTTAAAGTAATGTTTGGGCTCCTGCTGCTGCCAACTCCAGGGTGTGATTCATCCAATTTTTGGGCTCCTGAAGCCAACCCCAGTGTCTCTTTAAAGTAATGTTTGGGCTCCTGTTGCTGCTGCTGCCAACTCCTGCCAACTCCAGGGTGTGAATCATCCAATTTTTGGGCTCCTGAAGCCAACCCCAGTGTCTCTTTAAAGTAATGTTTGGGCTCCTGCTGCTGCCAACTCCAGGGTGTGATTCATCCAATCTTTGGGCTCCTGCTGCCAACCCCAGTGTCTCTTTAAAGTAATGTTTGGGCTCCTGCTGCTGCTGCTGCTGCCAACTCCAGGGTGTGATTCATCCAAGTTTTGGGCTCCTGAAGCCAACCCCAGTGTCTCTTTAAAGTAATGTTTGGGCTCCTGCTGCTCCTGCTGCTGCCAACTCCAGGGTGTGATTCATCCAATTTTTGGGCTCCTGAAGCCAACCCCAGGGTCTCTTTAAAGTAATATTTGGGCTCCTGTTGCTGCTGCTGCTGCCAACTCCTGCCAACTCCAGGGTGTGATTCATCCAATATTTGAGCTCCTGAAGCCAACCCCAGGGTCTCTTCAAAGTAATATTTGGGCTCCTGCTGCTGCTGCTGCCAACTCCAGGGTGTGAATCATCCAATTTTTGGGCTCCTGAAGCCAACCCCAGTGTCTCTTTAAAGTAATGTTTGGGCTCCTGCTGCTGCTGCTGCCAACTTCAGGGTGTGATTCATCCAATTTTTGGGCTCCTGAAGCCAACCCCAGTGTCTCTTTAAAGTAATGTTTGGGCTGCTGCTGCTGCCAACTCCAGGGTGTGATTCATCCAATTTTTGGGCTCCTGAAGCCAACCCCAGTGTCTCTTTAAAGTAATGTTTGGGCTCCCTTTGCTGCTGCTGCTGCTGCCAACTCCTGCAAACTCCAGGGTGTGAATCATCCAATTTTTGGGCTCCTGAAGCCAACCCCAGTGTCTCTTTAAAGTAATGTTTGGGCTACTGCTGCCAACTCCAGGGTGTGATTCATCCAATTTTTGGGCTCCTGCTGCTGCCAACTCCAGTGTCTCTTTAAAGCAATGTTTGGGCTCCTGCCCCTCATAGTGATGCCACTTCAACTCTCTGCAATTGTGCCGCTCTGCGATTCTATTAGCGATGCTTCTGATCTGCATGTGATATTTATTCAAAGTATTATTTAACTAACCCAGCACGCATCCTATGCGTGTTACAGCAAGGCAGAATGGTTTACAACCCTATTGAGGCTCTAGGAGGCTCAGAAATAGCCGGTTTTAATAGCGATTCGTCGCGAATAAATTCGGGTCGAAACGATTTTTGTCGGAAAATTCGGCGAATCAGTTGAATCGAATTTTTCAAAAGTTCGCTCATCTCTAGAGGGGAACTCTGCGCTCACCTTCCACTGCCATGGCCGCTGGGGGGGTTGGCAGGAGCAGCAGCAGCAGCTCCATCAGCAGCAGCCTCAGTCTTCAGTCGCTAATGAGTAGCTTTCTACACCCGCATAGTGAGGCTACTCATGAGCAGCAGGAAGACCTGGAGCAGGACCTGAACCAGCAGGTCATGTCATACTTTGACATGACCATGCCAACACACCTTGAGGATCCGCTGGACTTCTGGGCAGCCAAACTTGATTTGTGGCCGCAACTAGCAGAGTTTGCCCTGGAAAAGCTGTCCTGCCCGGCAAGTAGCGTGCCATCTGAGCGGGTGTTTAGTGCGGCGGGGGCCATAGTTACGGCGAGGAGAACTCGTCTGTCAACGAAGAATGTGGAGAGACTCACCTTTGTCAAAATGAATCAGGGATGGATCAGCCAGGATTTCCACCCACCAATGCCTGATGCATGCGATTAGATTCAGCATGGTGCCACGTTTTACACTTTCCAAATGGTGCAAAACATATTTATGTCTTTAGGTCAATTTTTGGGCTCCTGCTGATGCCAACTCCAGGGTGTGAATCATCCAATTTTTGGGCTCCTGAAGCCAACCCCAGGGTCTCTTTAAAGTAATGTTTGGGCTCCTGCTGCTGCCAACTCCAGGGTGTGATTCATCCAATTTTTGGGCTCCTGAAGCCAACTCCAGTGTCTCTTTAAAGTAATATTTGGGCTCCTGCTGCTGCTGCCAACTCCAGGGTGTGATTCATCCAATTTTTGGGCTCCTGAAGCCAACTCCAGTGTCTCTTTAAAGTAATATTTGGGCTCCTGCTGCTGCTGCTGCTGCCAACTCCAGGGTGTGATTCATCCAATTTTTGGGCTCCTGAAGCCAACTCCAGTGTCTCTTTAAAGTAATATTTGGGCTCCTGCTGCTGCTGCTGCTGCTGCTGCTGCTGCTGCTGCTGCCAACTCCAGGGTGTGATTCGTCCAATTTTTGGGCTCCTGAAGCCAACCCCAGTGTCTCTTTAAAGTAATGTTTGGGCTTCTGCTGCTGCTGCTGCCAACTCCAGGGTGTGATTCATCCAATTTTTGGGCTCCTGAAGCCAACCCCAGGGTCTCTTTAAAGTAATGTGTGGGCTCCTGCTGCTGCTGCTGCCAACTCCAGGGTGTGATTCATCCAATTTTTGGGCTCCTGAAGCCAACCCCAGGGTCTCTTTAAAGTATTGTTTGGGCTCCTGCTGCTGCTGCTGCCAACTCCAGGGTGTGAATCATCCAATTTTTGGGCTCCTGAAGCCAACCCCAGGGTCTCTTTAAAGTAATGTTTGGGCTCCTGCTGCTGCCAACTCCAGGGTGTGATTCATCCAATTTTGGGCTCCTGAAGCCAACTCCAGGGTCTCTTTAAAGTAATATTTGGGCTCCTGCTGCTGCCAACTCCAGGGTGTGATTCATCCAATTTTTGGGCTCCTGAAGCCAACCCCAGTGTCTCTTTAAAGTAATATTTGGGCTCCTGCTGCTGCTGCTGCCAACTCCAGGGTGTGATTCATCCAATTTTTGGGCTCCTGAAGCCAACTCCAGTGTCTCTTTAAAGTAATATTTGGGCTCCTGCTGCTGCCAACTCCAGGGTGTGATTCATCCAATTTTTGGGCTCCTGAAGCCAACCCCAGTGTCTCTTTAAAGTAATATTTGGGCTCCTGCTGCTGCTGCTGCTGCCAACTCCAGGGTGTGATTCATCCAATTTTTGGGCTCCTGAAGCCAACCCCAGGGTCTCTTTAAAGTAATGTGTGGGCTCCTGCTGCTGCTGCTGCCAACTCCAGGGTGTGATTCATCCAATTTTTGGGCTCCTGAAGCCAACCCCAGTGTCTCTTTAAAGTAATGTTTGGGCTGCTGCTGCTGCCAACTCCAGGGTGTGATTCATCCAATTTTTGGGCTCCTGAAGCCAACCCCAGTGTCTCTTTAAAGTAATGTTTGGGCTCCTGCTGCTGCTGCCAACTCCAGGGTGTGATTCATCCAATTTTTGGGCTCCTGCAGCCAACTCCAGTGTCTCTTTCAAGCTATGTTTGTGCTCCTGCTGCTGCTGCTGCTGCTGCTTGAAACTCCAGGGTGTGTCAGTCAATTTTTGGGCTCCTGCTGCTGCCAACTCCAGTGTCTCTTTCAGCCAATGTTTGGGCTCCTGCTGCTGCTTGCAACTCCAGGGTGTGATTCATCCAATTTTTGGGCTCCTGCTGCTGCCAACTGCAGTGTCTCTTTAAAGCAATGTTTGGGCTCCTGCCCCTCATAGTGATGCCACTTCAACTCTCTGCAATTGTGCCGCTCTGCGATTCTATTAGCGATGCCTCTGATCTGCATGTGATATTTATTCAAAGTATTATTTAACTAACCCAGCACGCATCCTGTGCGTGTTACAGCAAGGCAGAATGGTTTACAACCCTATTGAGGCTCTAGGAGGCTCAGAAATAGCCGTTTTTAATAGCGATTCGTCGCGAATAAATTCGGGTCGAAACGATTTTTGTCGGAAAATTCGGCGAATCAGTCGAATCGAATTTTTCAAAAGTTCGCTCATCTCTAATCATTACCCAACTTGGCAATTTTGCTAGAGTGCACAGGCACAGGTATTGCCTTCCTTTTTTGTGCACCCTTTCTACTTCCTCTATCTACATTTACCCAGCTATCTACCAGTTGCCCCGCCTGATCCATTACTTCTCCCTCTGTTACTACCCCATGTAATACCTGGTCAGTGAGGAGTAAAAACACATTTTTAGTGCTCACAGTTGCAGCAACTTTGGCTTTTAATTTCTTATTTTAGCACATAGGCAATAATAAACCCTTGAACATTTGAAGTCCCAGTATAAAGTCCCTTAATGAAAAGTCCCCTCAGTTATAATACAACCTCACTTGAAAATATAAGCAGAACTCACAAAAGCTCCTGAACGCGCTTTAAACAATATTATTTATAACAAAGTAATACTTTCCTTCACCAGTGACAGCCTCATGGTGTACATAGATGGGCATACCCAGACCTACCAGGCTGCCTTAATAGTTACATAGTTACCCTGTTTGGTACAATACATTTCATGGTGGATATAGTACCAATGCTAATGCATGATGTCATTTTGGGACATGATTTCCCTCACTTCTGGAAATTGTGGGAAAGTAGATGCTTGACTATCCCACCAGTGGAAAATGTTCTCGGGGCAGAGAGCACTCAAGAGACTAACACAGAAGTGAGTGTGGTGACCAAGTCTTTTCCTTTTACTTTCTTGGTTGGTGAATCATATGAAATTGACCAAGTTGATGAGGTACCCACAGACAGTCATACCAACTCCGAGAGAGAGGAGCTTTTGACAGAAAATATCCCTTACCTGGAAGTAAGAAGGGAACAATTTGATGCAGAACAATTAAAAGACCATTCTTTGATTAGAGCCTGGAAGAATGTAAAGTTTTACATTACTGAGAAGCTGGTTGACCCTGAATCTAGATTTTTGTTGCCCTGTTTGCCTGTCAAGTTGCAAAAAGGGGAGAAAATGTTGTGGAGCAGTTAGTAGTGCCGAACATTTTTAGGCGAACTGTTCTACACCTAGTCTCCCTGGAAGGGGGACACATTTGGGAGTTGAAAAGACTACTGAGCGGGTCCTACAAAGATTTTTCTGGCCATACATTCACAATAATGTTAAAAATAATTGTGAATATTAGGCTCGATTCAGAGAGACAAAAAAATACTTTCGTTTTAGTGCCGATCTGTTTTTTTTTTTTTTAATGTTTCCGCTCTCGTATGAGTGTGAGAGCAATTCTATGCATGCATTGCAATCCTTCTGTAAAGTTTCCGTCCGTTCGTACGGCAGAGTCCGAATACGAGGATGTCAGTTTCCAGCGTGACTTTTCCGTTTCATTTTCACATGTTACAACGGAGGCTTTCGTTTTTGCCCTTTTCCCATCGTATCCTCCCACGAATCCTCTACGTTTCCCGTTAGTTTCTGTTTCCCTTTTTCAATAAATAATCGTCCAGACGGAAATCCTTACGATCTTGCGCCTGCGCACTACAAACTTAACTCATTAAAGTTCTCGCCTACATGTTTGCCACCCTCACTTCAACTACAATGTTTCACTAAATCACTTAGCACTATCCTCCATCTTCCCTTTTGGACCCTTAATTAACCCCTTATGTTTATAGTGTGGATAGTATTTTATTTGTAAATGTAATAAATTGCTCTTTTCAGTTTGGGGGTCTCCAGGGCAAGAATGGGGGGGGGGGGGGCTAACGATACATATGTGGTACCGTTGTAATCGGGAGAAATGGGGCTATCACATACAATATGGTTTTCATTTAAAAAAAAAAAAGGTTTTATTTAAAATAAAGGAGACAATTGTCTAAAAAATATATATTTTTTGTTTTTTTTGTTTTTTTAAGCAGAAATATTCAAAAAACAGTAGAAAAATTACAAACAAGACATTTCATGTTAAAGCCTAAACTCTGCTGCAAAAAATGTATATGTAATGTATATAATTTTTCTGGAAATTCCAGCAAAAATCACGGTTAATCATGCCGCAAAATGGGGAAAAATGACCTGTCAACAGAGGGTGACAAAACTTCAAGTAGGCTGACAATTTAAAGGGTTAATAGTAACTATGCATGTTGGGTATTGTTCTGCTCGGGGGACCTTGCGCTTTCAGATTTAGCTTGTTTTTTCTTGTTTGCATATTGATATTTTAGGAAAACATGGTCTTTATTCTGCTTTTTTTATAATTGTTTTTAGGGAAACCCTGTGCAACCTAAGAATTCTTCAATGGATTACTTCCAGAAAGATGAGCCCACTACAACAAGCTGGGTACTCTTAGAAAGCTTAACATGTGTACTTTCAGGGAATTAATGGTTTATGGGGATATTCTAAATTTAAAGGGTTGTTTTGGTTGAAAAATTGCAAGGTGCGCACTTTGTCTGCAGAGCTGAAATTTTTAAGTAAAATTACCGTTATGCGCACGCTTTACTTTGGGGTGTTTGGCAACTCTTCCCTTGACAGTACCTATGCATGTTGGGTATTGTTCTGCTCGGGGGATGTTGCTTTTTCAGATTTTACTTGTTTTTTTCTGTTTGCATATAGTTTTTTTTAGGAAAATGTGGCTTTGATTCTTCTTTTTTATTCTTTTTTAGGGAAACTCTGTGCAACCAAAGAATTTATTGAGGGATTACTTCCAGAAAATTGCGGCTATGTCAACAAACCTGGTACGCCTAGAAAGCCTGAGGTGTATACTTCCAGAGAATATATAGTTTGTGGGGGTATTTCAAATTTAAAGGGTTCTTTTTCTGGAAAGACAGCAAGGTGCGCTTAGCGCGGTGCATAGTTGTATTTTATCTGAAAATCTCCTAAATCGCTGTTTCAGTTTGGGGCAGTCTCCTGGGCAGGAAAGGGTGTCTACCTATACATATGTGGTAACGCTGTGACTGGGATTAATTGGGGTTTCACATGCAATAAGATTTTATTGACAAGCTTACATTTTTTATTACAAAAAACACTACAAATTGCAAAAAATAGATTTTTTTTTTATTTTTAAGCACATATTTCCCCCAAAAGTATTGAGAATACACCTAATAAATTACAAACAAGACATTTCATGTTAAAGCCCAGACTCTGCTGAAAAAAACAATATATCATTTTCCTGGGAAATCCCTGGAAATCCCTTCAAAAATCACATTTGAACATGGGGAGCGCAAAATAGTGCAAAATGGTCTGGCACCAAGGGTGACAAAAACTCCAGGTAGGCTGGCAGCGAAAGGGTTAAAGCTCACCCAAACCACTTCGCGGTTAGGTTCTTCTTCCATTTTAGGTCCCTAAAACTTACCCAAATCACTTCTCTGTCATGTGAATATTCATCTTTAAATATTTCTGGGCCCATTAGTTTTGTGTTCATGTATTTTGTAAATGAAATGACACTGAAACTTTTTTTTATTCCATCATAAAATATAAAAAAAAATTGAAAATTTCAAATTTTTACAACTATAAAAAACAAAATACATAGCAAAGGCAGGCCACAGAACATTATTCTTCATCTGTGGTCCCCACCGAGTCGCGCAGCTCCTGCATCTCGCCCTCCAACTGAAGGACCCTGACACTCAGTTGTGCCACTCTGGCACGTGTGGTCCCTGTTAAAAAATGTAAATTAAATTATTGGTATAACCTTGTTGGGGTCATACTGCAGTGCCCCCCGCCCCCTGTATGGTCCTGTATGGTCCAAACACCTAAATCTGGACTTCAAAAGCCAGAGGGCCCTCGCCACCACGGCCCGGGTTTTGCATAGTGCCCGATTAGAGAACCCCTGGCCCGCATTCTGCAGGCAAAGAACGGGCATCAGGAGCAAGGGCAGGAGTGGATATCTAGAATCCCCTGAAAGAATTTAAAAATACTAACATAAAATACACATTCTAAGCTACAATATTGTTTAACATGTCATGAAGGGCTAAAAACAGCCATAGATTAAGACATGAGTCATCAACTATATTCATTGCCATACAGTGAAAATGGATTGATGGAATGTGAGCAAACTTACCCAGGAGCCATCCACCAGATAATTCTCCTGACTCAAACTGACGAAATTAGCCGGAGCTCTGCAATATATAAGTATCATGGGACGACCCTGGATGCCCTGCAAGAACACTGAGGAATCGCATAGCTGGACCAAACACTGCTTGTATGTTGTGCGAGTGGCACATCTTGCGGTTCCTGCAACCAAATATAAAATAATTACACAAAGCAAAGGTAACCGACTAAAACAAGAACTCCTACAACAAATTAAGATTCAAGTTCAACAATCCAAATATAATTCACAAAGGACATAAGTCTAAAAAAATATAGCAATTATATGGATGTGTGGGAAAATAAAGGTTTACATGTTAAGGACTAATTAAGGTCAGCATTAAAATGCTTCTATAAGGCATACATGAAATGTATTGATTTAGGTATGCATTGCTATACAATTTATGGCCTCGGCCATGCTGATACATGCAATGCCTTGGTGCTAAAGGCGCGCAGACTCCTCCACATAGCCGCAAAACATGTTCAACAATAGCAATCCGAGCCCTCAAAGGTCCCGTAAGTGGATCGTAAATGAAACGGATTTATAGGGTGGTGGTCCGTCGGAAATCAGCTCTCTGAATCAGACGCAAGCCCATCCCAACAACGTAAGTTATCTGAACGAACGAAAAATATCAGATTTTGTTTGGAAAATGATCCGAACTGACGGAAATGATCCGATTTGCTTCCGTTCATCGAAAGCGCATATACGCTTATACGCATAACACCCACTAAAACTTTCACAGACAGCTACGGAAGTCCACACGAATGTGTCTCTGAATCGAGCCTATTGCCCAGATTGTCAGCTGTCAGCTCCTATGCAAGAGGTGGGGGTGCGCTGCTCAATCTGCCGCTGCTCAAGTCGACAAATCGGTACCAGAGACTGATGGCTGGGTGACAATCATCTCAGTGTGCTAACCAGAGGGCGCTGCTGGAGCGAGGACGGGGTTAGTGGATCATCTTGAAATTTAACACCTCATCCAAGACTATAGCCAAAGTGCTGGTACAGGTGTTTAGTTGTGTAGGGAAACCGAAAGAAATTCAGCCCGAACAGTGTACCCCTTTTATGTCCTGCCTTATGAAGGAATTGTGCAAACTCTTCACGTTAAAAGCTATGCTAAAGAAAGTGATCAATAAGAATGTGTAGAACTGAGACTTCCTCCGGTCCTACCTCATTCTACCAATTGGGAGGTCACTCAGTCTTCACCAAGGTATTCTCCATTTGAACTGTTATATGGGCGACACCCTTGGGGCCTGTTGGATATAGCAAAAGAAACCTGAGAAGGAAAAGCTACCCTGTATAAAAGCATCATAGAACATGTCTCACAAATGCAAGAGCGAATCTCTACAATCTCTACAATCAAACCTTGTAAAGCTTGTAAAAGACCACCTTACCCAAGCCCAGGAGTAATGCTGAGGTACAGTTTTTTTTGCCAGGAGACAGGATACTTGTTCATATACCAACTTTTGAAATACATATCTGGCTAAATGGCAGATGCCTTTTGAGTTCTGGAAAAAGTGAGGAAGAGTGTAAGCAAAATCATGGCCGCCGGCTCACATGAGTGAGTACACCTCTAGTGCCAGCTAACAGTGCTGGCACTAGCAGTGTTCTCATTCATGAGAGCTGGCTGACACCTTTCTTTAGCCCCATCTGGGGCCGATTTTAGTGGAAGCCACTGCTGATAGCAAGTGGATCTCGGGGCTAAGGTAAGTTACAGCATCACTTCCTGCTGCTGCATCCTTAGGTGAAGTAGGTTGACAGGCTGCACAGGAGCCCGTCAACCAGTTTTTCCATTTTTGGGCCGAAAGCCGAACTTGAACATGTATTTCTGGCTGAAGTCCGGTTCAGGTTTGCCCATCACTAGTTGTGAGCCACTTAAATGCTAACCTAAACCGAAGGGGCTTTGCCAAATCACGTTGTACCTTTTGTTGCTGTTTTGGGGTGGCTGGCACAAGGCTACAACTGTATTGTGTTAAGACCCAGACTGGCTTAGGGCTTTTTTGTTTTGTTTTATAATTTGTACAACCTGATTAATAAAACTCCCTGCGGTCATTAAATATTAATTATAAGCATAAAATACTTCAATACAGATCTGCCCATTGTGCTTTATGGGAAGTTGACCTACAGCGCCACTAGAAACTAGCTTCAGCCAGTGCGTCTGGCGCTACAACCTATTTGAAGCTAGTGTTGAATTAGCTTACACAACCTACTACACACAGAGAATGATTGTTTTGCGGGGCTGGCACAAAAAAACACCCACGGCCCAAAGTTTTAGCCAAAAAAAACACTCAAAGTTTAATTATGACAAGGATATGGCACGTGACACATAATTGAAAAAGGCACACATGAAACTGTACAAATATATAAAAAAGCAATTGCTAGTTAAAAAACAGGGGCCCCCACCAGGACTAGAGTGGATTCCACACCTCCTCCACTCACGCTACATTCACACACGCCGGCCGGCAATCACAAGAGGGACAAGGTCCACTAAGCTTTGACAACGGCATGTAGCCAGGATTGCAGTGAGAGTATGTAGATGAAGATCCTCAACAATGTCGGCTGACTCTTTTCTTCCTGACTGATAATACACCCGCAATACAGGACTTAGGCAGTCTATATAAATTGAAATGCCAGTTTAGTCCGCAGGCACTCACGTGTCCGGGTAATTTGACAGGGCCAGGTGACACATTTATGATACTTTTATTTATTTATGATACTTTTTTGATTTAAGTTTATTGATTTGGTGGTGCCTGAGGTTTTCTCCGGTGGCAGCTGGGGCCACACATTTTTGTGTGTTTG
This sequence comes from Gastrophryne carolinensis, assembly GCA_027917425.1. NCBI lineage: Eukaryota > Metazoa > Chordata > Amphibia > Anura > Microhylidae > Gastrophryne > Gastrophryne carolinensis. The sequence goes on along the minus strand of CM051236.1, from coordinate 335,112,477 downwards.
TATATACTTTATTGGAGGCTCCTCTAAGGCACACCCCTAAAAAAATATAGTGGGGGCGGTGCATTGAAATCCTTAAGATTCCAACTGTAGCTTTCCAGCACGCCATTCTCAATTTAGTAGTGGAGGTTTTTTCATTTGCACACCCATTATTATGGCTAGTAATTTTATTATGAATTTTGATGCAGAGGAGGCTAATTGGATTAATCATTTTAAAAATCTGTTGGATAGTGATAATGATGAGAGAACTGGGACCAATAGGGATGTGAAAGCTGTATTTATGCAATTGAAACAAACACGAAAACACTATATCAGATTATGGTGGAATATTAACACTCTGGAATGGTATAGAGATCAGCAATTGGTTCCTAGAGGTCTAAGAATGCAGGTCTTCCCAGCATGGTAAGTAGATGATGTATTTAAACAAACATGGGAAACACATCTACTGACATGCTCATTGGCTCTTATGAATATGCTAATAGAACATGACAGGGAAATGCTGAATAAGATCAAAGGGGATCTGCAAAAACTATATCAGAAATTAGCAGATTGCACTGCGGAAGAATCCTTCCAAGACTATCAGAATACCCTGAAGAGGGACCTAGACCGATATGAAGAGACTATTATACAAAACAAGCGGTCTAAAATGGTAAGAGACAAGAGGGACAAATAGGGACATAGTATATATATAAATGGAGACACAATGGAAATGGACGAGGGAATCCCCGGGGCAATGTTTTTGTACCATCTACTGTTAGTAGGAGCCCCTCAACCTCTAGTCACCTCTCTAACAAAACACAAGAGGGATATTTTTTATCCTCAGACAGCGAGAGGGAGTCGGATATAGGGGAAAAACGGAGAGGAGGAAGAGGAGGAGGAGGGGGGGGATATAGATATGGAAAGAGAAAACAAACAGTGGCCCCGGGAAAGGACACCATGGGACCCATTGAGGTTAAAGTGGACCAACACCCAGGATTTTGACTATCCTGGGTCTTGGTCCACTTCGCCGACGGAAAAGCCGCGGACAAGCGGCTCCTCCGCCGCCGCCTCCCGCGCGTCCCTCTTGACGCGCGCGTGCCCGCGCCGGCAATTCACAGACGGCCGGCGCGGGCGCGCGCATGTCTAGAGGGGCGCGAGGGAAGATAAGGTAAGGAGTTTGGGGTGTTTGAGGGGGGTTTCACCCCGCGGGACATCCCGATCTCGGATGTCCCGCGGGGAGGGAGGTGATCGGCCCGGGAATCTTATAGATTCCCGGGCCGATCACCCGTGGGTGTTGGTCCACCTTAAGGTCCCAACGTCCCAAACGGCAGAGATTGTGAGTCAGAATAAGATAGGGACCCTCAAGATCATCAATCTGTCTAGACATGAACTCACACCTGCAGAAAGGTCAGTTTTGAGTAGGGGTCTAAATTTCTCCCCTACCAACCAGATAAATAGATTTGAGATCTCTAAAGACCTTTTCATGTTTTGCAGAACTCTTTTGCTGAAACAACATTTTTCCACTGATGGGAACCTTAGAAGTAGATCATCTAATCCCTTGGGCCCGTCAGATAAACCAAAAGACTCTGGGCCATCTATATCACTGCCACAAGAGACAAGGGCCATTCAAGAGTGGTCTAATCTTGTGGATAAATTCAAGAAACCATCAACATTTACTCCCCCGATTAATGCCTCGCCAGCAATACTGACCTTCTTTCGGATGGTCAATTTCCTGGATTTAAAATTAAATTTGGAAGCAGATGGCACAATCTCCACTACTATCTACAGAAAGGACACAGCAGTGAATAGTTTGTTGGACTACAGGAGCTTCCATCCGGGCCATCAGAGGAGGGGTATCCCGAAAGGCCAGTTTGCGAGGGTCAGGCGCAACTGTTCAAAGGAGGATGTGTCAGGGTCCACTTACCTGCGCCCCGTTCCAGCGATGTCCCCGGGCGGCCGGTTGCAGCTTCCGCCTGGCGGCCGCGCCGAGCGACGGATGGCGCGCCTTCGTGCACGGCCATCCTCCCTCCTCGTCTCCGCCTCCCTCAGTCTCGTGCTCGCGCGCGCGAGCACGTTCTTCATATGCCCTCCGGCGGCGCTGTGGCCACTCAGGAGTCTCGTCAGTGTCCGGCACCTTCTGTACCACCTCATATATCTGAACCAAAGATTCCATTGCCTGAAAAATTTTTGGGAGAACGAGCAAAATTTTCCAATTTCAAGAATGCCTGCGAACTGTATTTCAAGCTGAGACCTATCTCCTCAGGCACTGAGTCCCAACGAGTAGGCCTAGTCATTTCTCTGCTTCAAGGAGACCCGCAGTCCTGGGCCTTTCGTTTACCATCTCATGATACTGCCCTACAATCCGTTACAGCATTCTTTACTGCTATGGGCGTTCTATACGCTGATCCTGATCTACAGTCCACTGCAGAGAATAGGCTTCGGGCCTTAAAACAAGGGCGGAATTCGGCTGAAGATTACAGTGCTGAATTCCGCCGCTGGGCTATCGAAGCTAGGTGGAACGATCCCGCTCTGTGTAGTCAATTCAGGGTGGGGCTGTCGGAAAGCAGCAAGGATGCTCTAGTCAATTTTCCTCCACCAGCGGACCTGGATCAATTAATGCAGGTCTCCATTAAAATAGACCAACGTCTTAGAGAGAGGGCTAGGGAGAGAGTCAGGGCTTCCACGTCCCTCCGGTCATTCCAGAATCCTAGTTCCCCAGTTCCCCGTGGGGAAAGCACCTCATCATCTTCCCAGGAAGAACCCATGCATTTAGGGAGAACCCGGTTATCCCAAGAGGAGAAGCAGCGTAGGCGATCCAAGGGGTATGCCTATATTGCGGAAATTCTGGTCATTTTGCTGGGTCCTGTCCAAACAAGGGGAAACCGGCGGAAAACTTCCGCGCCTAGATCAGGAAGAGAGTACTGATCTGGGTGAGTCTGTTTGTAACTCTCGCCAGAATAAGATGCTCGTACCTATTGATTTGTTTTGGGGGTCCTCGAAGCAGACAGTTTCCGCCTTTATAGACAGTGGTGCGGCTGGAAACTTTTTGGACAGGAGCATGATCTCCGCTTTAGGGATCCCTTTAGTTCCTCTTGAAAGATCCCTGCAAGTTTTAGCTATCAATGGGAAGGCAATCCAGGGGGGACCTATAAATACCAAGACCCCACCTCTCAGATTAATTGTCGGCTCTTCCCACTCTGAATTCTTAGAATTCTTTATCTTTGATTGTCCAGAAACTCCGGTGGTTTTGGGATACCCCTGGTTGCAACTCCATAACCCAGTGTTGGATTGGCGGGCTGGGGAGTTGATCAAGTGGAGTGATCATTGTAAAGGTCACTGTTTCACTACAGGCCTCAGAAGCGTTCAAGTGTTACCTCAGGAATTACCTCAGCCATATGCTGATTGGGTTGATGTATTCTCCGAACGCTCAGCCGATACTCTTCCTCCACATCGGTCCTATGACTGCCCTATTGACTTGCTACCTGGTACTATTCCTCCGAGGGGAAAGATCTATAACCTTACACTGCCCGAGGAGCAAGCAATGAGGGAGTATATTACCGAAAATTTAAGAAAAGGATTTATCCATCCCTCTACCTCGCCTGCTGGGGACGGTTTCTTTTTTGTAGAGAAAAAAGATGGTGGCCTGAGACCGTGCATAGATTATCGAGCTTTGAATAAGATCACTATTAAGAACCGATACCCCTTACCCTTGATTGGGGATCTGTTCAATCAAGTCACGGGAGCCCAAATTTTTTCCAAAATGGATTTAAGAGGGGCATACAATTTGATTCGCATCCGGCAGGGGGATGAGTGGAAGACTGCATTTAATGTGAAAGATGGGCATTACGAATACCTGGTCATGCCCTTCGGTCTTTGTAATGCACCAGCGGTCTTTCAAGACTTTGTTAATGATGTATTCAGGAAATATCTCGGTAGATTTGTGGTCATCTACTTGGATGATATTCTCATTTTTTCTAATTCTTTATTGGAGCACAGACGCCATGTTAAGTTGGTACTACAAAAATTAAGAGAGAACAACTTATTTGCTAAACTTTCTAAATGTGTGTTTGAAGTCACCACAGTTCCCTTCCTAGGGTATGTTATTACCAACCAGGGTTTGGAGATGGACGCAGGGAAAGTTTCGGCGGTTCAGGATTGGGTTCAACCCAAGACCCTAAAAGAATTGCAACGTTTTCTAGGTTTTGCAAATTTTTATCGGCGTTTCATCAAGGGCTTTTCCCATGTTGTAGCACCTCTTACCAAGCTTACCCACAAGGGGGCTTTTACTGCTAACTGGTCTCCCTCTGTCTGTGAGGCCTTCCTGACCGTGAAACGGGCCTTTACTTCGGCACCTGTGTTAGTTCATCCAGATATTCATAAAGCCTTCATTATTGAAGTGGATGCTTCTGAGCTGGGAGTGGGTGCAGTTTTGTCACAATATTCTGGTAACCCTGAGCGTCTCCATCCATGCGCTTATTTTTCACGTAAATTCAGTACCGCGGAACAAAATTATGATGTTGGTAGTAGGGAACTATTAGCTATTAAACTGGCATTTGATGAATGGCGACACTGGTTGAAGGGTTCATTACATCCTATAACTGTGTATACCGATCACAAAAATCTCGAATACATTGGTTCTGCCAAGAGGCTGAACTCTCGTCAGGCACGTTGGGCATTGTTCTTCTCGCGCTTTAATTTTATTATTACTTTCAAGCTGGGTGTAAAAAATACTAAAGCTGATGCTCTATCTCGCATGTTCGGTGAATGTAAGGATCGGGGTGATACTGGTGAACCGATCCTACCCACGGGTTGTGTGGTCGGGGCGTTACTTCCTGATCTCTCTAATACTTTGGCGCCGTTTCAAGATGAATCTCCTAGTGATGTACCCTTAGGTTGCCAGTTTGTGCCGCCGCACTTACGTTCAGATGTAATTCGCGAATTTCACGATGCTAAAACTGCAGGTCATTTGGGTAATCGTAAGACGTTTATGCTTGCCCGTCGACATGTATGGTGGCCTACCATGAGACGCGATGTTACTGCCTTTATCGACGCTTGTGCTATTTGTGCCCGAAGTAAAGGGGTTCACAAGGCCCCTAGTGGCGGTTTGGTTCCTCTTGAAATTCCTGCCGAACCATGGAGTCATATTTCTATGGATTTTATTGTAGATTTGCCTCTCTCACATGGAAATACTGTAATTTGGGTGGTTGTAGATCGTTTCAGTAAGATGGCACATTTCATTCCGTTGACCAAGCTTCCATCAGCTCCTGAGCTTTCGTGGCTATTTACTTCGCATATTTTTCGTATTCATGGTATTCGGTCTAATATAGTCTCCGATCGGGGTGTCCAATTTACTTCCCGTTTTTGGAAACACTTCTGTTCACGGTTGGGAATACAGATCTCTCTTTCCTCTGCTTACCATCCCCAGTCTAACGGGCAGACGGAAAAAACTAATCAAACTTTGGAACAATACTTAAGATGTTATGTTTCTGATGCCCAAGAGCAATGAGCGGAATTTATCAATTTTGCTGAGTTCGCTTACAATAACGCACCTAGTGAGAGTACTAAGGTATCTCCTTTCTTCTGTAATTTAGGGAAAAATCCTAAAGCTTCTTCCCTTTCGGGGTCACCTTCCAATTTGCCGGCATTGGAAGAGTGGCTTCAAGAACGGAGGAATATCTGGACTCGTGTTCAAGAGATTCTAAAAACTACTGGCTTGAGATATAAGAAATTTGCAGATCGTCATAGGTCACGGGAACCAGTTCTTCAGGTGGGTGATCTAGTTTGGGTCTCCACCAAAAATATCGTGCTCCGTCAACCTTCTAGTAAATTAGGACCTAAATTCATTGGTCCTTTCCCTATTATTAAGAAGTTGAATAATGTGTCTTTTAAAATTCAACTCCCGCCTTCTATGAAAATACCTAATTCCTTATACCTAATACCCCTCTCGCTGGTCCTTCGCCAATTCTTGTTGATAATGAGCCCGAATATGAAGTGAATAAGATCTTTGCAGTATTTGGTGGATTGGGTTGGCTACGGTCCAGAAGAAAGATGCTGGGTAGCAGCAAGAGATGTTCACGCTAGGGCTCTTGTAAGGAAGTTTCAGAGAAACCGGGTGAGGGTCCGGAGGCCCCTCGTGAGAGGGGGGGTAATGTCAGGGTCCACTTACCTGCGCCCCGTTCCAGCGATGTCCCCGGGTGGCCGGTCGCAGCTTCCACCCGGCGGCCGCGGCGGCTGGCGTGCCTTCGTGCACGGCCATCCTCCCTCCTCGTCTCCGCCTCCCTCAGTCTCATGCTCGCGCTCGCGAGCACGTTCTTCATATGCCCTCCGGCGGCGCTGTTCTCAGCGTGTCCGCCGGAGGTAGCTGTGCTTGAGCCTGTGGGCTCGGTCAGAGGAGGAACTCCTCCCTCTCCTCTGTGTTGGGCCAATAAGCCCGGGTATTGTTCTGTGGGCCAATGAGCCCTGGTAGGGACAGCTCAGGTGTATTACACCTAGTTAGGGATAGTTCACTCCCCTATGTTCTGGCCAATCTTGACTTGGATCCTGTGTGCACCAATCACTTACTATCCTCTCTCATGGCTGTCCCTATAAAGGGTTTCCTCCCTCAGTTGTCCATTGCCCGTGATAGCGCTCAGTACCTTGTGTTACCTGTCTTGTTTAGTGAATCCTTGTTGCCGACCTCTGCCTGAATTGACGCCTCTCGATCTGAATCCTTGTTGCCGACCTCTGCCTGAACTGACGCCTCTCGATCTGAATCCTTGTTGCCGACCTCTGCCTGAACTGACGCCTCTCGATCCGAACCCTTGTTGCCGACCTCTGCCTGAAACTGACACCTCTCGATCTGAACCTCTGTTGCCGACCTTGCCTGTACCCCGACTACGTTCTGCCAGACCCTTGGAGCCGTTACTATCTCTTCCTTCCCGTTATCGACCTCTGGCTTGTCTCTGGACTTCCGTCACTCACGCTCTTGCTATTGGTTCTCCAGTCCTCCCACATATAAGCTTACATCCTTTGAGCCATTAAGTCCTGGGGGCAACCGATCCCGGGTAGGCGTATCTTGCGTCCCGGCAAGCGGGGGCTCCTACAGGTGAAGCTGGCTGTGGAGATTGGGGGTTGTGAGCTTATTAAGAGGGCTGGAGTTACCCCGAGCGTGACAGGATGACTTTCAAACATATGCTGGAGATTTGAAGAGGAGATTTTTGGCAAGAGGATGTCCAAAACAATTAATATCTAAAACAGTAAAAGCAAGTTGCAAGAATAGATCGCGGGACCCTATTGAGACCAAGGATCCGCAATAAGGATGATCATGGTCTGATTGATTGTAGGGTCCATTTGACGGCCAGACGAGCTCCCAATTTAAGAAGTATCCTGTGTCGGAGTCACTTTACTAGACCACCAACTTGGCTTCAAGATCAAAAGTTGAAGGGGAGTTATCCATGTGGCCATTGTAATATATGCCAACATCTAGTGAAGACAGATATGGTAGAAAACCAATATACGAAAGTCAGACGCTTTGACACGGCTGAGGTTCACATTGGAGCATGTTGTCGTGTGGCTGTTGGGAATCAATCAAGTTATTGAAGATATTTTTGCACGTTTTGAGGGTTGGTTTGGATCGGAGGTTTCCTGGTAGGGGACATGGAGGTGATTGATCTATACACTTTATGATGTCAACATGAACTCTTAAGCATTTAGCGGATCCATCAAGTGGACTCTTTGTTCCATCAACTGTTAACAACTGGATTGGATTCGCCTTGTTGGAGATTTTTCTCTCTTTTTGTGATGGAGGCTCATGTTTTTTTTTCTTATTAATTCATTGATTAATTAATTATTAGCTCTTATTTACTTACAGAGTAAAGCACTATATTGATCACCCTATTTATTAATTATTCACTATTATTTCATCACTATATATATATATATATATATATATATATAATAAAATAAAATATATATATATAATATATATATATATATATATATTAATTAAGTATTAGTTCTTATTAATTTATGTAGTTAAGCACTATAGTGATCACTTTATTTATTAATTATTTATTTTTATTTCATCACTATATATATATATATATATATATATATATATATATATATATATATATATATATATATAAATTATATAATGTTTTTTATTGATTATTAGTTTTTATTTATTTATTGAATTTTGCACTATATTGATCACTTCATTTTTTATTATTATTTAATATATTTTATATATTAATTATTAATTATTATTATTATTATTATTATTATTATTATTATTATTATTATTATTAATAAGCTATCTTTAAATATATTTTTTGGATTTTAAAAAAGATTTGGAAATATATTGACACAATAATGCAAGTATTTTTAAGTTTTATTATCTATGTATTATAATATAGATTCTTCTGGATGTCTTGTAAGATCCACCTGGGCTTCGAACCTTGACTACATGTGCTCTCCCTTGCTTCTATATATTTGATTCTGCTTACATGTATATGTGTGTGATCTTACATACTTGATTCTGTTCATACACACACATATTACTCTGTATATTTTACTTTGTTCATGTATGTGTATCCTGCATCGAATTAATAATTGTATAGCCATGATTAGCATTTCATAGATATGATTAGATGTATTCTATATTTCATGTTATATTTTAGTGATTGATAGATTGGGGGACATAGATTATAATAAAGGTTTACTGTTTTTATTTTTGGTTTTAATCAATGCTGCATGTTCTCACACCCAGCTGGGTGCTACCTATTGAGCTCACTCAGCGTGTCTGCCTTTCCCCCTCGCCGCCCACCGCCCCCTGCCTCGGCGTCCGTTTTCGTAGCAACATTGTGTATCGGCACGGTTGGCTGGGTGGTTTGGGGGGTGGGCGGCGGGGGGGGGGAGGCAGTGACGTCAGCATTCTGGATGCAGTCTCTGATTGGTGGGCGCATTGAATGATTGAAGACGAGCTGCACCTGTTGAATATAGCTCTCCCCAGCTATAAAATGGTATGTGAAACATGCATTGTTTTCTGGCACCTTTGAAAAAGTGAGCTTGTCTCACGGAACGCGTGGGGGATTAGGACGCCAGAGTCTAGCAGGGACCCCTCCAACCCTTCAATTTGGTGATATCTTGTACTTTAACTATCCACATATAACTTTTCTTGGGGCAATTTGGTTGGCTGTTTGTTTTCTCTTTTTATATGGGACAATAGTTCTTGATTGTTGTACTGTAGCACTTTTTAGGTCAGCACTCAGCACTTTAATATTGCACTAGCTACTTTATACTCATATTCTATATACTGTGTGATAGGGATCTATTCAAAAGGCGAGGAGGGATGGGTGTTTTGTCCCTGCTATTAGATTTTGTTTTTAATACATATGTGATGGTATATTTGTAAGCCATTGATAAATACTGATTTATTTATTTATGATACTATTTTGATTTAAGTTTATTGATTTGGTGGTGCCTGAGGTTTTCTCCGGTGGCAGCTGGGGCCACACATTTTTGTGTGTTTGTGTTTGGATATACTTTATTGGAGGCTCCTCTAAGGCACACCCCTAAAAAAAATATAGTGGGGGCGGTGGCATTGAAATCCTTAAGATTCAAACTGGAGTGTGAAGATGGCCGAGGCATCATTGGAAAAGCGGGCCCCGACAGCCAAAGCTCCCGTTCCACACACATCTGTGTGGTCCACCTGGCCCTGTCAAATTACCCGGACACATGAGTGCCTGCGGGCTAAACTGGCTTTTCAATATATATAGACTGCCTAAGTCCCGTATTGCTTGTGTATTATCAGTCAGGAAGGAAAGAGTCAGCCGGCATTGCTGAGGATCTTCATCTACATACTCTCACTGCAATCCTGGCTACACGCCGTTGTCAAAGCTTAGTTGACCTTGTCCCTCTTGTGATTGCCGCCAGGCGTGTGTGAATGTAGCGTGAGTGGAGGAGGTGTGGAATCCAGGCTAGTCCTAGTGGGGGCCCCTGCTTTTTAACTAGCAATTGCTTTTTTATATATGTGTACAGTTTCATGTGTGCCTTTTTCAATTATGTGTCACATGCCATATCCTTGTCATAATTAAACTTTGAGTGCTTTTTTTGGCTAAACCTTTGGGCCGTGGGTGTTTTTTGTGCCAGCCCTGCAAAACAACTATTGTCTGTGTGTAATAGGTTGTGTAGGAGTTTCAGGTTGAGCGGGGCGCCCTGATATGGACAGTGTACCACCCATTGAAGAGAGTGGATACTTCCTGGTTTTTAGTTGCCCTGTGGGGATTTAAAGGTGTATTTAGTCAAGGAGATGTTGTTGGCTCCATTATCAGGTAGAGAAATCCATGCATGAAATTTTGCTGTAGACTTGATAGGGACACATTTGACACTGTTGTAATCATAATATACTTTCAGGCACTATTGGCTTGATGCAGAGCCTCCCCGTTCAGCTCCCCCGTGCGTTTCCCCGTTGGTTTTGGCCTTTGATCGGGTCAGGAAAGGGTGCTACGTTGATTTTAGTGTGCGTTTATGCGCTCAGGTGTGCGCTCAGCCGCCTTTCCGATTGTCGGCTCGCATGAGGCTGTTTCCCGGGAAAACGGACGCCTCGTTCATTGGTCCGTTTTTTCCAGTGATGCAGAGCCTTGATTTCCGATTGAAATCAGCCTAATAAAACGGGGCCGCCGAGCCTTCACTTACGGCAAGTCTGACCAGCCGTATTGGAGCTCCGTGCTTTTTGGGAATGCATTCCTCTGTGGGCCAACATCAAAGGCGCCAGCTACGCCGTCTGATAGTTCTGAGTATGGCAGAAACCAGGCTGCAGCGCACGCCTTTGGACATCGATGGCATGAGTGACGTTGACCTATTCGAGCTCACCCGCCTTAACCGTGTTTCTCTCCATGCCTTGTATAGCGAGCTGCGGCCATGGTTAGCCCCCACCACAAGAAAGGGGCATGCAATTGCAGGTATGACCAAATTGGTTGGCTGCCTGCAATTTTTGGCGAACGGCTCGTTCCAGAGACTGGGTGCCTTCTCCCTGGGGATGTCCCAGTCTACGCTGAGCCGCAGCCTAACCAAGTTTTTGGATGGCATGGCTACCCTGGCACAGAATTACATTTTTTTCCCTCAAACAGGGGAAGCCTGGAATGTGGTTAAGTTGGGCTTTTATAACATAGCCGACATGCCCAACGTCCTTGGTGCAATCGATTGCACACATGTCTCGCTCATCCCCCCTGCGGACCAGGAATATCTGTTCAGGTATGTGGTTTGGGTCTGCTTTTTTTCTGGTTATCACACATTTTTTATGGCTCACACTAATTACACTTGTGTTTTGCTTGGTGCAGGAACAGGAAGATGGGCCATTCCATCAATGTTCAGGCAGTGGCGGGCCCTGATCTTCAATTTTTCAGTCTGTTTGCTGGCTTTCCTGGGTCCACGCATGATGCGCACATTTTGAGGAACTCCAGCCTCTATCAACGGTTTCAATCTGGAGATATTTCTGGAGGATGGTTACTGGGTATGTGTATTAAAGTTGTATTTCTTGGCCCCCAGGTTTGAATGTGGATTTGCCACTACCCCACTAATCTGTGAGACCTTTCCTGGAAACTTGAAAAGGTTTTTGGTTTAATTAATGGGTGAACGTATTCTCCACTATTGGCTTATGTTCTGGCCCTCTTATCTCAGTAGCATTACGCAGACATTTTTAAGGAGTGTACAGGTTGCATGTGTTTGTAGGCTCAGTAAAAATGTCAATTCCTCCCACCATACCTAGCTCACCTATTTGTCCCTGTGTACTAATGTTTCTATGCACACCTAAACCTTTTTTAGCCATCCACCTTATGTTTGTCTTTTGGATTTTTGCAGGTGACTCAGGCTATCCCTTGTTACCATGGCTGCTCACACCCATCCTGCACCCATCTTCCCAGGCACAGGAGCGCTACAACACAGCCCATAGGAGGTCTCGCTCTGTGGTGGAACGTGCCTTTGGGTTGTGGAAGATGCGTTTCCGATGTCTGGATCACAGTGGGGGTTCTCTTCAGTATCAGCCTGGCAAGGTTATCAAAATAATTATTGCTTGTGGGGTCCTGCACAACCTTGCCATTAGAAGCAGGATTGCTCGATATACTGACCTGGGTGCAGAACCTTTCCCTATTTCTGACGAGCAGACCCCTCCTTACACTGGTACACCAAGTGGGCCAGCACACACAATCCGTGCTGACCTTGTGGCCAATGTATTTTCTTGAAACCACCCCCTGTCTGCAGGCTGGGGAAGATTAAATCACACCTAATAAGTGTTACATGCTGGTCACAAAGCGACTCTAAATGCATTTGGGCTTTACCTCTGCTGCCGGCGCATGTCCATTTTTGGCCAACTATATGATTTCAGGTCCACAACTGTCCGCTTGATTTGTTCAGTATCTCGATGGACAGAACACCATAATGTACCCAAACAGCATTGGCAACAGCCATGCTTTGTGCTTAGCAAAAACAGCCTGTTAGGGACCCACGGCGTGGTTATCGCCCACATGGGTGTGTGTTGTCCCTGCATCACTTGAAATAGATGGTTGGCTATCTGGGGAGTCGTGTGTGGTTTTTGGGCCGGTGGTTGAGAATGGGTTAATGTCTCCTTGCTCCTGCGTTTTGGGGAATGTGCCTGTGTCTGTGGAGTCCCCACCGTTTTAGTTGGTGCATGTTCTACATGTGTCTTGTGCCTGCTTTTGTGTTTTATTTAGGATGAGGCATGTGTGCGGCTGGCTCTTTGTGCTCCCTTTAGGTCTGCCCATATTGATATGGTATCCCACACCAAGCGGAGTGCCTTGAACTTTAAATATTTTTACAACTGCGGTTGCGCGCCTGCGCGCACGCACGTCACCACGGGGGAACGTCAGAGCTAGAATTTTAAAAAGAAGCCAAGATGTCCCCCGCCGTCTTTACAACGGAGCAGGACGAGCTCATCATGGATGTGAGTATGCGAGCGAGCGAGTGTGCGTTTATGTGCGCGCACACATTCCTTGTAATAAAAAAAGAAAAAAACGCAAGAATAGTCTGAAACAACTTAGTTTGTCACCTTACAGACCAGCCCACCTTAGTTTAACCCATGTACGCAGCTACAAACTAGCCTACATGCAGATAGCAGAACTAGGGCAATGTGAGGCAGCAAGAGGTTAATAAAGTGACTTGATTTAGGCCAGGAAACTTGTTAATGTATTTTGTGGATTAATGGTGTGTCCTTGTCTCTTTTTCTAACAGATGATGCTGAGGAATCGCTACGACTTCCTGCCGTCTGATTATGCCAAACGGACGTTGGCCCTGGAGGTGGTGGAGGCGATAGAACGCCGAACCCAAACCACCTATACCTTCACCCAGATCGCCCAACACTGGTCTGATTTAAAAAGAAGGCATAAGCCCCGGGTGAGGCGGTACTTCAACCAACATTTTCCATGTAAGTGTAGAAAATGTAAATGCACCTATAACCCTGGCATCGCCTGGGCGTGGTTTAATGATTGTGTTTGTATTTCAGCCCATGAATGGAAACTACGGTTCCGCCCCACCTGGACCAGGACACGCAGCCCAGTGTTGGGCGAAACAGGTGAAGGTGTAGGTGGCCCACCGCCAGTGTCAACGGCCACCCCCTCCTCTGTAAGTGACTCGGAGGAGCCGCTGGACCTCAGCATGCAGGGGAGGGGGGGATCTGACGGCAGGGAGTCGAGCATAACAGAGCCTCAACCGGACTCCGGTAAGGGAAATATAGTTAGATATGTGGAAATACATGCATTAAATACAGATACTCATGTGCACTATTGTTGTAGATTCAGACGTCGCTGGAACATCCCAAGGGATGAGTGAGGAAGGGGGCGAGGAGGAAGAGGTTGCTGGGGAAGGTGAGTAGATTGATACCTAGAAGCCTAACTTAATATTCTATTCATGAAAGAACAACAGTCTCTAATATCAGTGTGTTTGTCATCCATACAGATTCACAACAGCAACAGAGGGAGGCTGAAGGGAGACTCCGCCCCCGACGCAATGTGCGGCCCCAACCTTGTAAGTGGTGTTTATTTAAACTAAAGAAAATGAGCAAACAATTACATTTGAAAACTAAAATTCAGAGACATTTCCAAATTATTTTTTATAAAAAAAGCACTTAAAGCGGACCTTAACTCTGAATAAGAGTCTATTTCCCACACCCTGTACATACAGATTGTCCACCTTACAAATCATCTTACCAACCTTTTCCAGAGCACAGCTCTGCTCTGTGTGAGCAAAGCACAGCTATAACCCACCCCCTGTACCTTATCCCACTCTCCTCTCCTCAGTAAGTGTGATGCTTCAGAGTCAAGATGGCGGCGCACGTATCCTAAATTCCTGAACTGAGTTGCAGCCCAGTGGGGGAAATAATAATAATTGATTGACTAAAAACTTACTATATATTATTTTAAGATGCTGCGGAATCTTTTAAAAATAGTTTGTGCTTTTCATGAAATCACGCAGAAGGTCCGGTTGGGAAAGGGCCCCAAAAAAACCACGCCCAACCAAACCAAAAAAAAAAAACTAAACTAATGTTGTTTTTCATTCACAGATCAAAGAAGACAACATCCCGAAGACCCCGAGGCATAATTTTTAAAACAATTTTAAAAATGTAAATATTGGTTTCTGTTTTACCCCCCCCCCCCAAAAAAAAACCTAAAAAAAAACACCAAAAAAAAACAACGTATTAAAAAAATTAACATATTTGGAGAGTTGGCTTTCCTGCAAAAGTACAATCACACAACATCAGCACACATTTCCATGACACCAAAGGTTTAGATATGGAACAATAATTCAGAAAAACACACAAACAATTAAGGTATGCATTAAGGACAAGGAAGAAGGAACAAGCAAGGAGATTAAGGTATGCATTAAGGACAAGGAAACCCCCACAAAACCCCCCCCCCAAAAAAAAAGATGTGTGTCACATTTGCATTGGTGGCCATATGCATATTCCAAGGGAGTTTGAGGGATGTGCGCTTGCGTGTAGCCTGATTGGCAACTGAAGAGCCATGGAGATGTAAGTATACTTGCTAAAACCACCAAAATGGAAGGTCAAATACGACGGAAACCAAGCAGGTACGTTCAAAAAGGCAGGAAAAATCAGGGAAAAACGGGCCGCCCGTGTGAACGTGAACGGGAGCCCCGATCAAATTGAAGGCACCCGAGAGAGCAAAAAAAGCTTTCCGAGTAAAGTGAAATTGACGGATCAGTTAGGGAGCCATTCCGACGGAGGCTCTGCATCACATTTGAGCCACGATTCAAACGGGAGCCCAGGACAATCGGAAGGTTTTAAGGGCAGTTCAGAGGAGGCTCTGCATCAGGCCCTATGTTCTTGCACGTTTTGGATGGGGACTATTTTCTGTAATTTAGTGGTTTTGGGTCGGTGAGAATTTGGGTGTAAGGCTATTTTGGTATCCCTCTTCTTTCTGGTATAAATCATGGCTTTCAAGTTAGATAAAACCTGTTTACAAAACATCCAGGCTGCTTTTGATTCACAGGATAGGATTGAGCCTGACACTAAGAGTGATGAGGTACGATTATTATTCAAAAAGCACAAATCATTCGTCATCAAACAACTCAAACGCCACTGGGACGTGTGTACCATAGAAAACTATATTCAACATAAGATAATTCCCAGAGGTCTCAGGGAACGTATTGTTCCAGCGAAGCATTTGAGGACGGAAAGATTTTTACAAAAGTGGCAGCAGGAATGCATTAATCATGGGATCCGCTTGATGGAACAAATTGTTGAGGAAGACTGGATACAGTTAGCAGAATTAGATGAAAATGTTAAGGAAACTTGTAGCAAATTGGATTGTTGTAGTGAGGATCCAGAATTTATAAAGTTAAATGAACTTGTCAAATTAGAAGTGGAGAAAGTGCAAAGGGCAATTAAAGTGGTCAAACAAAAAAAGTTTAGAAGGGACCTAACTGAATTTGAAGCGGGAAAAATCTTCCTCGAGTTTCGACCTAGAAACAGATTTAATTATCGACAAAGACAATGGAGGGAGGTGTCCAGTGATTTATCAGGGGCAGAGACTGAAGTCTCTGATGAAAGTCCGCCCCGCGATTCACGTAGATCTTGTCGAAAACTCTGAGGGGTATCAGGAAAATCAAAGTGGCAGGTCCCCCTCCGTAGATTTGCAAGAGCCTGGGGGTGAGGGCCTTAATGTTATTAATTTGTCCACATTTGTTTTAAACGATCATCACAGGTCTGTTTTGTCCAGGGGTTTATCCTTCTCCCCCAGTGCAGGTGGCGATGAATTTGTATTTTACAGGGATACTGCTTTGCACTTGAGAGAAGTTCTTTTTAGGACAATGTTTAACAAAATGTCGGCTCCCGTTGATTTGTTGGATCACCCCTCCACTGGGGGAGAGGTTGTATCCCCTGAGGAGACAATGGAGGGTGAGTCCCCAGAAGAGGATTTGATGTTGAGATCTGAAGTTGAGGAGATTCCGGACCTCTTACCTGACTACAGTAAGCTTAGGATTCCATCTAAGAATTTCCCACCATTGAGTTTAAATAGATATCTAGCAACTTTTTTGCAGCTAGTAGAACGGGATTTGGCAAGGGAAGAGTGGGCCCTATGTGGGGGGCAGGACAATTTGATTAGACAAGAGAGAGTTTTTTTTGGAATTGGAGAAGGCTCCCAATATAATCATCAGACCCAGTGATAAGGGCGGTAATGTAGTCCTTATGAATGACTATTATTATGTAGGAGAAATCGAGCAACAGCTTGGAGACCAAGATACTTATTGCCGTGTACAAGAAAATCCCTTCCCTAGGGTCATTGATAATCTTAATAAAAAAAAAAACTCTCTCTTGTCTAGTCAAATTGTCCTGCCCCCCACATAGGGCCCACTCCTCCCTTGCCAAATCCCGTTCTACTAGCTGCAAAAAACTGCTGGTATGGAAGGGGACGGTACAGCAGTTGGAGGAGTTTATATCCTCATTAATTCAAAATCAGAGGAATATAAGATTAACGTATAGTCCCACCTCCATTGAATTCTTGGACCTTTTGACCAGCAGTGAGGCGGGCAGGCTGGTCACCACCACCTACAGTGGGGAATACCCTGCTGAATTTCGCTAGCCCTGGCCCCCTGAGGCGTGGTATCCCTTTGGGGCAGTTCCTGCGAATCTGGAGGAATTGCAGTTCTGTGGGGGACTACATGCGGGAGGCCAGGGTGCTGACACGGCGGTTCAGGGATAGGGGTTACCCCCATCAGCTTTTGCGGACCTGTTTCCATAAAGCGTTGGATGCTCCACGTGAAAATTTATTGAAGTGTACCAAATCTAGGAGGTTGGAGGGTGACCAGCATGTCCGCCTTATTACTCAATACAGCGGTCACTGGGAAAAACGCTGGCATATTCTTACGTTAGATCCGGTAATAGCCAAACATGTAGGGCCGTGACCGCTCTTGACAGCTAGACGCTAGTACACAGTGAGTATAGACTTAGGATTGAGGAGAGGAAAGAAAAGAGTCCTGAAGGGGTCATTTAAATGTGGGCATTGCCAAATTTGCCCATTTATGGAAAAAATAGTGTCCTTTATGGGTCCCAAAAGTAGGACCCCTAGGCCAATTAAGAGTTTTATCAACTGCGCCTCAAAATATGTGGTTTATTTACTTACCTGCCCGTGCGGGAAAAAGTATGTTGGAAAAACTAAGAGAGAATTACGGATCAGGGTGGGGGAGCATGTGAAGGACATCCGCAAGAGAAGTAAAAAGAGTCCAGTTGCAGAGCATTTCAGAACCCACCACAATAGTGATCCTTCCAAACTGCGGGTGGCTGGTATATTCAAACTGGAAATGGAGGGAAGAAGGGGCTTTAGACACACTAGACTTCTTCAATATGAATCACGCCTAATTTTTGAATTGGGAACTATGATTCCAAATGGGCTTAATAATGATATGGGTCTGAAAGCATTTCGGGTGATTAGTGTAGTTTTCTTCATCCAGTTCTCCCTTTCCAATTCCTGTTCCCTTTTTCCTTGTTGTAATTCTTTTTATCCCTCTCCCGGCGGTGGTGGGGGAGTGAGATTAATGGGTGTATATATACATTTACATACAATCCAGTGTTCCATGAACTGGGTCTTTGATAGTATAAATCTTTTAGATATTTGATAGATGGATGTACGCGTTGGTTTTTCCCCTAATAGGGGTGCTTGCTGGTGAACCCACTTAAAGGTGGGAAATATAGGCCTTTAGGAGGAGGAGCTCCAGCTGTTTACTTGACTAACAGGTTAAAATCTTGTAAATATAAAAATACATAAATCTACATAAATTTATAACTTATAATTTATAACTTGAAGGAATAGCTGTGATTGCAGAGAATTTTTTTGTGTGTGGAAGTGTGTGATCAAGAGAAAGAGAGAGTATTTCAAGTGAGACCCATCTATCCTGATTTATCTGTTGGTGTTCCCCCTGTAACAGCATGCGGACATTATGATGTATATTAACATACAAGCAGAGAGGGGAGGGGATGCGGGGGTAATGTGCTGTACGCCACTGAATCCTGCAGGTTTGTGTCCGTATTATATTGAGAGGATGTGTGGTGGTTGCCTTGAAAATGATCTATGTCTTGGGCGAGATATGATTGGACCGTGTAAAGCAGGAAGGTGTGGTGTAGCGCGTAAAAGCACGGCCCCATCCGGCCCCTCCCTCACCCTGATGAAACTCCTAAGGGGGAGTGAAACATACGTCGGTGACGGCCCCTAGCCACGCCCCCCGCTCTAACGCTACCACGCCGCAGCCTGATGTGATTGGCGGACGCTTGCAGTGAAGGAGAGTGCGTGCAGCGTTTACCCCAATAGACCCATGTGGGTTATGAAATGACGGAGGCGGCAGCGGTGATGCTGGATGGAGGACGGTAAGATAACCGGCTGGTGTGAAGGTGGCCGAGGCATCATTGGAGAAGCGGGCCCCGACAGCCAAAGCTCCCGTCCCACACACATCTGTGTGGTCCACCTGGCCCTGTCAAATTACCCGGACACGTGAGTGCCTGTGGGCTAAACTGGCTTTTCAATTTATTTAGACTGCCTAAGTCCCTTATTGCGGGTGTATTATCAGTCAGGAAGGAAAGAGTCACTCGGCATTGCTGAGGATCTTCCGCTACATACTCTCACTGCAATCCTGGCTACATGGCGTTGTCAAAGCTTAGTGGACCTTGTACCTCTTGTGATTGCCGGCCGGCGTGTGTGAATGTAGCGTGAGTGGAGGAGGTGTGGAATCCAGGCTAGTCCTGGTGGGGTCCCCTGTTTTTTAACTCGCAATTGCTTTTTTATATATGTGTACAGTTTTATGTGTGCCTTTTTCAATTATGTGTCACGTGCCATATCCTTGTCATAATTAAACTTTGAGTGTTTTTTTTGGCTAAAACTTTGGGCCATGGGTGTTTTTTGTGCCATTCCCACAAAATAACCATCGTCTGTGTGTAGTAGGTTGTGTAGGAGTTTCAGGTTGAGCGGGGCGCCCTGATGTGGGCAGTGTACCACCCATTGAAGAGAGTGGATACTCCCTGGTTTTTAGTTGCCCTGTGGGGATTTAAAAGTGTTGAATTAGCTTGCTGCTGACTAAGACCACAGCAGAGCATACATATGACTAATAAAACTATGTCATCACATGCCTTTCCCAGATCAACACCCAGAAATGGAAGCAGGACAAGCAGCTTTGCTTAAATACATAAGGTATTTACATACAATTGGAGATTTTAAAAATGCTTTGAAATTGCTCATTGTACACTGTTCCAAAGGTGATAATGTGGAAGAAAGTTAGCACATGTGTGGTCAGGGACTTTAATCACTAACCTGGACTATTAGTTTTGTATTCCCCTTTCTTGGCTATCAGCAGTTGCCCCTCACTACCACTGAACATTATTTGATGCTACTTTTATAGGGTTCCAGTGTATGGAATCCCTAATTTGGCTCATGACATGATGGGTCAGAGCCAGGGCAGTTTCTAGGCAAAATACTGTATCTTTAAGTGTGGAAAGGAAAAATTCCACCCCTCAGCACCCTATAGTCCTGCAGCTGTTCCATATAGGTATGTGCAATGCTGTGCCTCCACCAAAGCAGCAGCCAACATCTTCACCTCATGACTGAGCCCAATATGGGGAGATGAGGGGCTTGTCTTGTGGCCTGCACTATTTAAAGTGGACCCTGCTCATCTGCAGAAAACAAGATGGCTGGTATAAGGGCACCCCCAATTGCATTGGCGCCCAGGGCGATCACCCTGCTTGCCCTCCCCTAGAGGTCACTTTGCTCAGAGCTGAGAAGAGAGGTAAAAGTAGGTTATATTAAACTACCAAAGAAATATGTTTTAATTAATCAATCTATAGGGTAGATTGTGTTGTTTTTCCCACTTCTTTTCTTTATTTTAATGAAAAATAACTAGTGCTAGGACCCAAACACGAACCCAGTCTCCAATGAAATCAATGAGGACCCAAACTTTGGGAAACAAAAATGGCTATAAGCAGAGTGTGCAACTAAAGAACACTGTTCTTTCCTCTGTCAAAATTCAGGGGGTTCAGAAAGATGGCTGCCTCCATGAGTGAGGACACGGTGAGGATGGAGACGGCCATCTTTCTGAAGCCCTCAACATTTTGATGAACGCTGATTGGACAAAGCATCTCAGGTGAGTTGTACAGTAGCTTCCTGCTGCAGCACACAATGCATTAGGTTAAGCAGGTTAATCGGAAGCCAATCAACCAGCGTTTCTGGGTTTGGCCAAACTCGAACACAGACTTCTGGCTGAAACTAGAAAAGTTTGGTAGGGACCTGAACTTTGTGGTTCAGGTTCACACAACATGAAAAAAACTTTCAAAGATTTCAATGATAAAAGCAGAAATATTTTTGTTTTGTTGTCTTCAGTATGACACATGTACAATTTTGCATATCTAAAGGGGCTTTTTAAAAAATTACTTGACTTCCATCCAACATGGGTGCATTTTAGACAAGCTCCTCTAATACACTGAGAAATCTTAGAGGGCGAAGTCCCTGTATTGGCTGGCTCAATCAGGGAGTGGTTTACCCAGGCAGCAGTGCTTTCTCACCATTTTCAGGGGCTGAAGACAACGAACTGCCATCTTGCCTCTACCATGAGGAGGAGACGTTCACCTCACTGACTGCTGAATCTGAGATCGACATCTGGAGGAGCGGGCAGAGGGCTCGCATATGAGGTACTGTGCTTTTCTGCCCACCGCACCGCTGAACCTTTCCTCACAGGCTTACTGCCATTACCCTCCCCAGGCTAATTGCCTTCTCCCTTTGACTGTGATGGCGGCCGTACCCATTTGATGGAGTCAGCAAAGCCATACACACAGCAAACACCACCGCTTACAGGGCTCTGCTCCCCCGTCTGGCCCTGGTCCAGGCATTTTCACAGCATATTCTATACTAAACCACTTACATCCTAACCTCACTCACAATGTACATGGATAAATTCCTCGATAAACAAATGCCCGGCAAGGGGAGCATCTCTAAGACTTCAAGAAATAGAAACAAAAAGAGGTCTCAATCCACGGAGACCAAAGATGATGACTCTTCATCAAAAGATATGCCCCTTTCACTAAATAATGATACATGATATGATATAATGCCTAAATATAAGATGCTTCACAAATCTCTAGACTCTGCACTAGAGAATATAGCCTCCACCTCTAGAAAGGTGATGGAACTCGAACAGTGAGACTTAGAGGACCAACTCATAAAAGCTCAAACTTCAATCGCTGATCCTAACAACCTCCATGTCCGAATAGATGGAGGACCTGGAATATAGATTGAGAAGATCTAACCTGAGCTTCCTGGGCATACCTAAGAAGATCAGGGGCAATGCTGCCATCATTGATTTTCTGATGGTGGATCTAATGTGGGCCTTAGATTTGGAACCTTGCACTGCTAGAAGAATAGAGCAGGCCCACAGGGTTGGCCAGGAGCCGCAAAGTACAAACAGTAGACCCAGACCAATCATAGCCAATTTTTTCCACTACTCGGTTAAAGAAACTTATCCTGTCCGCTTACCAGACAGGTAATTATTGATGGCCACATCTTTGAGGAACCCAGACACGCTCTAACCCAAATCCTTGGGGAACTCGAAAAAGCGGAAGGTTGGGAAAAAACCTGAAAGCCCTGTAGCAATAACAGGGAATTCTTAATATTCGGAGAGTTCTATATTATATTTTCTAAAATGGGAATAGAAATGGAAATGCATGCACATTATAGACTGACTCTTACAGCATTTACTCAAAACACTGATTACCAGTTATTTGTTATCTTTTTGTTGATGCATCTGCTTATTCTCTTTCGGAAGACCCCCCACTCCCATAATTACTCTTCTCTCTTGGAGAATTACTATTCATGGTCTGCTCCCCCTTTCGAAGATAGTGGCTGAAGGGTGGGTCGGTCGCCATGCTGGTAATTCATTTTCTTGTTTGTCCTCTCTCTGCCCCCAAATGAGTGTTTCACTGAAACTGGAGCCGCATTCGTAGTCCAAGTCATCACGTAATTTCTTGAAGGCCCCATGGATTGGACACACGTTTTCCACCAAATTCTCCTCTAAAAGATGGGGAGTTGCTATACTTTTCAATAAATCCTTCCTGGTGACTATTCTACACTCCAGACTAGATGCACATCCTCTTAAAAGTGGAAATTGCAGGAACACAATACTCCCTTCTCAACTTATATGCCTCCAATTCCTCATTCTATACAACAATAAAACAATTCATTTTGGGACAAAACCCCCCAAATTTTAACGGTGGCTGAGCTTCTGGTGTGTTTTTTTTTATCCCATTGGTGTTTGTGTACGTGCGTTTATTTGCTTTGTGTTGTTTTTGCATTGATAATACGTGATTAGAAGGGCTTGTGCATGATTCAGAGCCTTGATAAGGCATGATTTTACCTTCGAGAGAGGCCAATAAAATGGGCACTTTCATGCTCCACTTATGGACTCTATTTCCTGGCTGGAGTGTGTTGTTTCATGCGAAAAAGCGTAATGCAGCCCTCCAAGTAATAGTATGTCGGACTTTCAATTGCATCACCTGCGTGTGTATGTTGATCACATGCATGATGTTGAGCTATTTGAGCTGACACAACTTAACTGTGTTTCCCTTCGAGAAACTATATTGTGAATAGCGGCCATGGCAAGGGGCAAGGGGCATGCAATTGCAGGTATGACCAAATAGGTTTACTGACTTCAATTTCTTGTGAACAGCTCATTCCAGAGGCTGGGCACCCTCTCTGTGGGCATGTCCCAGCCTGCGCTCAGCCCACACTCACTCACATTGGTGCCTCCTTCATTTCATGCAATGTAGTTATTTTTTTTTTTTGGGGGGGGGGGGGGAGTCTAGCTTCCCCATATTTAGTGTGTTTTGTCACCTTGCATTATATTGGCTCCTGTAAAGTGCACCTCAATCTCCCCTTTCAACTAGTAGTCCCTTGTTTTCTGTAGCTGCTTCACTCTAAAGTTATGGCCCCTCACCTTACAGCCTTTTTATTACTCAGCCAAAGAAGGCAGTCTTATTAGTGGTTGTTCCTTTCTTCTTAGCATAATTTCTGTCAGTGTAGGTGTGGTTGAATGTTGCTTTGCTCTTGATGTGCTTTGTGTCTTTTGTGTAGGAACCATAAGATGGGACATCCCACCAATGTCCAACGTGTTGCTGGCCCTGACCGAAGGTTTATAAGCATGATGTCTAAATTTCCAGGCTCCACCCATGATTCATATATTTTGCGGAATTCAACCCTCTATGGCCGATTTGAGTCTGGCGAGTTGTCTGGCGGGTGGCTACTTGGTAAGTCTTTATTATCATTACTAGTCCTTTATTGTAGTATTTTTGTGTAAGTGTATAACTAGTCATGTATAACTGGTGTATTTGTGGATGCATTCCCTGCCCCCCCCTCCTTTTTCAGGTGATAATGTTTGTATGATGTATGTGGCTCATTATATATTTTTTTTGTAGGTGATTTTGGCTACCCCCCTCCTTCCATGGCCAATAATCTTAGGCTACTGAGAATTTTACTTAAATCAAAATATTTTATCATCCATCATTAGTAGGGTGGGTGGCCTGCAAAGTATAGTGACTGTTTTGCTTGTTGGAGTGCCAACAGCTGTGACAGTTTCTCATTTATTATCTGCCACTGTCCTAGCATTGCCTCCCGCTGATGGTAGCTGTTATGTATTTCCTCCACCATTAAATGGAGCTCATGGTGGATCTACCTTATATTTTTCCCCATGATTTGGTGGAACTGGGCACTGTTTTGCCTGAAGGCTCAGCTATCTGCTCACCAATTTGCCTCCATCAACTGTACCCACCTCACCAGGGGAAGATGGCGACATGCTTGAGCCTGTTGTCCTCATCCTCCACACTTGCAGTTGGAGTTGTACTTGGCCTTTCCACAGGTGTTGTGATTGATGTGGGTGAAGGAAAATCCTCTGCAGCAGAGCTGGCCCATTGAGGTGATGGATGCAGCTGCTCCTCACATTCCACCTACTGGTTATGCTGGAGCTGGGGATCCAGCTGTGGCAGCAGAGGGAGTGGGGGAGGCTGCTCGTGCAGAGGAAGTGGGGAAGGCCGCTGGTACAGAGGAAGTGGAGGAATGTGCTGCTGCAGTGGAATCTGTTGAGACAGATGATGCTGCAGTGGTATATCTTGAGGCAGCTGCTACCACAGTGGCATCTGTCAAGGCAGCTGCTGCTGCAGTGGCAGCTGTTGAGGCAGATGTTGCGTCTGAGGGTACTGGGGAGGCAACTGGTACAGCAGAGGGTGTTGATGCTGCTGTTGTAGTAGAGGCTGATGCAGTGGCTTATCCTTCTCCAGATTCTGTGTGGCAGCCAGTTGCAGGGGTGTCTGTAGGGCCAAACAAATCATTTAGATTGTTGTTGTTAGATATACAAATAATAAAAAAAGAGCTGGATGGTGTTCCATGGATCACCATTTTGGCCACATTACACTTACCAGATCCAATGTTTCATTTGGTCGACTCCTTGAATATGCAATCCTTGATGAAGTAGCACCAATACTGTTTGTTGGTGTTCTTGTGTGGCCATGTGTATTTGCTGATTTTTCCTGCAATGTGAATAGGACTCAAGGTTATTTAAACCACATACCTTGTGTACCTAAGCAATGGTTAACCCATCTGTTTCAATGTTTTACAGGTTATGAAGGTGTGGCATAGACACAAGCATACATATATCATTAATTAGCTGTGATTTGGCATGTGTAATTTTTCATATCTTGGCCTTTCATGGTCCAGCAACAACACTTAGGCCCTGATGGCTTCATGAACTAGACAATTGAAATGAGTCATACTTCTTTTGAGACAAAGTAACCCAAATTATTGAACTATTTACCTAGTAGAGCAGTAGCAGCACGCATGTCTGAGTCAATGGTCCCTGGCAAGCCCTGGCGTGTAGCTGGGTTCAACAGGCCATACACCATTTCTTTGGCTGCATTGAATTGCAGTTTTTGTGGTATTCCACTTCCGGTTTGCAACCTTAAACAATTACACCAAGGATGTTGTCATGCAAAGGTCATGCCCAACATCAACATCTATAATAGCACAAATCATTGTTACCCTTGTTGCTTACGCTTGCTAATTTTTTGCCTTACAGCGTATTTCATGTCCTTTTGCTCTGGTCTAGCACTATTAACCTGCCTGGTGATGGCCCCTCACAGGTGGTACTTGACAGATTTTGGTGCAGCTCTCGAACTGCACCCATACAGCTGATCAAAATGGTCAGACACACCAGTTGCTAAAGCCATACATTAGGCATCCTTAAACCTGCCACTCAGGGAGCCCCGCCGCATGTGTCGGATAACATAGGATTGGCCATCATCTTCCTGTGTGCTTGTTGGAATAGGGGACATTTGCTCTATGGGTGTGGAGGAATATCTTGAGGGGGTAGATTGGTAACTTGGTTGGTGACTAGACATGGCTGGCTGGGGGGTTGGGTGTCTGACCTGGGGTCGGCCATGATGAGGCTGGAGTGGATGCTGATGGAGAGAGGGGGATATCCAGATTGGAGCTGTCCTGCTGCTGCCCTAGACCCTTGCTGCCTCTGAGATGGTAAGAAGTAGGGGTGAAAGCTCCATTGGGAGAGGGGGTTGTTGGGGGGCTGCTATGTCTTACCCTAGTGTCTTCTACTTTGCCTGCCACTACTCTGCTTAACCGTAGCACTTTTGCTGGAAGTGCTCTTGCTTGGCCTAGCACTATGGCTGGGACTATTTTGGCTTGGTCTAACATTTTGTCTGCCACTGCTCTGCTTAGCATTGGCACTTTAGCTGGAAGTGCTCTTGCTTGCCCTAGTACTATGGGTGGAACTGCTTTTGCTTGCCCTAGTACTTTTCCTGCCACTGCTCTGACTTTGCCTGAGGTGGTGCTGGCTTTGCCTGAGTGTGTGCTGGCACAGGCTTGCAGGCTGGCTGTGGCACATGATCCTTGGCTTTGTTCAGCTGCCCGGCTTTTGTGTATGCATTTTTTTCCAGCCACTCTGACCTATCTCACAATGGAAACTGCAGTAGTAGAGTTTTGCCTTCTCCACATCTAAGTGTGTGTCTTAACAATTTATACATCCCTAATATATAACTGTGTATGCCTACACACCGAAGTTCTGATGTATGCCATCTTCAGGGATCTGCTGGAGCATGTCAGATGACGCAGAGATCTGCATAAAAAATGGCACTGTCGCTGTTTTCCCGCAGCCAGCAGGAGACCATCATGCACATAAGTACACCAAATGCCTGAATTTGCAAGTCGCAAGGGCAGTCATGTTGATAGGGCATAGCTATTTTGGGGGCACCAGGTGTCTAGGAAGGCAGGGTGGAAAAAACACTGCCATTTGCAGAATAATACAGGTGGAAGCTAGTGGGCACCATGCAGTGACTGTTTGAGGCTAGGTGGATCTCTTTAAAGTGGACCAACACCCACGGGTGATCGGCCCGGGAATTTATAAGATTCCCGGGCCGATCACCTCCCTCCCCGCGGGACATCCGAGATCGGGATGTCCCGCGGGGTGAAACCCCCCCAAACACCCCAAACCCCCTCACCTTATCTCCCCTCTAGGTGTGCGCAAGCCCGCACCGGCGGTCTGTGAATGGCGTCAAGAGGGACGCGCGGGAGGCGGCGGCGGAGGAGCCGCTTGTCCGGGATTGTCAGATTGCTTGTCCGTCGGCGCTGGGAGCGGGGAGAGGTGAGTTTTTCGGGTGATCGGGGGGGTTTCACACAGCGGGGCACCCCGATCGGGGGTGCCCCACCGAAGTGGACCAAGACCCAGGATAGTCAAAATCCTGGGTGTTGGTCCACTTTAAGCATAGCTGGGCATAGCAGCCACATACCGGGGGGGCAGTCCAGGAACACCGCCCAATAAGATCTGTAAACAAGGATGGCAAAATACTTTAATGCTGAACCAAAGTGTATTTACTATTTCCAAGTAAGTGACAATTCTTGCCTAAACATTCACTACTACAATCACATTAGACAGGCCAAAGAGTGCGGCCCAATGCTGGCAAGAACTGGTGGATGTGCAGGTGGTGGTGGACCAGTGCCAACATCCTTACACACCTCTGCAGGTAATCCCCAAGCTCACCTGGACCACCCTGCAGAGGAGGAGGCGCTGATGTCAGGCAAGGAGTCCCAAGCTAGTGGCCCTTGATGAGTCAGGTATGAGCAACACACATAGGAGACACAGACTAAACATTCACACATATATGTTATAGTGTTGTCTTTGGTGATATTTGATTCTAGATCACCAAGAGGGCCATGCAGGTGAACAGCGAGGGGATGCAGAGGTTGGGATGCCCCAGCAAGAAGATGAAGAAGGTGGGTGGTGTCCTACACACAACACAAGCCAATTAACACCTATAACACATTAACTTTTTTTATTAAAAAAATCAAACCTTTAAAAAATGTCAAAATCAATGAAAAAACGTTAACAATAAAAAAAAGGCAAAATTAAGAACTAAATAACGTTGTGGTGTCTTTCATTTAATATAATTTTCAATTAGTAATAGTAATGTTGACATTATATCCATGTGGGCAACCCAAATATACAACTATCAAGGAGAATGAGCTTCACTGGAGAGAAAAAAAGTGGTAAAGGTAAGCATTAGGAAGAAGAAAAGAAGAATGCATGACAAGCATGAAAGTGGTAAAAGTAATCATCAGGGAGAAGAAAATAATAATGCATGCCAAACAAGTGGTGAAGGTAAATTAGGAAGAAGAAAATACATGACATGCTAAGCACTTTGGAGCAAAGGAGACCTTGCACAGCAATAAGTAAGTAATGGAATACCAAAGGATGAAGAATGGCAAACACTAAAAAAGATAGGTTTGCATATGCATACAAGCCTGTGTATGCATATACATTCCAGATAAATGTAAAAAAAATGAATTTTGGGGCAAAATTTGGATAAAACAGGCCTTTTTCCAAAGGGAACTAGTAGGACCTCGCTGGACACTGAAACATTACCCAGCAAGGTACATTGAAAAACACCATCGCCTAAACATTGAAAGCCATACGATCTTGTAAGGACATTTATATAGGGAAAGTGGCTGAACTGAGGGCTAGATAGGTTGCTAAGCATGGTATGCTCCTTTTCAGGACATTTATATAGGAAAAGCAGCTGGAGTCAGAGCTAGATAGGTTGTTAGGCTTGCTACTGTCCTTTTCAGGACATTTATTCAGGGATAGTGACTGGAGTGAGGGCTAGACACTTGCTCCAACTGCTTGGGTGTGATTACTGTTTAATACCACTGTCTCCAACCACTTGGGTGCAGGTACTTGTTAATACCACTGGCTCCAACCGCTTGGGTGTGAGTACTCTTTAATACCACTAGTTCAAACAGTTGGTGTGTCAGTATTCTTTACTGCCATTTGCGCCAACCACTTGGGTAAGAGTACTATTTAATACTACTTGCTCCAATCAATTGGAAATGAGTACTCTTCAATACCTCTCGCTCCAACCACTTGGGTGAGAGAAATCTTTAATACCACTGGCTCCAACCACGTGGGTGTGAGTACTCTTTAATACCACCAGTTCAAACATTTGGTGTGTCAGTACACTTTATTACCACTAGCTCCAACCACTGGTGTGTCAGTACTCTTTAATACCACTTTCTTAAACCACTTGGGTGTCTGTTAGTACACCTTAATGACTGATCGCCTGCCATCTCATAGAGAGGGACAGCAAAAAAAAAACACAGTGTACCAATATTCAAGTTCTGACTTCTGACTTTTAAGTCATTCTGGTCCTGGTTATGCAAAAATAAAGAGCACCTGTCATCGATCAGACATGGTGCAAAAAACAGCACACATAACAATATCCCAATGCACAGTTAACATTTGTGCTTTTTTTACATGCCCTTCCCCTCGCAAAATACATTTGCATAAATATCCAGCCATTATTTAAAAGCAGTCAGACCAGACCAGCAGTCAGATATTGATCAAAATAGAGGTCTGGCTACTGCCACATGTCCTGACGCCTGTAGCTGATCCTGACCACCCTGCACAGTGAAGGGACATAAAGCATAGACAATAAGGTTAAAATTTTATATACTAGGTGATTCATGAAATATTTTGGAATAGACAAAATTCAGTACTAAAGAACTAATATTTGAAAGTCAGAGAGAGGCCCTAACCTTCAGCTTGTCATCCGTAATAATGAAGCATCACAAGTGTATCCAGGATCTGCATTCAACAGCATAATCTTGAGTAATGGCACATTCACTTTTCTTGTCCCACACCCGTTAAAGGCTTTAATATATTCTGTAAAATCTGCTGAGTTTCCAATCTACAGCCATGATATAAACTATGCTGTTCCGTATTTTTCCTGGAGGAGCCCTTTGTTTATTATTATACATTTTTTGTTTGTAAAATATATCCATTCCTTAAAATAAAGAAACCCTATCTAAGAAGATATGTCAAATCAATTCCCCATTCTAAGCGGAAAATATTACTGCTCTCTCTACTGCTGCAACTTGATATACAGAGCTTAAAGAGGAAGTCCAAGCTTTTTGTAACCCCCAAGCCACCCCGCCCTCTTCGGTGCGAAGCTCAATTTTGGCATTAAAATAACAATAATCTCACCATCCCGCCAGAATTCTCCCATGATGCTGGCAGGGAGAGGGGTTTTCCATGCCAAACTTAAAATTGAGTGACAGTTGGACTTGCACGATAGGCCTACACCGAACTGGGTGACTGATCTTGGACTGAAGGTCCCAGCTGATTGCTCGCCCCCAGTGAGATGTTTTTTATGTTATTGCCCAAATTGGGTTTAGCGCAAGGGGAGGGAGGATGGGTGGAGTATGACAAAATGCTTCCTTTTTATTAAACTCTTTTAAGCATATTTGCAAGATGACCAGATTTTTATATTAATGTTTCACCATCTGTCTCAAGATGTTATCCAGCCTAATTTGTTGTAGGTCTACAAAAGACCAGCTGGTGACTGCATTCAGTGATTTACAAATGTGTGTGTTCCTTACCTTCTAATGCCTGGATATGTTATGAGTGTGGCAAGATGGCTATCTTTTTTCAACAGTGTGATATTCTGTCACAATAGGCTTTTCTATTGTAAACCTATGGATAAGTTGGTGATGGTTTTGTGGATTTAGTTACAGTATTTCTCACCCCCCCCCCCCCCCCCCCCCAAGCATTCTGATCAGGAATGCCCATCCACCGCTGAGTGCCTGTAAAAAAAAATGGACCGCTGCAGCCCACAGAACTACTGGAAAGTAAGCCTGCTGGAGGTGAGATAGGTGGAGTTTTACATTAATATGGCTGAATATTGCATGCACGTCCCCATTGGCGGAGCCCCTATTAGCTTTCTCCTCAGTTCCCCAGCAAAATCAAGCGATGTGATTGGTCACATGATTGCCGGCAGCCAAAAGAGGCCTGAAAATGTCCTCAAAAGGGCTGAGCGTATCAACCTTTTCTTTTTTCTATACTAGATAAGCTCAGCACCTTGGGGACATCCACATTGAGAGTCACTGAATTTGCATTGTGCACTTTAAATTTGGTCTTTAGATAGCTGTATAATTGTATGTATATCTCCACTTGAAAGTCTTTGCATTGTGATTATTTTTTTTTTATAGGTGGAGAATGTCTCTCAAATTCTACATAAGCCTCTATAGGCATGGTGTCCAGTAGGAGTGAGCACAATGGGGGGGGGGGGGGGGGGGGGTCTGTGTCTGTGTAGATCTGTTTATGGTGCAGTTGTGTGATTGGATTAATATCATGCAGCAATACAAGCCCCCAATCACATGACTGGACAGTCAGAGACTGAGAGAACTCCTCTACAAAATGCATCAGAGCTTCAGTCTGCCCTTTGTACATTTACACAAAGCAACATTGTGCTATACAAATACTGGATTTTCACTATGACATGTTTTGATTCTTGCTCCTGGGCCATCCCAATTTGGGATGCCCCACTGTGTGAGACTCCCCAGGTCTTCCCCATATTTACCTTTTCCATGCTTCCATGGAAAAACCTGGCCAACCTGGAAAAAACTGTAATTAAGGCAACTGCATGTTCAGTATGTTGACGTCTGGCATATACCATTGGCTATTAGCATGTCGTGGAGTGGGGTGTGTGTATATAGGTTAAATTTAAGCACTCAGGCACATAACCTGTGTAAAGATATTTACAATGACCTTTGTTTGCCTTTGACTTATGCCTAGGGATGGGCGAACCCGAACCACACAGTGTGGGTTTATACCACACCGAGTTCGAGTCTCCAAACCCAAACACGGATTTCAAACAAGACTGAAGTGGACGTGTCCAATTACACACCTTTCTTCAAAAAGGAGCACCAATATCAATATGGATACAAAATTCTTTATTATGAAAAAGGAGATATTAAAATACACAAAAACACACTGGACAATTAAAATCACATGGATGACCCCATGGTCACAATAATATTAATGAAAAAACCCCCTAAGGGGAACAATGCATCAAAAGACCCTATGTGCACTTATTAGATCCTATTATAACAGTTATTTTATGCCGGCATAAAAATTGTATGTGTAAACCCTCAAAGTGTAAAACCTCTAATAAATATCAACTCTTAACAATACCTCATATGTGAAAATGAATAAAAAACTAAATTCCACAGAAAATATATTGGCAGACTCGCCCAGTTCAAACAGTTATAAGTGAATGGAAACAATAAAGATATACTCAAAGTGCACGTGTGCGTGCTAAATGACACCAGCAAACCTGAATATTCAAGAATAAAAAAATGGCACATAGAGTCAGCATCACAGGGTCATCAAATATAAATCACCGCGCCCGCAACTCCCATGTTGCTTCAAGGTGAGGGTTCAAATTGAAATCAGTGCACATGTTTGGCGTTCAGCACAAAGCCAGAAGAAGGCTTATTGGCTGCTCTGTGCATTGCTGTGACTGGCCAGGTGGGACATGTGACCCCACCGTATAAAAGGCGGGGTCCGCCTCCCGACATGTACGCTCGTGCTCTGCAGTATATAGGGAAAGGTGCTTGTTGCTGCTGAGGGACTGATAGGGCTGTTTTTTTTACAAAAACTGTCCTTTTCAGGACATTTATTCAGGGAAAACAGCTGAAGGGAGGGCTAGATAGGTTGGATGTCAGTACTGTTTAATGCCACCTGCCCAACCACTTATGTGTCGGTATTGTTTAATACCAATTGTTCAGGTCACTTGGGTGTCACAACCCTTCAATACCCCTTGCTCAGGACATTTGTGTGTCACTACAGTTTAATACCAATTGTTAAGGTCATTTAGGGGTCACTGCTCTTTAATACCAATTGTTAGTGGAGTATCCACTGGTTCAGGACACTTGTGTGTCACTACTCCTTAAAACTTCCTTAATACCACTTGCTCAAACCAGTTGAGTGGTGTCACTACTATTCAATACCAAATGTTAGTGGAGTTCAGGGCACTTGTGTATAACTACCCCTTAAAACCACTTGTTTAAATTACTCGGGTGTCACTGTTTAATACCACTTGCCAAAACCACTTGTGTGTCAGCACTAACAGTACCACTTGCTCAGGGCATTTGTGTGTCAGTGCTGTTTAATACCACTTGCTCAATCCACTAGGGTGTCACTAATACCAATTGTTAATGGAGTATCCACTGGTTCAGGGCAATTGTGTGTCACTACCCTATAATACCAATTGTCCAGGCCACTTGGGGGTCACTGCTATTTAATCCCAATGGTTAGTGGAGTTTCCACTGGTTCAGGGCATTTGGACATCAGTAATCTTTAATACCAATTGTTAGTGAAGAATCTACTGGTTCAGGGCACTTGTGTGTCACTACTTTTTTATTACTAATTATTCAGGCTACTTGGGAGTCACTGTTCTTTAATATCAATTGTTAGTGGAGTATCCACTGGTTCAGGGCACGTGTGTGTCACTACTCCTTAAAACCACTTGCTCAAACCACTTGGGTGTCACTACTATTTAATGCCACTTGCTCAAACCACCTTGGTGTTACTACTGTTTAATACCACTTGCTCAAACCACTTGTGTGTAAGTACTGTCTAATGCCACTTGCTCAAACTGCTTGGGTGTCACTACTCTTTAAAGATTGATACAACTGTTAGTTGAGTATGCACTTATTCAGGGCACTTAAGAGCCATTTTCATGTTTTACTTTTTTTTTTTCAATGTCCATTTCTGGCCACTGTAACTGCAGGAGTTTAACAAAGGAGAAAGCAGTAAATAAGGGTCAGGGACATGGCCATGATGCTTCTGATGCTGCTGGTAACAGAGCAGGTGCTAAAGAGAGAGGACATGTTTTATCCTTGCCTGCTACACCCAAGCAGAAACTAGAGTTTGGAGCTCACCACTCTGCCCCTATATTGTCGGCAGAGTGGTGAGGCCAGAACAAGTTGAGGCAGTCGTAGATTATATGGCACACAGTTCCATGGGTTTGTCTTCCAGTCACTCCACTTCTCCTGAGATTGCTGAGCCCTCCACCTCACCCCCTTAAAATTAGCAAGGCTGTCTTAGCCAAAAGTGAGGGGAGGTAATCTCGTTAGGAAGTTGCTCCAATGGGAAGCGGAATGGATATACAGGTTGAACAGTATGTCCCCAGGGGGTTTGAATGAAGATTTCAGCTTCTCCCCCTTTTTGGGGAGGGATTAGATCACCCTGGATCCTGCTGGTGTGTGTGTGTGTGTGTGGGGGGGGGGGGGGTCATGGGCCGCCTTTCCCTCTTTTCTCCTGTTTTTCAGAGCAACATCACGGAAGACACCATGGAATAGCGGTGAGTATGAAGAGGTAGGAAGGTGCTAGTGGTGAGTAAGGGGTTGGATTATGCAGGGGTTGGTCCATGGTGTGGGAGCCCATATATGTGATACGGTATGACATTGTAGGGGCCAGGCCCTTAGCAATTTTCCAAGTGGGTTAGCTGCATGGGAGTATCTGGGTCGTCGGGCACCCATCTATACTGGTTGTGGATGTAGGGTGCATCTACTAAGGTGGGGGGCTTGTCTCCTCCCCCTTCCTTTCCCCCGGCCTCCCCTCCTGGGACCTTTTTTTCCCCTTATCAAGAGGGTAGGAGGATCATTTTGATGTAGGTTACTCTGAGGCCCATGGAATGAAGTGATAGGGTACACACATAGAGTGTGGAGTACCAATTTAACATGTTTGTCATTTGCATTATATCTAGGGGGCCGAGAAGATGTGGCTTGTAGAAGGGACATAATGGACAGCGGTTGGATCCACTTGTTCATGTTGAGGGAGGAAGATCTCCACACATGAGAGATTGATATAAGAGGACTATGCGGTTGGGATGAGGGGCTGTGTTTATGAGTTGCCCCTTCGTCCCCTTGCCCCCCTCCCCCTCCCTCCCTCCCCCTCCCTCCCCCCTCTCCCTCTTATGCGCTCCTGTGCCTGTTTGTCCTTGTTTTCCCTCCCCCTTTGGTGCGCTCCGGGAACCGGATATGACGCAACGGGCAGCAACATCGTCATTTCCACCTGCGAGACCGTGGCTCTGTGTTTTAAAAGCGTGCTGGCCAGTGTGACACAGACACCCTAGCGAAGTGGTGGAGGACCACGCAGCGCGTCGGTGAGGTAAGTGGGGAGGACAGTGGGCTTGGCCGGTGGTGTACAGTTTGATCTCATATGGATGCACTGTATAATGATTGCTACATTATTTGTGGATGGCGCTTATTTGATTTGATCTAGGCACTGTAGAGGTTAGCAGTAGAACAGATGCACGATTTTTTGTTTTGTTTTGTTTTGCACAGTGCACTCTATTTCAGATGTTTTTGGTATGTATGATATGCACAATTTTTTTGTCACCACCTTAACTGCAGGTTCTTAGCAATATCTTTGCACTTTGGCTAGGACACAGTTGTATATTAGGCACTAGGCACTTTATGCACATTGCACTTTTTATAAGCGCCATTGCACATAATGATGCTTTTATTGGATTGATATTTGGATGTGTATTTGATTAAATAATTGACTGGCCAAAATTACAGCCCCAAGATCCTCCCCACTTTTTGGGTTTTTATTATATGTTTTTTAACTCTATGTATGTAGTATTGTTTGTATGTAGGACTATATGAGTGTACTCTATTTCTTTAATACATTTGTATTCATGATTACAGGAGTGTGCAACTAGTTTTGTGGACCTATAGGTGGGCTAGCCCTGGAGTCCCACTTGGTTTTTAGGGTACAAAAGTGATGGAGTCACTAATGCTCTATGATGACACTCCTAGCTGGGATACCGTGGGCCATCCACCTGCCCCTGTTGCACACCTGGGGTTCACAAATGCCCAGGTTGGAGAATGAGGACGTGGCCAACGGACCATCACAAGGCACCCTCGGTGGTGATGAAACCCTAGTGTCAACTGCTGCAGCTTTCTGCAATGTTGAGGCTGAGAGGGAGGCTAGCAGGAAGGAGTGTGTGGAAGAGGGGTGATGACTGAAGGTCATTAGATTTTGGGGAAAAAAGTGGTGGTCACACACCTCCAGACAGCCAGCAGAAGAAGGAGAAGGTCAGTTTGTTGCTGCCCCTGCCAACCATGCCCAGTTTGGCAGAGGCAGCAAAGGACAAGTGCACAAAGGACAAGACAGAGATAATTTGTAAGCTGTGCCACCAGTGCCTGAAGTGAGGGAAAGTTCTTAATAATCTCAGCACCACGTCCATGATCAGGCATCTGCAATCCAATCCAAACATGATCTGCAGGGGCAAAAACACCTAAAATATATGCAAACGTGAGGCTCCCTCTGCTGCTTCTGTTGACTCCTCCACGGCCTCCCCAATGACAAGGCCGCTTGTTTTGCCACAAAAGAAGTATGTGGGATGAATACCCGGGTCCTCCAGCACCACCACCAGCAGCACCATCACCAAGCCACTACATTATCTCTGGGAAGCATTCATCTTTCCGTCCCTCAAACTTTGGAGAGAATGTGGAAGTTGGGCCCATCCCACCCATGAGCCCTGGCCCTGAATGTGAGCATTTACAAATTCCAGGTCCTTGAAATGCTCCCATTCCGCCTGGTGGAGAAGGACAGTATTAAAGATCTGATGGCAGTAGCTCATTCCCAGACGCTACTACTTTTCTCGCCAGACCATCCCTGTCCTGCAGGAATAGGTTGTGATAAAAATAAGATTTGCACTAGGCAATTC